>QANY01012000.1:34854-461003 GCA_003255025.1 Datisca glomerata | reverse complement strand
CTCTCTCTCTCTCTCTCTCTCTCTCTCTCTCTCTCTCTCTCTCTCACACACACACACACACACACACGCTTTCACACACAAATTTGAGTATTTGATGAAAGTTCTGATTTTGGTCACACAAGGGTTTTAAGAATTTGTGTGTTTGCAGCGGGATGGAACTATTTACAGATGGGGTTAGGGAGGAAAATAGACCCAGAGCCAGGGAGGTGCAAAAGAACCGATGGGAAAAAATGGAGGTGCTCAAAAGAGGCATACCCAGATTCAAAGTACTGTGAGAGACACATGCACAGAGGCAAAAACCGTTCAAGAAAGCCTGTGGAAGTTTTCAAAACAACAAAAGCAGCACCACAAACCAACCTATCAATACCACCAATGTCCTCATCAATCACCAAGAGGAGCCCCTCCACACTCTATCCACATTCTTCTGATAGCCATCACCAACTTCACCATTATCTTCAAAATCCCTCTCATTATCAACAGCACAGATCTTCTTCAAGACCTCTTGGGATTTTTGATGTGTCAGGCCAAGACCCCAATATTTCATTGCTTTTGGACTCTGGTTCTTATTGCCAGAGCAACCCAGATTTTAGGTATGTATGAAATAAAACTTGGAAAAGCTGCAATATTTGCTAGTTCTTATTCTTTGAGCCATAGCATGTTGATAATTGTAATTTTTGTTTGTTTGGAAGAAGAAATAGGTGTGTTTATGGGGTGAAAGATGATGTGGATGAGCATACCTTCTTTTCAGAACCATGTGGGACTATGAGAGGCTTTTCTACCTCATCAACTACAGATAACTCTTGGCAATTCACACCACTGACAATGAGTTCCTCTTCTTCATCCTCCAAACAGAGGAGCTGTTCTGGTTTGCAGAGTGAAGAAGATTACTCTTGCTTGCAGCTGCAAAGCCTCAGTGATACCCAAAAACACCAGAACCGAGATGAGCATTGTTTGGCAATGGAAAAATGTTTAATGCCCACGAAAATGGTGAGAGAAGAACCCCAGAAGACCATCCACCTATTCTTTGATGAATGGCCTCCAAAAGACAGAGAATCATGGCTTGATTTGGATGATAAATCTTCGAATAATGTCTCAGTTTCCACAACCCAGCTCTCAATTTCAATCCCCACTTCTTCCCATGACTCCATCTTTAATTCAAAAATCCATAATGGAGAATGAGTTCTTTCTTGATATGTTTGACATTCACTTTCTTTTCGTTCTTATTTCCTCCATGCTTCTGCGTTTTCTTCCTGTTTACTTCTTTTGTTCTGCATACAACAGAGTTTCCCATGCAGGGATTCTTCACTCTCTTATGTATATTCAATGGTACCTTTTGTTCCTTGTTTAAGCTTGTGGTTGAATGAAGTTTCCAAAATCATTTGAGTTTTGCTTGCTTATTGTGCCTTTTCTTTACTTACAAACGGTTCGGGGATGAGATGGAGAAGTAGTATTCGAAATGCCAATCTTATATCCTGAAGAAGTATATCTAATTTCTGGTTTCATTCAAAGCTTATCTGTCTTATATAATCGTAAGTGAGTGACCTATCCCATCAAGGATTTGATAGTTGTCAATTGTTAGTTGACCAAACTATGTTGGTAAAGTGTAACACCTTCTCTTGGTCTGAAAATCAAGGCACTGTACTAAATTACTTGTAATTAATTCACTTTCTATTATTACCAGTAAGATAATAGTTTTTTAAGAGTTTCAAGCACTTGCTTCCAAAGGGTTTGCTAATGCTTGGCAAATTTACCTTATCTAATAACTTGGTTTTCAAATATTTACTCAAGACAGAAGAAGACATGAGTTTGCACACAGATTGTTAATCTCACCACCTACACTTACATGGTTGAATATTTAAGTCACCTTAGGATGTTCAAAATCGAACCGAACCAAAAATGGTCAGTTCAAAAATGGTCAGTTCGGTTAGTTTTTTATGTATATTCGGTTCGAAAAAATCACTTAACTGAAGTTTCGGTTCAGTTCGGAATTTGTGATTTTTTTTATTTTTTATATATAATTTCTTATAAAACCGAGCCGAACCGAACTGAAGCAAAAAATTAATTTTATATTTTTTTCAATAATATCACTAAAAATTTATTTATAATTAATAATATCGAACCGAAGAACCGAACCGAACCTCATGGTTTGGTCCAGTTCGGTTCTTTTAGTATTCACGGTTTAGTTTTGACACCGAACCAATGTTTCAGTTTGGTTTGCCAAAAAATCGACCGAACCAAACCGTGAACACTCTTACACCTTACCCTCATTATTCACAGAACTTGTAACATTGGGAGAGAGAAATTATATATGGAGGTGATAACATGTAGAAAGGATTTCAGTTGTCGCTTGTTTAACTGAATAAGAGATCATCATACTTGATTTGGGCCGTTGGTTCTAAAATCAACGGGTCAAATGGTCTTAAAAACTAAAAAACATTCTATATTTTTAATGATTTTCATATCTAGCCGATATGAGTTGTTGATTTTTATTAGGGGTGTGTTTGGTTCGATTTGGTCGGTTAGTAAGATATTTTTGTAATCGAACCAAATTCACCGATTACCTAAAATAATGAACTAAACTGATCCGGTGTAACCAAATGAATCAAACTGAATGAAACTGAAGTAATCAGACAGGTTCGATTACTTGTAACCGGTTCGGCTACAATTATAAAAATTTTAGAAAAAATAGCAAAAATCATTAAATTGAAAATATCAACACTCAACACAATATATATATGTCTGATTAATAATTATGTCTAATTTTTAATAATATATGTATAATTTGTGTCTAATTTATTAATTTTTTAATAATTTATGTCTAATTTATATATGTATATTAAAATATGGTTATAATCGGTTCGAACTGATTACATGTTTATTGTAAAATATAAACGAACCAAAAGTTTAATTACTTAAATTAACCGAACCGATTACATTTACCATAGAAGAAGAACCAACCAAACCGATTAGGTTCAGTTCGGTTCGGTCGGTTCATAAAAATTATGCACATCCCTAATTTTTAAGGATTTTTTTGCTAAACTAGACCCCTAGACTAACCATTTTGTAAAAATCAACCCTTACACTAATTTTTGTTTACCCCGACCTCTGACCCACCTTCCACTCAAAATGTCTTTGTGAAGTTACATGTTTACACTTCATTTTATTCCTTTGTTTTCTTCTTCCTTCTTTATGGAATATGTATAAGTTTTATTTTCTTCTTAAATTCTGGAAAACTTGAATTTTCATGGGTTTTTCATGTTCATGATTTTTCTGAGAATATTTATTTATTTCTTTTTTTGGAACGTTGTTTGAAGTTCAAATTTTTCTTTTTTCTGGAAAGCTTGAATTTTGGACAAAGAAGAAAAAGAAATTTGATGGGTTTTAGCCTAGATTTGAGAGACAAAAACTCGTAGAGAGTAAGAATGGGTTTTGTTAATTTTGTACTACAAGATAGGGTACACTGACGTCGTGTAGCCATCGTGTAGACTACAAGATAGATACACAACATCAGTATACCCCCATCATGTAGACTACATGATGGATACACGATATCAGTGTACCCCTATCGTGTAGACTACAAGGTGGCTACACGACATCAGTGTAGGCATCGTGTAGTCTACGCGATGATTACACGACGCCATTGTAGACTACACGTTGGGTACACGAGCATTTTCTATCAAGAATACTTTTCAAATTGAAGAATAAAATATAGTCTCAAGGATTTGAAAAATTCATTAAAAATTTTTAATGTTTCCGGGTTAAACCACGAGCATAACTTTTGATTCGGGTTAAACCACATGGCCCGTAAGATATCAAATCAAAACATATTCAGATATCTACATGTGTGATGGGGTTTACATGTCACAGCCTAGTTTCAGACCCAAAAATATAGTTTCAGCACTTTTTTATGCCTGATGCCAGTGTGCCCATCCTGTAGTCTACACCAAAGTTGTCAGAATCGTTATCCTACCTAGAATCGTGGAGATGTCTCACGAATCGAACCGTAGGATCGAATCGTGGATCGTAAAATTCTACTATATACTAGTAATATTATGAAAAACATAATTTACCAAACTACATATTAAATTCTTGAATATAGTTAACTAATCAATGGTAAATTTCACTTTTTACTAAGTGCAATTTAAATCAATATATAACAACTTAAAATTTGAACATATTGAATGAACGCTATATTGTTTTCTTATGAATGTTATACAAAATTATGGTTAGTGGGATCATAAGATCCTACCAATCTAAGATAAAAAATATAATAAGATCGTAAGATCCTCCCAATTCAAGACTACCTATGAATCGGATCGTGGGGGTTAGACATGATTGTAAAATCGTAAGATCCTACGATCCAGATTGGGAGTTTAACAATCATGGTCTACACGATGGCTACACGATGCCAACATCTGATTACCTCCAAGCACTATGAAAAAATCTAAAGAAAAATCTGAAGTAAATTATACATAAATTGAAACAACTTTTCCCTATCCTCAGGCTTGAAACTATTAACTTCATCTGCCCTAAAAATTCATGTTAAGAATATGAGAAATTATAGATAAAAAGAAAAGAAAACCACGTGAATGATACTCCAAAAATGAGTGAGAAATGGTTAAAAAAAGTGAAACGTCGAAGAAGAACTAGAAGAAGGAATTACTACCCAAAAATTGGCAAAAACCCATTTCAAATCTGGTTTGTGGCTAGATATGGTTCAAATCTGTAAAAATAGGCAAAACCCCATTTCAGATCTACTTGTGGCTAGATCTGGTTCAAATCTGTAAAAATAGGTAAAAACTCATTTTCAGATCTGAGTAAGATCCGGGTTGTTTTCTTCGGTCGTCTTCTTCGATTACCAAGATTCGATCATCTTCTTCGTCTTCTTTGGCAAGAATGTAGAGGTCATCTTCTTCGATACATGCATGTATTTTTCGGGAAAAAACTCATTTTACAGAGAGAGGGAGAGAGAGCTTGAGCAGATTTAAAAATGAAGAAGTGGAAAAAATGAAAAATGAAGAAAGAAAAATGAGGTGAAGGGTAAACATGTAACTTCACAAATGTATTTTGAGTATAATGTGGGTTAGGGGTCATGGTAAACAAAAATTAATGTAAATGTTAATTTTTAGAAAATAGTTAGTATATGGGTCTAGTTTAACAAAAAACCCATTTTTTATTCAACGATCTAACATCACATTTTGTTAACATGAGATGATTAAAAAAAAAAGACAATGCCAGGTTGGACTAGCCTAATTGAAAATAGGGTTTTTTGTTGAAGTAGACTCTTACATTAACTATTTTATAAAAATGTACCATAACATTACATTTCGCTTATCCTGACCCCTGACCCACTTTTTTTCACTTTTTTTTCTCCATTGCCCTTCTTACAAACTGTCCAATTAAATGACATGGTCTACTAACTTAACATTCAAAACCTCCTAACCCACACCATCCCATTTCTCCTTCATATTTCATTTCGTTTCCTCTTCATTTTCTTTTTCGTCTTCTTTCTTATTCGTCTATTCATTCTTCCTACAACAACAAAGGATTGCTAGTTCTTCTCTCTAGAAAAGGTATAAGTTTTGTTTTCTTCTTTCTGGAAATATTTACTTGTCTTGTCCTTCTTTCATGAGTTTTTCACTTTTATGAGTTTTCTAAAAATATTTATTTATTTTCTTCTTTCTAAAACGTTATTTGAAGTTCATTTATTATACAAGATCACTACAAATGATGGTGTAGTGTAAAAAGAGGTCTACAAACACTACATGAGTTTCATTTAGGCATCTTGTAGACTACACACGGGGTACACGAGCCCCGTGTAGACCTCGTGTACACTACACGATCATCGCGTGGTGCATTAGGAACTTCTTCAGCAGTTCTCGAGCATCATGTATCATCTATTACACTAATCGAGGACTACATGATCATCGTGTAGTGTCATAGTGTACTGTACAGGATGACCACATGATGATCGTGTACACTACACGATGAAACTACACGATCATCGTGTAGGGCTTATTATGGTACACGAGATCTACACGACAACTACACGATGCTCGTGAAGGCCTCGTGTACACTACACGATGCCCGTGAAAGACTCATGTACACTACATGCTAACTACACAATGGCTACACGATCACCGTGTAATATTTCATTTCATTATGTATTCTTCTTGTACTAACTTCCTTGATTGATGTATATACAGATATGTCTGAAGTTCAAATTTTTGTAATCCATGATCGGGATGAGGCAAAAAATGGTACAACATGGTCTTTTAATAGAGAGAAGACCAAATTATTGGAGATATCTACTAACTGTATTTACCACGAGCTATTGGGTATATTGCATGAAGAACTCCAAATTGACCCCTCAAACTATGATATGTCCATCAATTTTTTTTATAGAAGTCATATCCCCTGCTCTCCTACTGAAATTTTAAAGGATAAAGATTTACAGTCCTTTATTAAGGAGAATGGATCAGAATCACTTAGAAGCCCACTATTTGTAAGTACCAAGCCTAAATTTTTTATCTCAAAGCTCGGTTCCTCAAACCACAATGTCACAACAACCTCGGGTTCCTAAAACTATATGATTTTATCAAAGTTGGGTTCCTAAAACAAAAATGTCACGCAACCACTACATGAAAGCATTCCTCTCTTTGAGAATTTTGATCATTTTGAATGAAACTATCATGATGATAATATTTTTTGTCATGACAATTATAATGTTTTCCAGGATGTGGATGTTGATGTTGATAGAGATGATGATGAGTTTGATCAGGGGAGTATGATGATGCAAACCGTGGAGATGGTCATAATGAAGCCAGCAGTGGAGACAGTCATACAACAAATTCAGACTTGAATACTGGTGGTGAACCTGAGACCACTTGTCCATTGCCATCATAACCTGATTTAAATGAACAACTTCCTGGGTCTAGCGAGCAACGAGCTGATTTGAATCAGCTTGTAACAGACGCAATAAATATGGATGATTTGTACAGTGATAAAGTCGAGCTGCTTAAGGTTGCTCGTATGATGGCCAACGAAGAAATTTTGAGTTTCGAATCTTCAAGTCAAGCCAGTCAATATTGGTACTTATATGTGTTGAGAAAACATGCCAATGGAGATTACGGGCCATGAAATTGAAAAATTGCCCATACTTCAAAGTTACAAAGTTCATCAATACACATACATGCACATTTGAAGTTTTGAGACATGCACACCATCAGGCTACATATTCATTGATTGGTCATTCTATACGGTCCAAATACATGGGTGTCGGTCATATATATAGGCCAAAAGACATAATTGAATATGTTCGACTTGATTTTAGTGTCAACATAGGTTATCACAAGGCATGGAGGGCTAGAGAATATGCATTGAAATTAGTTCGGAGGTCTACTGAAGATAACTATAGGATGCTCTCGGCATATTGTCACATATTAAATAAAAGAATCCAGATACTTATTTTTTTATTTTTCCATCATTATGTCTACAAGAGTACTACACGATGGTCACATTGTCCTCATGTAATCTACACGATGGTTACACGGACCTTGTGTAGTCACCGTGTAGTCTACAAGATGGTTACACGGGCCTCGTGTAGTCACTGTGTAGTCTACACGACGGTTACACAGACCTCGTGTAGTCATCATGTCCACTATGTTTGTACTCTGCCAATTTTAATACAACAATATTAAATATTTTTCAGAGACAACAACACATATAAACGATGAGCAGGACCATTTTAAATACTTTCTCATGGCTTTTGGACCATCTGTTTATGAATTTTTCAGTTGTATACGGCCTGTCATTACTATTGACGCAACGACCTTAAAAGTCAAATACAAAGTGGTATTATTTATTGCAACAGAAAATGATGAGAACAACCAAGTATATCCCATTGCATTTGGAATTGCAGATTCAGAAAATAATGATTCATGGGAATGGTTCTTCCGTAAACTTCACGATGTAATCGGTGTTCTAAAGACTTAGTATTTATATCCAACAGGCATACAAGTATACTAAATGTTATACAAGTTGTCTTTCCCAATGCGTTTCATGGAGCTTGCATCTTCCATATGGGCCAAAATATCAAATCAATTTATAAAAAGGAAGATGCAGTCACATTAGTTTTTAAAGCAGTAAAGGTATACCTTCAATCAGAATTTGATTGGCTGATGATTCATTTGACATATGTATTTCCAAATATTTCATAATACGTATCAGTGGGAGGAGTTGAGAGGTGGGCACGTTCCCATTTTGATGGAAGGTGATACAATATAATGACTACAAATATCACGAAATGTTTGAATGGGGTTTTAAAGGATGCTAGAAAGCTTCCCATTACATGTCTTATAGAAAATATATGTGACATGTTACAACGGTGGTTCTACAAACGACGGACGATTGTCTATCAAATCACCTTGCAAATGACAGATTGGGTTAAGATTGAGCTTAATAAGAAGCATCTCGCATCACGTACAGTGTCATTGTTTCCTTTTGACATCCACGAGTTTTGTGTTGCAGGTAGGGGTAGGGGAGCAGTGGTAGACTTACATCTTAAGGCTTGTACGTGCAAAAAATTTGATCTTGACCAAATTCCATGTATGCATGCATTGGCTGCATGTCGGTAGCGCAACATTTCTGCATAGAGTATGTGTTTGAGGTTCTACAAAAATGAGGCTCTAATTGTTGCGTATACGAAAATAATACATCATCTTGGGGATCAAGCAGATTGGGTCATCAACCAGGAGGTTCATGAAAAAGTGGTATTGCCACATATAACGAGGAGGCAAAGTGGCAGATCTAGGACAGAGAGAATTCCATCTAGAGGTGAGGAAGCAGTGAGAAGGAAGTGCAAACGTTATGGGCAAATTGGTCACAATTGACAAACGTGCGGAAATCTAATTTATTTATCTCAACGGGATGATCAAGCCACTTAAACATAAATAATGACCTTTGTAGACTTAAATTAAATATTAATATAAAAATATACTTGTGTTTGTTATTTAATAATATCATACAGTTGACATATTAAGTCTACAAGGGTATATTGCATGAGAAGACCAAATTATTAGAGATATCTACTAACTGCTTGAATCCTACACGAGAACTTCACAAGATTTGTGTAGAGTACACTAGAACTTCACGGGCATCATGTAGTAATCGTGTAGACTAAAGTAGAACTTCATGGCTATCATGTAGTCATCATGTAGACTACTCGATGACTTCACAAGCATCGTGTAGTAATCGTGTAGACTAAACTAGAACTTCACGGACATCGTGTAGACTACACTAGAACTTCACGGGCATCGTGTAGACTACACGATGACTTCACATGCAACGTATAAACTAAACTAGAAATTCACGGGCATCGTGTAGTCAACGTGTAGACTACACGATGGTTACACGAAGCTCGTGTAGTTATCGTGTAGATTACACGAGAACTTCATGGGCATCATGTAGTTATCATGTAAACTTTATGACATTATTAAATAACAAACACAAGTATATTTCTACAATCCATAATTCATAATTTAATAAAATAAAAATTCATAAAATATATCCATATTATTTCGGTATAACATTGCCACGCGCAAATAACCCAATTGCAATTCATCTTCGATATTTTGGAATTTGTTGATAAGTTATTTCTTGGAGGTTCTTCCCGTACGCGAGGGCTTCGACAAACTTAAGGGTAAATACCCCACAATCGAACCTGCAAACACATGAAATGCAAAATCACAATTAAATAACATGTATGAAATTTTAAATGGACTTTCAAAAAAATGTATATTTCACTTATCCATTCTCTTGTTGTGGACACTTCATGATCTCATATTTCCACTTATCTTTGGGTTGAACCTACTTTATTCTCTCATAAATATTCATCATTTGAGCTAGCTGAGGGACAATCTTCATGAAAAGTTTCATTGTTTCAATGTACAAGGAACGTTGATATGACGTGTTCATGGAGTTATAAATATGAATACACTAGCCAATCAAATCAAGCTCAACCGTAATCCAATGATTCCGGTTCACATTCATTGGAAAGATAACCTTATCCCAATGTTCTCATCTCCTTCTAAAATTCGTCTGCAAGCCAAGGACCAGTTACCAGAGCTGATCATCAACGTGAATATCCCAGCCCGCGGGATATTACTCAAACTCTATTATTCGGCCAGACAGATTCTCCTAAAATGTCACAAGAAAAAATTTAAATCCTCAACGTCAAAGTCATGAAGTCTACACGAGACCCGTGGAGGCCTCGTGTGTCTACACGAAATCTACACGAGGAGCGTGAAGGCCTCATGTAGTCTACACGAGGCCAGTGAAAGCCTCGTGTAGTTTACACGAAGTCTACATAATGGAACGTGAAGGCCTCGTGTAGTCTACATGCAGTGTACACAAGCTCAGTGAAAGCCTCGTGTAGTCTACATGAAGTCTACACAAGGGAGCGTGAAGGCCTCGTGTAGTCTACACGAAGACTACACGGTGTGCAATTCGTTAAGTTAAAAAAAATCATACTTGTAGAAACAAATCACCAACACTGATTCTGAATTGAGAGTTGTATTCTTGCAAATCCCTCCTCAGAAACAAATCATACCTTTTTCCTTCACTACCTTTTCTTTTTAGCCTTTTTGGTTTCCCAATTAGGTGACTCTATGATCCCAGATCTTTTTATTTTCCTCTTACCAAGTTCACCAAGGCAGACGAGCTCTTCTTTTTCTCCATCATTTTACTGCTCCATTGACCAAACAGAATCTATCAATGCAAATATTATCGATGCAACCTTTTGTTCTTCTTTTTTTGTGAGAATTCCTATTATTTTACTATTCTCTTTTCTTCTCTTAATTGAAGAAATAATAGGAAAAGAAAACAGCAAGTAAAAAAAGAAGTCTGAATCACACCTAGACGTGGCCATCATAAAAGGTTCTTGCGACTGCGGCGGAGTCAGGTTCAGGATAATCCATTCAATCTTCTTCTTCTTTTTTTCTCTTTTTCTTAATTTTACTCTTCCTATGGAACTCCCTCTTGAAACATTTCCAAAAACTTGAGTCTTCTTCTTCTTCTTCTTCTTCTTCTTCTTCTTCTTCTTCTTCTTCTTCTTCTTTTGTTTTTTCTTCTTTTGCTTCTTGTTCTTCTTCTACCTTTTCTTTTTTCCCTTCCTACTCATTATTACCTTCCTTCTCATTATTACCTTCATTCTTCTTCTTCTTCTTCTCCTTCTTCTCCTTCTTCTGCTTCTTCTCCTTCTTCTCCTTCTTCTCCTTCTTCTCCTTCTTCTCCTTCTTCTTCTCCTTCTTATCCTTCTTCTCCTTCTTCTTCTTCTTCTTCTTCTTCTGCTTCTTCTTCTCCTTCTTCTTCTTCTCCTTCTTCTTCTTCTCCTTCTTCTTCTTCTTCTCCTTCTTCTTCTTCTTCTTCTTCTTCTTCTTCTTCTTCTTCTTCTTCTTCTTCTTCCTTATCTACCATCTTCTTCTTCTTCCTTATCTACCATCTCCTCTTCTTGTTCCTTCTCTACCATATTTTCTTATTTTTCTTTTTCTTCTTCTTCCTTTCGTTCCTTCTCTTCTTCTTCTTCATTCTCTACCATCACCTCTTCTTCTTCCTTATCTACCATATCTTCTTCTTTTTCATCCTTCTCTCATTCTTCATTTTTTTCACTTCCTTCTCAATCTCCTTATCCTCCTCGTTGCTAGCAATCATCATGGCAAATCGAGAATAAAATGAGTAATCATTTGGCCTCGATGTTACTAGATGATCCATCAAAATTTTAATTTGAGAAATTGTAAAGTAAATGTCTGATTGCATGGACATAATATTTTTATCCATTGAAGTGATCTTTTGGTCCATTCCAATCAGACATTTCCTCACTCAATCTTCATGTCCACTGAGCTTCTTGGACATAACCTTCTTCTCCTCTGTTTTTCAATGGCCTCATCGGACCTCTTCCTCTTCTTCTTCTCCTCTTCCTTTTCAATGGACTCTTCCTCCTCATTAGCCTCATCTTTTACTAGAAAGGGTTATGGAGGAGGCGCCGACTAAAAAACCATGTAATATTAAGCAGACAAAACAAAAAAAGGTGAATACATGATGGCTACACGGACCTCGTGTAGACTACACGATGGTTAAACAGACCTTGTGTAGTCATCGTGTAGATTACACGATGGTTAAAAAGATATCATGTAGTCGTCGTGTAGACTACACGATGGTTATACGGACCTCGTGTAGTTATCGTGTAGACTACATGAGATCAGTGTAGACTACACGATGATTACACGAGATCAGTGTAACCATCATGTAGACTACACGATAATTACACGAGGTCTGGTAACCATCGTGTAGACTACATGAGGTCCGTGTGCAAGAAGAAGAAGGATAGAAAATGATTTTGAACATACTTTCTCTCCAACTACTGATCTCCAGAAGCTTTTTTCTACTTCCTCATCAGTATGGACCAAGGAAAGAACTGTCAACTTAAAAAAAATATAAATCAGTGTATGTGAAAGTAATATAAATTAACTTGTCAACATAATTTACCAACATACATTCTCCTTCGAAAAAATTTCTTTTTGAATATTCTCAACCAGTACTATCGTGGTCGGACACCACTTGAGAATCCTTGGCACCTTGGTCGAAACCCGGTTACCATACAATAATGATTTCATTGTATTCTCAACTAATAATGATTTCATTGTTTTGGAGAATGAGAGGTCTCCCCACAGATATTGGTTGAGCGGTTCAAGATCGTCAACCAAAACCAACCATCTCTTCTCAGTCATGGTACAGTTCTCCTTCCCCAACACAAAATGCTCTAGCAAATAAATCAGAGTCATCTTGACCGCATCAAAATATAACTTATATTCAGAGCTCTTGAACTTCTCCTCCAACTCCTCCATGGCTTTGGGAAAGTATAGATCAGAGAGTTTGTTGGGTCCACAGGTCTTCTTCTCATTGCAGGCTTCACTGAACTTTAGTCTAGTAATCAAAGAGAACTCATTCTTGGAGAAGCACAGTGGCTCCTCATTGATAAGAAAATGGATCTCCTCCTCAGATGGAGTGTCGTCCACATATTTGACCTCCCTAGCCAGCACCTGGTGGCAGACAGTTGCTGAAAACTTCAAGGATGGGAGATGAAGGAGATGGCCGAAGCATGTCTCCCTAAATAGGGAGAGTTGAGTAGCTGTCAGTTTAAGGAAAATATGCAGTGGGTATTGCACTTTTCATTGACCATTGCTTTTGAAATTGTGTTAACGTCATGGACGTATCTTAGTTGCATCTTTGATGAAGCCATAACCTGTAAAATATTCAAGGAAAACATAAGATCAGGAAATGTACACGATGCTCGTGTAGTCATCGTAAAGACTACACGAGGTGTACACGATCTTCGTATAGTCATCGTGTAGACTACACGAGGTGTACACGATCCTCGTGTAGTCCTCGTGTAGACTACATAAATACCACACGAGGATTGTGTAGTCATCTTGAAGACTACACGAGGTGTACACGATGTTTGTGTAGTCATCATGTAGATTACACGGGATGTACACGATCCTCTTGTAGTTCTCATGTAGACTACACATGGATCGTGTAGTCATCGTGAAGACTACACAAGGTGTACACGATCATGATATATTCCTCTTGTAGCCTACATGAGGCTTACACGACCCTCGTGTAGTCCTCATGTAGCTTACACGAGACTTGTTCAACCCTCGTGTAGTCCTCCTGTAGCCTACATGAGGCTTATATGATCCACGTGTAGTCCTCGTGTAACACGAGGTGTACACGACCCTAGTGTAACCCAGAAAACAGACACCCACCAAGACCAGCACCTCAAAAACCCAAAAAAAAATTAACCTCGTGATTCGGATATCTACAAAAAATAGAAACGCGAAAATCTAGAAAAACCCCCCAGAAAAAACACCTCAGAAATAAAAAAAAAATACCTCATAATCTAGAACAAAAACTCAGGAACCTAGAAACTTACCTTGTTGTGGGAGACGAAGACTCTTTCAAATTTACAGAGAAAGAGAGAGATGCTTGTTGCGACTTCGAGAGAGAGAGATAGAGTAACAGTATGACGAATGGGGGATTCGTGTAATCATCTTTTTTTTCAAACCGTCGTTTGGAATTCGTGAAGGGGTTTTTTGGTAACTACATAAATTGATTTTGAATTGAAAGCGAGCCAGGGGTCAGGGTAAGCAAAAATTAGTGTTAGGGTCCATTTATGCAAAATAGTTAGTGTATGGGTCTACTTTAGCAAAAAAACCCTTGACAATAGCCTAGTTGAATTTTGCAAGAGTATTCTAGTTTTAGACAAGTTTTATTATAACAGTCATGTGTTACGTGCGTTGCACGTGATATAATAGTTTAATACGTATAATATTTATGTGTTCAATGATTTAATACTATTTACAATAGATGAAAGTATTAAATTGGTGATAAGTTATTAAAATTCGATTGACTGATTTTTTGTGTTAAAATACATGTAGATAAGAGCAAAAATATTTTTTTTGTAAGAAGTATGAAAAGATTGAGAGATAAAAAATCAAAGTTAATAAACACAATGACTTTAAAAGTATCTTAATTATATATTAATTAATAAAAATTAATAATTAATATTAAAATGAATAATTAAAATATTTTTATTTAATTTTATTAAGTGAACTCGTTAAATGTATACATAAGTATATGTGCCAATTCATCACGTTTGAACGTATCATTTAATAAATATAGTTTTAGAATAGTAAATAGTTCAGATAAAATCAATCATAGATAGATGCAGTTCTTAACCCATAATATATGATCTATATTTGTTGAACTTGTTTAAATATAATCTACTCATTTTTATAACTTAATATTAGTGACACATCAATCTTTTTTAAAGTTAGTCTAGCTATTAAACCAAAATCTTTACTATTCCATTAAGTTTTTCAAAATTAATTTTTTTACTCTAAATGTGTAAATAAGATAATATAAATTTAATTTAAAATAAGTTATCGAGAGCAATTCATTAATAGTATTGTGGATCTTTATGAAAAATAAATATTTAAAATTTATTATTGGGTTAATATCTTGATGGTCATTTATGAAAATTTAGTATTCATGATTGAATAAAATGGTTCAAAAATGATTCTCATTGTCTTACTATTTTTAATATATTATAGATATATTGAAGTGGTATGTCATGTGACCAGCAAACTAAAGATATTTTCTTTTCATTTCATTTTTTCTGCAAACTAAGATTTCAAAAGTGATACAACGTTTGTCCAATTTCAATATAGTAAAGCTCAAAAGGATGAAGTGAATAAAATAATATGACATAATTTGTTTCTAAAACTTTGAAGTTATTCTGAAACTTAACCAATCAAATAACTTATTAGCAAAAAAACTAACGAGAAAAAAATCAAACGAAACCAATCTCATCAAAAAATTAATGATGAAAAAATAATTTTTTTTTTGAATTTTCAACAAAAAAACTTAAACTTTCTAACATGATTAAAAAATTACAGCATGAGTGGAAAAAAACAAAAGAAACTAATGTTTCAGTTCTGTTCGATTTGATTCGGTGTGAAATTACATAATAAAAAGTAAAAAATTTAATAGAAAAATTAAATTTGATTCGGTTCGATTCAAAAATTACTAAAATTTTGAACTAAAACGAAACTTTAATTCTTTAAATTTCTCAAACTAAACTGGACAGAACCGAAGACACTTAAAAAATCAACTCAACCAATCATTTTATATTTGTTTCAGTTTCAGTTCGATTGGTTTAAATAATTGTTCACTCATAGACCATCCACATATTTCTTCCTCAGTCACTAAAGAGGTTAGAATTAATTCAAATATTAAATTCATAGGATAGATTAGGTTTTTTTAATCAATGAAAAAGCAAACATCATATCTACATTGTATAAGATGACATAATCAAGTGAAATCTTTTTTATCATTTTTGTGTAATTATTTTTTAGTCAATTACAACTTTACTTTTTACTTATAACTTACCCATTACTCATACATAATTTTTATTGGTTTCAATTATACAATTTCACATCGTTTTCAAATCGGGGTCAAACAACTGGTCTCATTCCCCATAACAACAGTCATCATTGACTTGGAATCCTCCGATCAAGATATTCATTACTTATATGCTTCTTTGACATTATAATTATTCAATATTCATCTTCATTTTAATATTATAGTCAGTCAAAAGAGTTATATTATTTTATTGCATAAATTAACTATTACTAGTTAAATATAAGTGCAGTGATATGTATAATTTTATTATTTTAATTATTTCATATATATTACTTATTCTTATAAATAAAAAATTTAAATAAGATATATTTATTAATAAATAAAATTAGAAAACTACAATTGTAACGTTTATATTTTCCATAAGTCTTATTCATTAAAATGTTTCCAACTACATTAGTTATGCTAGAAGAAAATCATCTATAGATTTTTTAATTTAATTTTTTAATGTATTATTTCTTTGATCTATATTTGATAAATGAACTAAAAATATATTTTATTCTTTTTATTAATTATTTATTAAATTTTTTAATATATATCTTAACGGTGAAATAGTTTAATATATTCTCATATCTAAAAATAAATTTCAAATTAGGAAGGATAAAAAACAGAAATGTTGCTTAAGAGATACATTATTTTGAGAATAAGAATAGAAGAAAATTCAATTAATAATGCATCATTAATAGATTCAAGAGTAATTTTATAATTATAAAATAAGAGTGGATAAAATTGTCCAAAAATAATTCTTCTTCTCATTCCACTTTTAATATATTAAAGATAAAAATTATCATTTCATCATATTATATTATTGATTTGTTTAATAGTTTATGCAATTAATGAGTAATAACTCATCTTAATTCTGATAAGTAACTTAATAATTCTTTTTTCATTTTTAATAATTATTATCAGCTAATTAATTTATTTTACTATTCTATATATGGAGAAAATTACATAATGAGACTATTAATAAACCAATTTATATATCTCTTCACTGACATTATAACTCTTCATATACGTCTCTTCCTTTTGACATTTTAACTCTTAAATTTTTTTATTTTGTTGAACTATTTCAGCTTAATATCTTTCCATATGCACTGTTTAGTTTCATTCGTGTCTCTTGGGTGATGCTGATTACCCAAATATGTCTTTATTTTGAATATATCTCTAACATGATGCTCATTAATTATTGTCCAATATTTAATTTGATATCTGAATGTTTTAAAACAAAAATCAAGATAGGCCTTGAATTCATTTATATTAATGAAAAATATTAATTAAGTTCTATACCATTAACTATATATGAAAATAATAAAATGCATGTTCTTTACAACATATGAGAAAAAACCTACAGAGATGCTAGACTAACGTGCCCACGTTTGTCTTGAATAGCTTTAGTTAGATCGAAAACCAAGTAGAATAACGTGACAAAAGGTTTAACACCTATATTGAAAAAGATTAAAAAAAACATAATATTTACTATAGAAACCAGCTAAAACTCTCTAAATTAATTTGATAAAATCGGTGAAAAAACATAAATTGTTAAATTGAGTGAGAAATATAAATATCGGGTGAAAAAGTTGATAAAATGAGTCAAATTCTAGAAATTCAAATTTTATTAATAATTAATGACTCATCTAGTATTCTAATTAATTAACTTTGATAATTTAATAATCTAATAATATATATATATATAATAAATTAAAAAACTATTTATAGCTCATTCAATGACACTTAACAATTAACAAAATCATTAAGCAAATTTTTTGTTCATCAATACATAAGGAAATTACAAAAAGATCATTCACCCTTCCTTCATAAATGACCCATTCATATTATATAAATTACTAATTACTTTATAAAAATAAATAACATGTACAACGTGAGATGCATCTAGTATGAAAAAAAATATATCATAAACATAATGAGCAAAAAGAACCCTCCAATCCATCCGTTTGCTGAAGGTTGGTGGGTTTATAAAATAATTACTCGCCTAATGAATACATGAATTCTTTTTCATCTCTCTCTCTCACCTATAAGCAATTTGAAACAAGGGATGATAGAACCTATACAAGCAATCTCCTATATTTTGGTTTAGCCGATACTTCGATGTGCTCCATCACAAAGAAGCAAAGAGATGAAAGTAATAACTTATATAAAACAGATTTATTCAAACAACAGAGCATCATCATCGAATTATGGTATCACCTTGACTAAGACTGTATACATCAATTTGCAATTTAGTTTGAGATCACTTCATTGTCCATGGTGGCACTCTCATTCAGTTGTTGTCATCTTCTCTGATTTCTCCATCACTATACTGCGGCCCTGCAGAGTTCTCCCTCATAGGACTAGACTCTTGCCGCGTCAGTAATGGCTCATCATCTTCGGATTCTGACCATGCCGTCCTCCGTCGACTTGCAGTTGTTGGAGGTGCAGCCTTCAAAACAATATTATGAAACTCGTAAAAGCTAAGCAATCAAAAGAAAAATAACAAAAGTGCATTGTGATGAAAACCAGATTAGAAGGAGAGCTACAACGAGTTTGGGTGAAAAAATGGGCACGAAAGTATTTTTGACATATATGATACAGACGTTTGAACCTTGCTACTAACCTGTGGCACCAAAAATAAGGACCAATGCGAACAGAAACTAAGAGCACTACTTTAATGATAGCTATGATAGGAAATGGATATCCCTTGTCTAGGATCCTAACAAGAGGGGTTAGAAAAAGTTGAGCCTAATCTTTTTCTGTTCCTTTTAACTTTTTCTTTTACTTTTTTTTTAAACTGATATCGGTTATTGAGATCCAAGCTCAACGATCTTGTTCGACCGAACAAGAGAGGACCTCAATGCACTATGATATGACATAGCTGCTCCCGTGCACAACAATTACATTAACTAAGCTTAGTTAACATCATGAATGTGACCAATGTCGAGCAAGTTTGCCAAGATTCATAACAGTAAATCAGTAAAATCTCAAAAGGGTCACATCAAACAACAATTTAACTTACAATCTCATCCTCAGCATCAGAATCTTCAAGGCCAGCTTCAGCGAGAGGATCCCGAGCATTGTCTTCCCCATAGTCATCCTGATCGTTCAATTGGCTAGTGGGTTCCCTGTAGCTCATGTTCACATCTTCATCTTCTGGTTCTTGATCATCCATCATGTCAGCTTCAGCGTCTTCTGTCTCATAATGTGACTTGAAGTTCTTATCTTTCTTTCTCCTCTTTCCACCTTTTCTTCTCCTCTTTTCACTCCCATCTTTGTCATCAAAATCTGACCTTTCCCGTCGCTTAGCAGATGTGCTACTCTTCCATTGCTCCTAGGTGTGAGAGAGAGAGAGAGAGAGAGAGAGAGAGAGAGAGAGAGAGAGAGAGATTACAATATGTGAGAGTGAATGCTTTCAGGCACACACACTTCAAGAAGATATTAATAAACTAATTCTCTTGGAGCAACTTCAGTATCTGTGCCATCTAACAGGTGCGAGACAACTTTAATGGTATCATGCCGCTCCCAAGATGAGATGATACTAGATTAATTAAACCACACCCATCAATAACTTGTTCCAGATGCACTCACCAAATATATAAGGCGGTTGTCAGTTATAAAAGCGAAGATTATTTGGACCCCACTTAATCTATGTAACTCATTGGCCACTGGACAAGATTATTTCCTCAATGCCAGTAACAACGAGGTATGAACCCTCCCCAGTTCCAGCCGTAACTGATAACCCCGGCCCCCTTCTTCTCTTTCAAAGAGGAAAAACTGAAGAATCTTGAAACACTCTTTTACACCTTGATTATACATCTTTAAAAGCATTCGATCAACGTCAAAATTATTACCTTTACACGAGCCAAATGTTGTTCCTGTTGGATCATCCGTTTTTCCTCATCCTCTTGCTTCCTCCTTTCCAACTGTTTTGATACAATTGTATCAGCAAAGAATATGCAACTTGTATCCCAAACCATCATGTTTGAATTAGATGTAAAGGAAATTGAAAGCAGCAGACCTGAAACTTCCTCTGCTCTTCTGCCTTACGACGGGCTTCCTCAGCCAAAGCAACTTGTCGAGCTAACTCTTGTCTCTGTCGGATCTGCTGCTCTTCAGTTTCTGCTGCTTTCAGGTGGACTCCTGCAGCCTCAAGTAAGTGCTTGCAATACTCAACATGGGTCTCAATTTTCTTCTCATCAAACCCATGAACGTGAAGGTTGGAAGCAGCAGACAACTGACTAAACAGTCGAACTGCGTTTTCAAGCTCAGCAACTGTTAATCGCACCTACAACATTTTTTAGAAGAAATTTTTGGTTGGAAGAAAGAGGGACATAAGCGAGAACAGATTGTGACTTACAGTTAAAGTCGCTGCAATTGGAACTAGCATGAATTTAAAATAATCATAATGTCAAATACAGTTACACCTTAAGAGCACCAACAGAAGGATTATAGTAATTCAAACTCCACTCTTCCTAGACGAGGATTATTCCCCAATTTACTATGCAAAAATCAATAGTTGGGAAACTAAATCATGTCAACAAAAACACCGATGTGATAATCGCAAATCATACATACTAATACTGTAGTAAATCTAACAGACACCACCATTCAGAAGAGTATCAAATCAAACACAAGTATGATTTTAATGGTTCAAAATGACCAGATGAATTTTCATCAGAGATAAGTGCTCAAACTTTCTGCTAGAGATGAAAACAATTTCAACAAAGGAAAAGAAAAATTGGGGACGAAATTCTCATGACCAACCTCATCTGCAGTCCTTTTTGTCTTCTGTAATGTTGAAGCCGAGAACTTCTGCATTGCAACTCCTGCATCAAATCTTAGAGTGTAATTTGAAGGTGCCAAGTGGATGGCTCTTAGTAATGTTTTTTTGCAGTCTTGCCACTGTTCGGCTTCATAATGTGTACGGGCTAAATATAGAAGAATTGGATAGTCTGTGTTGTAATAGAATTTCCTCAAGCAATTTTGATACTGCAATAGAACAAGTTTCATTCACTGATGTATGAACTGACAATAAAAAATGAAAGCATTCAAAAAGACAGAAAATGCACGACGTACCATTTTTACCGCCAATGAGAAATTGCCTTGAGCAAAATAAACATGTGCTAAATTTACCCACACATCTGGCATCTGGATGAAAATGCCGCCACTTGCAGCTTCTTGAACCTGCAATTACCAAAAGTATCCAAATGGTTTAGCTAATACATCATGCAAGAGTACTAAAGGTAGCACAAGCAACTCACCTGAGTAAAAATATCTTTTGAAACATCAAATTGACCTTTTTCAGCAAGTACCACTGCAGCTCCATTGGCAGCATACAAATTAGCTGGATGCTGTATCAGAACCTATATGTAGAGAAGTTTATAACAGCAATCAGACTGAACTGTTAGTCATAAGAGATTAACTATATGTAAGATACAAGAAGCACAGAAAGGGATCTGCTCAATATTAAACTGAAGAGTCAAGAAGATACCAGGACATCAAGAGGTGATTTTTAATTGTCAGGTATAAATATTTACATTACCAAGAGGGATTTAAATGAGTCAAATTCCAGCTAATCCGGAAAGTCAACCACTTTTAGTAGTTTCAAAGTTCAATGCCATAAAATTTCCAATTAACGGAGTTTCTATTTGAGTTTCATTTTTTAAACAACGCGACCACTTACAAGGAAAATGGCTAATAAGAACCAGCAATAGCAACAATTCCACTTATGATATGGTAACTTCACTCCAAAATAATGGAAATGCTAACAGTATGGCATCAACCCAGTGTTTTCAAGTCGTAAGGCGCACTCCAAGGTGACCACCTTTTTGGTGGCCTGGAGACGAGAGACGATAAAATGGCGTTGCCTGATCCAAGAGAGGCGCAATATGATATTTATGTTAAAACATCTTTATATCACAGGTCAAACTGGATGTTACAATTATGTATTAATAAACAAATTTATAATCAAAAGATTAAAACAAATTTAAAAATAAAAACTATTAGAATAAAAAAAACTAACTAAAAACAGATTAAGAAACAAATAAAAGAACTGTTTTTTAATTAATTTAGAGGTTTCAAAAAATATTAGAACAAAACAGTTGCTTAAAATCCTTCATGTAATGCTCTGTTTTTTGCTCCACTGAATAGAGTTTTGCACGCACAAAAAATATTTAGACTTCAAACTCAAATTTCAAATTTGAATAAGAAGATTTTCTTGATTCATTTCTATATCTAATTGGTACGTCATTGAATGAAAGTACTATCATGTATCAGAATGTAAGATAATGCAGATGTGTATTTCTTTGTCTTCATATACACGATATGGTAAGTACGGGAAATATAGGAAAAATGTAGCATTAATGAATTTGCAATTGTGGATACATATGTATCCTTACCATACTAAAACGACTGCTATTATTGGCATCAAACCAATAACGATTCATACGCTTCGTCCCTCTGTTTCGTGGAGCAAAAACAGAGCCTTACCTCTGTTAAGTTGGACAGAGTTTCCCCTAGGGGAATCTGTTCAACCGAACAGTTCCTAAGGTTAAGGGTTCTCTGTTCAATTGGACACAGTTTCCCCTATGGAAGAGGACTGGAAAAATACAGAAAAGAAAGAAGATGGAGGAGAAGAACGGAGAAGATGAACAGGAAAAAGAAGAAAAATCAAACAAGAAAAAACTTACCTTTGGCAAAGTTTTGTTTCCTTGTATAGGACAAAATTTTTTTCTTGCATGTCACATTTTCTTTCCGAATCTTTTTTATCTATTAATTGCAGACATCAAGGCAAACTTTTCATTCCTTGTATGGGAAAATTTTCTTTCCTATTTTGTTACATGTCATATTTTCTGTCCAAATATTTATGTCCGTTAATTGCAGACTTAAGCAAGGCGATCGCTGAGTGACATGGCGAGAGACAAGAAGCGCACAAATGGCGAGAGATGTGTGCGCCTCTTTGTATGTGCACGCCTCAGATGGTAAAGAGGTGAGACCAGGGAACCTTGCCTTGCCTCTCGCCATAGGCGAGCGCCTGGTGTCGCCTTAAAAACACTGCATCAACCATACTTTACGTACAGGCATGAAGCACGGAAAGAATTTTGTTCAACAAGTACTTTAAATGGAGCTGTTCTGAAAAAGAGGATTCCTCGAAGATGTGCTGTAATGGCTTTATTTTTTATCTTATGGTTGAAAAGCATAAAAGAATTTTTTATGATAAGTGCGAGGATGACAACTAGATTTAGAGAAGGATGTTTTTTTCTTGCTACTCTATGGGCTTCAAAATATGAAGTCTTGATGTACCTTTATTTTTAATTTTGGGTGGCTGGGTTGATAGTTTTTGTATTAGTTCTTGTGTTTCTGAGGACTTCTTGTAATCCTTTTCTTGTAATTTTTCTTTATCACTAATGAAATTTCAATTTCCTACAAAAGTACTGAAAAGCGAGACAAAATGAGAGGGAAGAAAAAGAGAAGAAAGCAAAGCCATACTCGCGTGTATAGTTCCTTGGCTTTTTCTAAATGGGTAGCCTCCAACTTAGGATTTCTTTTCTCATTGCGAAGTGCTGCAAAGTAGTTCCAGTTCCCCTTACCAATGTCAAAAGAGCATTGTGAGACGATAATAAAGTGAGATATTTATATGAATTTCAAGAACACAATCAGTGGATGTGTTTTTCTAATGAGACAATATCTGGGTGTTTGCAGAAGTAGATTTAAAAACACCCAATGTGAAGATATCTGCTATGACATCAAATAAATTTACACATTAGAAAGAAGCGAACCAGAGAGAGCGTGGTGTAGGAGTCCTTTCCATCAGTGGCATCACTTGCAGCCCGCAAGGTTTCTTTTGCCTTTACCCAGTCATCATTTTTTAACTCGAGCTCACCTAGCATTGATAGAGCATTTGGATTCTTTTCATTCACCTTAAGAGCATCATTAACCTGTGACAAGGACACAAATCTAGAACAAATTAATCTATGGAATAAAGCACCTTAATCAGAAATATGTTAGTTTTGATATAGGGAACAGAAGCAGGAATGGCACAGGCTAACAACCAGTTCAATGCTTAATTGGATATTATTTCGAGCTTTGGCAATTGAAGCAAGCCTTAAATAAGCGTCCACATAATCCGGATACTGAAACAAGAAACACAAATGAGATTTAAAGAGGTCAAATTCTGATGAATATGGACAGAATAACATACAAAATTTAACAGATACAAGTTTACAGATAGAAGGAAGAAATTGACGCCGTACATCCTCTCATCACTGACAAAATTTATGTCACATATCTCAGACATCTACCAAAAGTGAGCAAGTTGATCAAGAAGAGAAACTTCTCCAAAGTTAATATTCCAATGCTGAGACACAGTAAAGAACCAGCTTATTGTGCAATTATGATTGAACTCTGGTAAACAAGGTCCGATTGAGCAGACCAAACACCATAGAGATGTTCCACTAAAGGGAGTCTCCTCAACTTGAAGCCAGAAAGAGGATATAGACAAGGAATTTGACTAAAAGGAAATGTGAACATGCGGGATGAAGGAAAGAAATGATCAATGTTGCTAAACATATTAGGTCTAAGGAAAGAGAATTAGAGAGATTCAAACCAGCTTACGTACATTAGGGACTTAGCTGATTGAAGTGAACTATGTCTTCTGAAACATAATTTGGAGGAAGGACAGGAGGCGGGGAGTCTAGGGACAGCATCTAATTAAAATATAAATGCCATGAAAGTGGACTAAAGGTAATATTTATATATAATTTAGAGAGGCACATACCTTAAACAATATCAGGCGATAAAGTATGCTGGCAATTTCAGTGTTATGCAACTGCTCAAGTAACCTGGCCAGGTTAAAAAGTGCTGTGACTTTTTTCCAAGGCAGTACCACAAGGTGGCCTTCTTTCTCAAGTTGAAGAAATAACTGCATGTCCTTGTACTGAGAAATTGATTCACTAGCATCAACATCAGGGGATTTCTCTTTACCATCAATGAAGTTAAGCCATATTCCATCACCTAGAGCCTCCCTTAAAATTCGTTCAGCAAGCTGACAACAAGATAAGGTCAGATTAATGCTGCTATGTTTAAAAATAAATAAAATACTATAACTTCCAAAATCACACAAAACAGAACAATGCATGCTGCAAAGACCATTACAATGATCTTCTGTTTGCTTATTATATTATTGACTAAATCCTGGTAATCCATACAAACCTCAAACTCTCCCCTTTCAAAGTGAAGAACTCCAAGATTGTTGAGCAATTCTGTTGGTACTTCTTCACCCCCCTTTTTCAAGAGATTGCATGCCTATATATCAATCAGTATCAAAGTAAGCCACATTGATAGGAAAGGGGGAAACATAATTTTATTTTATTTTATTTGACATATCTCTTCATGTCTAAATGTCTTTAGAACAAACAAGAACCCCTACAGTCTTGAAGGCATCCAAAGCGGCTCCACCATCAGTCAAAATTAGCAATTCCCCTAGATCAAGATACGCCTGCATTACAGTTAAATGATGTGTTATGTAAAACTGAAGGTAGAGATAGTATATAGCTCAGTAGATATGATGAAATGATATTTCTAACAGTAAATCTATCTTAATAGACCAAGAAGGCATGTTAGAGATTACATCATTTTCAGGGTAATAACTAATTACATAATTCTGGATGAAATAATATCATTAATGTAGCTTTCCTTCGATTATATCTTTTTTTTTTCATGCGAGTATCTTGAAGATATCTGAATACAGATAGAAGAAAAGCTCTACCATGATTTGCAATATCTAACACAATGTTATTTCAGAAGGCTTGTAATGCTATAGTGGAATCTATAAATTTTAAGCGTTTAGAGTATGAATTCTCTTGTGATGTATGATAATGAGACACAGTCATTTTAACATAAGCATCAGCATGTGAAGATCATCTCTACAACAATCACACAATTCCTGTTATAAAAAGCTATGGCATCATCCCAAAGACCTGGTGTCAGGCTATTTGTCAAAGCCGCTAAAACATTATTCAACATTACAACTATGTAATGAGAATAGTTCTCATATATTTCCTTAGACCACAAAATCGTGTGCGCGCGCAGATAGATAGATAGATAGATAGATAGATAGAGAGAGAGAGAGAGAGAGAGAGAGAGAGAGAGGGTGAGAGGAGAGAGGGAGAGAGGGGGAGAGGAAGAGAGTGAGAGAGGAGAGAGGCGAGAGGAGAGAGAGAGAGAGGGCGAGAGGAGAGAGGCGAGAGAGGAGGGAGAGAGAGAGAGAGAGAGAGAGAGAGAGAAAGAGAGATGCAACATTCAGACAGAACAATACTTCACATTTGCACAAGAAAAGTGGGCATATAAGCTATAGATGAACAAACAAAAAACTATGAAAGGGGAAGAACTTCTCAAAGAAATGAATCTAAAAGTTTTAAAAAGATTGTCTACTTGAGCATCACGTGGGTCAATCTTTGTAGCTCTCCTTAAAAATTCCTGGGCTTTTTCAGCCTGCCCAAGCTGAAGATAAATGTGGCCAAGAACCTACATGATAAGAGAATGATTCGAGGTGAAAAGGAAAAGAAAAGATAAAGCAACTTTAGCAAATAAATAACGAAAACATCAGTGGCAATACCCTTTAATTTCAAAAACATCAGTGGCAATACCCTTTAATTTCAACTTACTTTCAGCGTCTCACAATTATCAGGGTATGCTTCCAAAACTTTTTCAAAGTTTGATAATGCACTTCTTAGATCTCCCATCTTGAGTTGTACTTGTCCTAATCCTACAAAAGTGCATAGAGAACTAGACCCGTGAGAGAAAAGAGGTTTCCACATAACATGTAGCCACCAAATGACCTTTTAAACACGGTAACAGAATGTTTCATGTAGAGTTCAAAATTATGGTCCAGTACTACCATGCTTACTTGACTTTATGCAACTTGTAACACATAGTAAAATACTGAGGAGTAAAATTTATATTACCCACGACACTACATAAAAATGCAGTCGCAGAAATAACATGAAAAGGGATATTATTAATCACCATAATAGGGGAATACAAATTCACGTGGTTTATTAATTTCCTTCGCAGATGCCATGTAGTACAGCCCAGCTTTCTCATAGTCCCCCTATAGACAACAGGAAGAATAGTATCAATAGCCAAAAGGGGCAATTCCAACACAGTGATCTAATTGCTCCAGCTATTGATAATATTGATATGGTATCAAGAATAGAGCATTTCCACCAGACCTTGCTATGGTAAGACCGTGCTAAATTGTAGTAAGAGTGTGACTTTGTTGGTCCATGGTTGGTAACAGCAAGTGCAGTTTCAGTCAATTGCTCAACCAAAAAGTGTTGACCGGTAAAGAAAAAGTGGTTTGCTAGATAATTCAGCGCCATTGCACAGTAAGGGTAGACATCAAAAGCCCTCTGCATTTTTTCCATCCCATCCCTAATTCCATAAGCTGCCAAGACAAAATAAAACTTCAGATTAAATTTCTCGTATGGAAATAAGCCAGGACCTAACTAGGAACAGCATTCTTCCAAGAAAAAAATATAAATGCCCATATAACCTACTTTCATTTGTGTTCAAATCCATAATTGCAAGTGCAACAAGAGCCTCTACATTTTCTGGGTCCAACTGGAGTATAATCATGAAATAGTTAAGCAAAAAACATCAACAAAGGAATTGCAGACCACTGCAAAAGGTTAATAAACTGATCAATGGACCAAAGAAGAAGTATCACTGGCCTGCAAAACCCGCTGAAATGCCTGCCGAGCTTTTTCATACTGTTTCAAGTGGTAACGGCAGAGACCTATGCCAAGTCTCACAGCAGCAGGACAATTTGGATATACTTGCAAGGCGCTCTATACAATTTCATATAATAAGTCAACAAGGACTGCCAATTGGTACTTGAGAACATCAGCATCATATATCAAAGATACAAACTATGCTGATAGAGGGTAAGTTACGACTCATGACCCCACTAATTCAAAAGGATTTATCAATTGTCATGAACTAACAATTTACATTGTGTACAGCTGTTGCTTCTCATTGCTACAAAATATGGAGGTTACAGACCTTATACAACTCCAACGATTCAGAATAGTGTCCACGATTGAACTCGACACATGCCTGCAGATGTCCAGGGCAAGTAATAGGCAAGTAGCATAAGTCAGCTAATAATACAACCTCAGTCCATCTTTATAAAAAATTTACAGGCACCTGTCTTAGTTACTTTATAACCCTTATACCACTTACCAGACGGGAAAAAGACCGTACGAGGATAATGAGTAGGAGATTATTAGTGATTTCAGAGTACAATCTCTGGACAAATTATGATAACGGAAAGTATCGCATTGATGTATCGGTAATAAAAAGTCCTTGCTGAGAAAACTATAATTGCCGTTGCTAACGCATATACGTTTATATACAGAAATAGGAAAATACAAGTTTTGAGTAAATAAAAGATGTATTATTTATGAAAATCAAAATTCTTCAGAAAATAATTTAACTAAAGGACAACATAAAAAACAATATGAAAGGAAGAGCAGACTTCCCAACATTTTAGTGACACTTTCAATCCCATAATTCTAACCAAACAAGATCTGAATCATTGGCATTTTAAGTAAGCACCTGACCCAGAAGAGCAGGAACATTATCTCGGTCTCCATCTAACACAATCTTAAATGCAGCAAAGGCCTGTTCTACTTCACCTTTAGCCAGTAAAAGCTGACCTATAAACAGGTGAAATTTTTTTAGCTTTTAATTATTCTGCAGAGATTCACTAAACATAACTGCTCCATTATTGATAAAGATAATTATGATCCACATGAGAGATTTCAGAATCCATGTGCTCTAGAGACCGAATGCATAGCCAAATACATCAGTTATTTAAGAGTCTTCAGGTGTAACAATGACATAAATCCAAGACAGAAATTCACATTTCAGAGCAATACTGCATAGGATGGATGAGGCAAAAAGAAAAAGCACTTAAAAGGAAATTCATTCCAACTTGAGCAACTTAACTACAAATTCTCCACATGCCAGAGATTAATAGCATAATATCAACTTCAACTCTTTGGTAGCGGACCATGTAAAACAAAGCCAGGTTCAAGTTCCTTCAACATGTATGAAGTATATTATGACTTATCCTGATCATTTTTATAGACTTACAGAAAAATAAGTATTGACTTAGTATGAGGGGGATTTATTGAGACCAATACATTTTAATATGCCTAAAACGACAGAGAGTTAAGCTGCATTCTGGAAAAAAAATCCAGACATCATAGATGGAGAGGAAAAGTATAGCTGAATTCAAAAGTCAACGCAAAAGCAGTATCTTTCGCTTTTTCCATTATAGAATAACAGCAACTTATTACTATCCTAGTCTCCTTGAAACATCCAGAAAGATGATCTTGATGAAGAAATATCTTGGAAATCATAAATCATACCAGAAATGCACCAACAAGATTGAAACAGTTAGCTAAACCAGAAATTAATAACCTTAAAGCAGCAACAATAAGAAAAAGATATTACCTTTCCCAACCCAGGTAGAAGGCTCATGCATGTCAATTCTTGACGCTTTGTTGTAATATTGTGTTGCAAGAATAAAATGTTCCTCCTTTTCTCTCTGTTTTGTCTCAATTTTTCCAAGGTAACTATAATATGCCCCTAATGCATTTAAGATGGCAATCCTTTCATATCTAACATCAGCATAGTAGTCATCAATCTCTGCAGAAACAATACATACAACACATTGTCATCAGCTCAGAAGCTTGAATGATTTACATAATAGCCCAAGTGATAGCTTAGAGATACCATGCATCAGCTACTATCAACATTTCAATGAGAACCTAATATGTCCAATCAAACGATTAACTAATTAATTAAAGAGCGTGATATTTACAAAGAAGGAATACCAGGACTAGACCCTTCTTCCAGAATTTGGCGAAATTGTTCTAATTTTCCTTGCTTAAAGTACTCCCGCTGCAAAATTGCATTAGAAGAGAAATATGAAAGATCATATACAGATTTGAGGAAGAAAGGAGCCATAAAACAATTTGCATCGACTTCAAGAAAAATGCTTCTTAGCAGAGGGCAATACGAATACTCCGAGGTCAAGCATCCATGAAGTTAAATTAAAAAAATACAACCGATACAATTACGAAGTATAATAAACTTGATCTAATGCATTAATTTGTGATGATTATTTCCTCACTTGTAAAATAGCCAATGACACAGAATTTTATGCTTTCATAAATCACGAGTGTCATATAACTACTTTCCGAAGTCAATAAACAACTTGAAATGACTCTTCCATGTGAAGAGCAATCAAAGAGGATCCTAACACTTTCTTTTTACAATGCTTACTGAGTAGCATGGATACACTAAATGAGGACAGAACAAGAGCGACTTCCAAAAAAGCTAAAATCATTAATCTAGAGGCTGAATCGCCAAAGAACTAGTTCTTCATTTCGAAATGCAAAAATTCCAAAAATAAACTCAGCACCCCATAACTCTTGCCCCAGCCTGCCTTACAATTTCGCCCTCTACCTAACTCACAACTCCTGAAGTTACTAATTACAAAGTTAGAGTTAAGTCAAGAGGCATGAGATTTGTCTACTAGAATCCTACTAACATCCTAGAACTCGTTCAGCTTAGGTAGGGCTAATTTTGACCAACCCACATACCAGAAACCATACAAGAATTTAATCATCAATACAATGGCGTAAAACATAGTCACGTTCAATCATGTTCAATAGCATGCTCTTTTGCATAAGCAACTCCCTTGGAAAAGAACAAAGAATGGGAATGCAGAAACCGAATGGAGCACAGTTCTGATTGTTTATGCTTCCGAAGTCGTGACTCAAATATAAAGAGGCACCAGTTCTGCTCAATTGGGTGGGGGGAGGGGGGAGGGGAGAACAAACCGCGATGATGAGCCAGAGATCAAGAGGTGCTTGCTCAGCCTTGAGGATATCCAGGATATCAGAAGCGTCCCTTGGAAGCTGGTCGAGAGCCACCCTGACCTCTTCCTCCGAGTTCTGCACGGGTATATACACAGAAGCCATTGTCTCCTTCTAGTGCAAAGAAAATGGCGGAAAGGCACCAGAAAAGTTAGCTCGAGTAAACCCTAAGCTCCGTCCGGATCTGATTCTCTTTCAGAATTGGTAATAGTGGGAAAACGAGGAGAAGCAATCACCGAGCAAGGAGTGTTTGGCTTGAAGACATGCGAGAGAGCTTCTCAGACGAGAGATTTGTATTCGCAGCAGTGTGAAATAGTGGGCTGAAACTGAATAAATTTCTCAGTATTTCCATATTAGCACTCATAATTGTGGATATTGCAACTTTTAGTTATGTTGAGGATAAAAATACAAATCAACTAGAAATATAGTATTTGACAAACAATACTAAAGAAAATAGTAAAGACAAAAAGAGTGATAATTATAGAGAATAAAATAGATTAGGTACTATTTAGATGATGTAAGAGAAGATGTTAAATATTTTTCTAATACTTTTAAAATATACACTTGAGGTTGTAATAATAAAAAGTTATTTTAATATTAAAACGTAAATAATGCACACAAAATTAAAAAACTCTAAAATTAGAGTTTTCATGTACCTTGCAATTTTTTAAATCAAATAGGACCTTTCACATTTAACGGGAACTTAACATTCCTAGATGGAACGATTGAATAAATAGAACTTATAAGTTATTTTTATGGGCGAGATGTAACAGGTATTTTATATTGTTTTCGGGAAAACCCTAAAGAAAGATAGAGAAATTTCTTTCAACTTTTGTATATACTTCTAGCTTAGATAATAATAATAAGGTCATTTCAATTAATAAGCTATTATTTTTTGTATGTAAATACCAGAATACTCTTAACCTATAAACTCGAACAAACTAATTTTTGAAAGCAAAACATAAAAAAAAAACCTCAACCCAACATTTGTAGGGTTTATTTGAAAAAAAAAAACTTTTGTACGGTATAGAATAAAATAGTTGAGGGTTATAGCAGTTATGATGGTAATTATAGTATTAAAATGTATTTTAACGACGTTAATGTAAAAATACTTCAAAAAGATATCGACGCTGTATTTTGCGAACTTGGTTTGCCCAATGCCCGCCTTCCTCCGTGCTCGCTGCTAGTGCTAGCTTGTTGTAGTGTCACTGTGTCCTGCCGAGACGATGCCCCTTAAATGGTAAAACGAAAAGAAACCCTAACCCAGTTGGAATGGCTTCCCTTCTCTCATTTGTTGTCACATTTTTTTATTTTAAAATTAGTTTTTGGCTTCAATCCTTAACTATTTTTTCTCGTCTTGTTAGGGTTCTGCATTGGCAACCCAATGCTGGCACAACAGTCAGCGGTCAGATCCTCAATGAAGTTTCGCAGTGCGTTGATAGCATCAATGGCGTCAAGGAAGGCAGGTGGAAAGCTACCCTCACCTTTTACAAACCCATTTTACGTGGTAATTCTCGTGGAAGTACTTAATTCTAGTGGTTAATTATTTCTTCATAGTCTTCCAAACGATTGGGTTTTTCTTTCGATCAGATCAGACGTTACCGGCCGAATTCCCGCGTGATTTTCTGGGGATTTCGCTCCAGGAGCAGTCGAATAAGTACTACCTTATAATACGCGGCCAGCGAATCGTCTTAGAAGCTGACTCTACGATTCAGAACATCATGGAGAAACTGCAGTCTTACAGATTGAGGGTTGCCCTTAATTTCGAGGTGTTCGCACACTCAACAAACTCTTTAAAATATATTTCTTCAAAAACTGCTTGTGTGTTTTAAACATGACCTTGAAAGTTTAGTGTATTGCATCATTCAATTCTGTTTTCCGTTTACTTGGATATAAAATATCCGTTATGCGCTTACATATAAGTTCATAAATCTCTAGGGGTTTCAGTATCAACTTGGCGACTTTCAACTGAGAGTGGGAAAAGTTGTTCCTAGCCATTCTGAAAATCTGAGAGGAATAGTCATGGAGGTAGCAAATTATTTTAAGTCAAAATTGTGTGTTTTCCTTATCTCCTTTTTTGCTGTTTCTGTTAAATTCTATTGTGTATCTCATATACGGACTATTTGCTGTTGGACATTTTGTGTTCTATATAGTTGCTTAACATATAACGGTTGTCTCATCAGCCGAAGTGAGAGTTTTGAAACAACAAAGTTTTGGGAAGTAACTTTCAATACACAAGTTATTAGAGTGAGCTTTTAACTACCATGGCCATCTTCTATTCGACAAATGTGAATTCCTTGCTTTTAGAACTTTAGTTTATAATTGTTGGTTTTCCAATTGAATATATCTGCTCTAACCAACCAAGTCTTTTGTGATCAAACCTCCTCAAGTACGCAGTTCAGTGCCTTTTATGGTACTTTAATATGTTCTAAAGAAGGTTGTTGAACTTCACTGCTTTTGTGGTACTTTAATATATTCTAAAGAAGGTTGTTGAACTTCTTAGTTTGGTTTACAAAGTTTAGGCCGACTCTCTACGAACACTTCCATCCCTAAACCATTTCTAGTAAGACCGCTTTCTCTTGCTCTCAGCTTCTGTCCCTAGTAAATTTTGGGCTAAAGCTGGCTGTTCTGACTGCTTTCTCTTTTTTTAATAGAATACATTCCTCTGTCATCTCTGGTCTGTCTCTTTTTGAGAGAAGATTTTCTACCCTGCCTGACTATGAAGACCTTCGAGTCTATAGGGAGAGGATGTTGTGGTAACCTCCACAGCTTTGTCTGTCTAGAGCCAGGCGTCCCGCTGTGTAGGAAGACTCACCCTAGCCACTATGGCGACCTCCGCAGCTTCATCTAGAGCCAGGCGTCTCGCCGTGTAGGAAGACTCACCCTAGCCACTATGGCAACCCCACCCTCCATCCACTTCCCCTTTTTCGTGTGCCCAAAAGCTCACCCGGTTTATGAGCCCCTTTCCGATTCCATCACCCAATCCCATGAGACGCAAGCCCATTGACAACATGATAACAATCCAGTTATGTGAAGGAGAGGGAGAGGGGTTATTCTCTTGAACTTTGTAAGTTGATTATTTAAACAGTATTGCTCCATTTCATGATCTATTTCTATGTCAATTTGAAGTCACTTCTCGGTTCTCATTGTTCTTGGGAACTAAAAATGTTCTGTTTTGAATCATTAGTATGGAAAATATTTATGTTAAGAAGTAAGAATAATCAACAATCTTAACATCAAGTCACAGCAAACTGTAACCACTCTTTCTCTCTCTATTTCAAAGCTCAAGTCCTTCTAACTATTCCCTGCGAAGTGTTTTTCATGTGATTATATTGTTAATCTGCAAAACTATTTCATGTTGGTGGGTTATATAAATCATTTTAAGATGAGTTAATCGTTTGATCCAGATTGAATATCTTCCGATATCTTCGATGGAGAAATCAAGGCAGATAATGGAAGAGTTTTTTGATATATGGCAAGAAGCAGTGTCCAAAAGATCATTACCAGGACACTTTATGCATATAGAACCAAATTTTTCAGAGTATGGACTATCAGACCATTATACTGCCCAACACACAGCTGTTCAGTATGCTAATGTTATGGCTCAACTAATTGCAACAGTTCAAGCAGTACAAGCAGCAAGAAATTAGTGTGATTGAATGAATCTTACTCTGTAGACGGTAATTCGTGTATAGCTTGATTCCTTTGGGAAAATGTAGTATCTGAACTTCATTCCAACTTGAATTTTCTTGGACCGCAACATCGATTTTGTGGAACCATTTTTAGATTCTGATTAACTGAATATCACCAAATAGTATCCCAGTTTAAATGACTCTTCAGAGGCAATATACTCTTTTTGCTATAAAGCAGAGTGAAAAAATGGAAAAAACATCATTGTTATTTATGTGTGGAAAAACATCATAGTTTTTAGTTTTTAAAACGTGTGGCATATGAATATAAATATTATAAATATTATTATCATATATAAACTTATTTTTTCTTAATATATGTGTTTTCATTATAAGTTTAATATAGAAAAATGTATATGAGATTTGTCTAACATGTAAATTAATACATTTGTCTTAAATTCAATTGTAAATTATTTTTCTCTTTTATCAAATTATTTTTTAGAAATTTTTCTTACACTCACCGTGCATCATTGTTGTATATTATGTGTTATATTGTAACAATTAATCATAATTTCTATGATAAAATATAATGTAAAAAGATTAATTATCTAACTTTAAATGGAAACAATGTCTATTAATTAATCAATTAAAAACTTAATTACTATTATGTTATTTAATACTCAGTTAGAGATAATTTAAAAATTTTAATAATAATGTAAGGATAAAATTGTACAAAAATTATTTTATTCATTTTTATCTATAGTAAGACAAGACAAGCTACGTAGTTATACATATAAAGTGTTTTTATTCCTTTGATTAATGGAGTTTTCTTTTCCACTATTGTTTTTATTGCTCACTTATTAGTATACACATGAAAATGATAAAAAAAAATAACTAAAATTGTGACGTCCCGATCCCTGAGAGTTAAACATACGTGTAATTTCACAATTTTGAAAACTCCAATTCGAAACAAACCCTAATTTTGAGAAAATTTCCAAATTAAAAATCCTTAATTTACTATGATGGGAAAAACTCTAACCTTAAATAGCAGAAGCATTAAAGTGTCTTAAATGCATAATTAATAAAACCTCGAAAAATTGAATTATATTCTGAAATAAAGTCAAAACTTGAAATCTATAATTCATGAAACGTTCACTCATCATAGTTCGTAGAAAATCATATCGTAAAACAAATTACTTGAATAACCAAGTTTAACATAAAACGTTTTCTTAAGTTTTTAATCAAATCATAAACTGAAAACATAAATTTTGATTTAACTGGTTATGGCAGTCTCCCACTCATGCTGCTCGCCATCACCACCTGCATCATAATTAACTGTGGGGGAATGAGTATTTTAAAATACTCAGTAAGCAAACTCACATAATAACATGCATTCACATGTCATAAATACAATCATGACATAACATAACTGAACTTGACATATAACATAAATGAAATAAAGTAACGTACTTGATCATGACAAAACATAACTGAACTTGACACATATCATAAATGAAATCAAATAACGTACTTGATCATGACATGGCTTTACATAGCACGCAGATAACACGTGTCTCAAACAGAATCATTTAACAATCTTAATCATATCTTGGTTTTTCATATCCTCTAGTAACAACCTAATCAGAGCTGATCACACGTTAACTGAAACACATCATGACGAATTGAGCGACGAAACAGATGGCACATATCGGGAGACGAAACAGATGACACTCATTGGGCTACGGAATAGATGGCACTCATAGGTGACGAAAAACGTGAACAGATGGCACCTCATGAGTAACGAAAAATATTTACAGATGACACCCAATTAATGACCAAAACATGAACAGTTGACACCCTATGTGTGACGAAAGCGTGAACAGATGACACCCCATTCGTTTAACAGAACATAACGTGAACAGTCCTGATTTCTTGTTAACTAAAGGTCATGCTTAAGTTCATATTTTTCTTAATTACCACTTGAATGAATTAACCTCATAACTTGTAGAATCCAACGTATGACAAAAAATTAATCATATAATGCATACTGATACATATAACAGAATCAAACATGATAACATACGACGCAAAATCAGTCATACTCGAACATTTATCTCATGATAATCACATTCATAACTTAACAGAAATCAATTATCAAAGTATTAACCAAATATAATAATTATCGAAAAATGGTTAAACAGATGACAAATACATGATACAATTATAACATCAGAGTCACATCGTTATATAAGTCAATTTACCCAAACATATTTATGAAAGTAACATGCTTATAGACAATTAAAGCTGATGAGAATAACACATGTAAATTCATTTACACAAGCATATATATTTATCACACACATGGGTCACGTTACGATATAATTTCACTTACACAAAGCATATACATTTACGACAACAGAAGTCACACCATTATATAAGTCCACTTACCTGAAGCGGAAGAATGAATTAAACAATTAATGACCTGAAATCCTAAAAAAATATAATCACTAAATTGTTTTGAAATAAAACAATATAAACACATTTTAAATATCATGTAAATAGAAAATGTAGATTTAATTAAAACAGTGCAAAACGGTCAGAACGAGGTCGGAAAATAATATATCGGGTCCAGATTCAAAAGCTAAAGTTTCGGGTCAAAAGGTTCAGACCGGGCTGGTTCAGACCAGTCCAGTTCAATTTTATCTAATGGACCGGTTCGAGTGAGCTGGACCGGTTCAGAACAGAGCAACTGGGTGCAAGATCCAATTGCAGAACAGAAAGAACGACAAACAGAGAGGGGAAGAGAGAGAGAAAATGAGAAGGAGAGAGAAACAAAGAGGGGAAGAAAAACAATGTGGGGATCTGAGAGGGGAAGAGAGAGAGGGATGTAGAGAGAAGCAGAGAGAGACAGAGATAGAGAGAGGGAAACAGAGGACGAGAGAAAGAAAAAGAGAGGGAAGGGGAAAAGGAGCCTCAGTGATAAACCACTGGTGATGACAGAAGCAAAGGGGGAGAGAGAGAGAAAGAAGAAGGATACAGAGAGAGTCAGAGAGAGAGAGAGAGAGAACGAGAGAGAGAGGGGGGGAAGAAAAGAAAAACAGTGAGGGAATGAAGAAAGAGCAAGGGGATAGCTGAGAGAGAAAAACAAAGGGAGGGAAGGAGAGCAACAAAGGCTTACAAAGAAGCAGAGGAAAAGAGAAGAGAAAATAGAGAGGGGGAGAAACAGGGAGAGGAAGACGAAGCAAGGAAGAGAAAGAGAGACAAAAACAGAGAGAGAGAGATTAAAGAGAGAAAGAGAAGATTACCGAAATTCAATTAGAGAGAGACCAACGAAGGAGAAGAGTTGCTGGCTGCAGGTGGCTGTGCGGGGGAGGAGAGGCTGCGAGGGGGAGAAGAAGGCTACGAGAGAAGAAATTGTTGTTTTGGAATATATATATATAATAGGTTAAAGGTTGGTTTAGGGTGTATATGCATGTAGTGTGAGTAATTTTCAATTGAGGGTTGAGATTGGTTGATCAAGGATAAAATAGGGTTAGGGTAATACTAGGATATACATAAGTATATGGTGTGAGTGAGCTAAAATTTTATAAAATAAATTAAAATTATTTTAAAATTGAATAATTGAAATTTAAACTAAACCATATATAACTAAAATTATTTTACCAACATTACAAATAATCACTTTTTAAAATCAAATTTTAAAATCATTTTATCTTTGAAATCAATTTTACAAAAATGCTCATTTACGAAGAGTCGGGATATTACAAAAATAATATTAGGTTGAGACATTTTTTCTATTGTAATTAGTCCTTTAAGATCTATACTTAAAAATGCAATAAAGATATACTAACTTAAGAATTATTGAGTTAATTTGAGACTTATTTTCTACCTGTATTTAGTCTTTTAAGATTTTAAATTAAAAATGAGAGAAAACATAATTAAATATTATAATTTAACGAAAGTAGTTAAAGAACTTTTGATATTAACAATTGGGATAATAAATAGTTAAAAAAATATTTTATGTGAATAATTGGAATAATAGGTACATTGTCCAAAAATGTTTCTCCAACTTCTTCACTTTTATATATAGTATAGATAAATAGGATAAGAGGGGATAAACATTTTTAGACAATAAATATCCCATAATTTTATGAAATTCCTTAGTTATCCTCGTAAAATTTAATAATAAAGTAAATAATTTTAAATTAGATAATTAATGACACTTTTAACTTTTTGGAATTCCTAAAAATTCCGTGCTTTGTATGACCCTAATAATTTATATACAAAGTTTAACATACATTAAACCAAATCAATGAAAAATGTTAAAACTAAATCAGATAGTAATATTATTAGTTAAAACATATAATTAAAAAATAGTGTTTGAAGCAATTATATATTTAAACGAAATCTATATGTTTTTGTGAATTCCATAAGCATGTGATGCTCTATACCATTTTTATACATATCTTTAGCTATTGTATATTTTAATTACATTTCATCTTTAAAATGTTATATCAATTAATTTTTATTGTTTAGTTTATCGCGTGACGTGTTAGATAGTAGTATTAATAAAAGATTAATAAAATATCATATAGTCAAAATTTATAAGATAATAAAAACGTAACAAGTAGGCTTAGAAAAGTAATGCATGAGAGTCCAAAAAATAGTCATTTACATCTATAAGAATTACAATCAACAAAGCCATTGTCAATTAGTGAGTTAAAAAAGTTATGAGCATTAAATCGCAAATTAACTGAGTCTAACGAAAGAGCATGAGAAGCCAAAGTATATGCAACCTTGAGCGAATATACTCCCATAATATGTGTATTAGGTATTTTCATGTATATATTTCAAAAGGTTTACTACGAATTAGTTATTCTCTTAAACCATATATTTTCTTTTTTAATTACAATTAGTTATTTTTTTTTAAAAAATCTCATTACATTAGTTAATTATAGATTTAGTGCCCACATCTTTTCCTAGTTGATTGAAAAATAAGCAACTTCTGATTCAGTCGCCAAAAAAAAGGATAAATTACATCAACCTATATTTGCTAAAATTATAGGTAATTCTTTCTGGTTTCAAAACACACTCTTTCTAGTTTTATATTAGTCACCATATATTTAATTAACATCTAAGTTCATACTACAATTTCTTTCTAATATGCTTTTATTGTCATTTTTGTAAAAAATTCAATATATCATTAGTATCATATTTCCTATTTCCTTTTATTTCTATATAGAAATTAATTGGTAAAGCTTGGCGCAAAATATCAAAAGGCAAAAGGTAAGCTAATATTTTTTTGTTATTTTAGCCCGTGTACTTACAAAACTTATGCAATTAAATCACTTGTTGCGTAGAATCCGCTAGTTTTAGCAGCTCAAGGCACACCTTTATCACGCAACTCAATATTTAACTCCTTCTCCAACTTTCAATAATAATTTATACATAATAACAGAAAATCTACAAATACTATAATTTATATTTAAAAATAGGTTAAAACTTAAAACTGGCAGTTTATTACATAAGCTCCCAACTTTAAATTTTTTGAGATGTTTGACTCATTATTTATAAACAAATCGTCTGCTTAATAAATAAGGTAAAAAAACAAATAAGTTCTAAAGAAACAACAAAAGAAAGAAAGAATAAAATTGTGACAATCACAATAAATATTTGAATCACTATCTAGAGTTGGAGAGGTTTGACAACTCACTACATTACATAAGAGTTTTTATGTGACAGTCGCCAGGGAAAAACAAACAGCTTCTGGAACTAATCAAATTTTCATACAAATTAATGACGTACTAACTTGATAAAACGGCAAGAACTTGGCTCTTTTTGGAGCGCATCACGAAACATGTAGCCGATTAATTCCACCAGTAAGTATCAAAAATTCTCTTTCTGTAATAAAACATGAAACAGAGTTTGAGCAAAAACAAATTAGAGTAGTGAACCATATAATTAGGACCTCTCATGCTTGACAAGTGGGATTCCAATCTGCAACTACAGAGCATTCTAAAAGAAGGGACTTTGGAGCTAAAAATGGGGGAATCCTAAAAAGAAATTCCCAAGGATGGACCACAAGAAATGAAAAAAAAACAAATTTTTAATGAAAATGTCATTTTTTTCATAGGAAAAAAAAGACTAGTAGACCACGGTCTAGTAAAAAAAATTTAATAGCATTCTAACGTTAAGATTAACATTTACTAGACCGTGATCTAGCAAATGACCATAATCTAACAGACACAAAATTCAACAAAAAAATTTAAAATTAAAAAGCCAATTACTCTTTTCTCCTACAAATAGAAAGCTACTTAAAAGCACTGGTCTACCTTGAAAGAATGGTTTGGGAGAATCAGGGTGGTGACAGTATGCTAATCATCTTCCATTGTCATGCCTTTTAATATAAGCTTCTAACTGGCCTGTCGCCGCTAAGATAAAACCTACAGTGGTAACATATATTAAGTTAAGCTGAAACCAAGAACTTGAAAGGCAATTGTACTAACTACTAAGATTGTAGATCTTACAGATGTTGAGAAAATTAACACAGAATTTGATTACCAATCATTGGGGAAACAGAGAAAGAGTACCTAAAAAAAGAGGTGATGGCCTGCCAGGCCTTGATTTGAATTCGGGATGAAATTGCACGCCTACGTAGAATGGATGACTGGGAAGCTCCAGAATCTGCAGGATTTATTAAAAATAATAACGCTATTACTCTAGCACCACTTGATTCAAGAGATACCATGAACAATTTCAACCCATGCTTAAAGTAAATGTAAAGTAAGAAGGAAATAACAAGAAACTTTTAACTTGTTCGTGCAAATATGGCTGATTTTATTTCAAGCAAAACCTCAAGTTGATCAAGTTCAAGAAACAATCCCATATCACCAAGAAGAAAACCCACCTCCATTCTTTTTCCACTCTCGTCCTTCCCGACAAATTTTAGTCCAGCTTCTTCGTAAGTCCCAACCACCTCAGGATTTACCTACAAAATGTTGTCGTAGTAGCTTAGCTTAACAGCATACCATGTCTGTGATGAGAAAATTGGACTACAGACTCTAGATGTCCACTAGAATCATATTTTACCAACCTCGTATCTATGCCGATGCCGTTCCTCGACATACTCTGAGTTGTGATACCTAGCAACCAGGAAAAGGAATCGAATGCAAGTATGAAATTGCAAACTATCAAATTAATACTCCAAAGTGCAGGAAATGAATTTTAGATCCACAAAAGCTGCACAATCTATATGCTGCACAATCAGATGAGTAGCTCATGATTAATTAACTACCCTCCACTATAACCCGAAATTAGATAAACAACCCTCACGCCATTTCTTACTGTAAGGACAACAAACAACATAAGCATCAAAACATGCTTCAATCGTCCTTTCACTAGAATGAGTTGTCCATCTGCAATTAGCATTTATACAGTGCTACTCAGCGGAGAGAATGGTATCTGGATAAATCACATACAGCTGTGAAGTAATACATTCAGCAATCTCGAATATTGTTCTTCGAGATCCAAGCCTCATTGTGCTTCCCATATGTGTTTTTGAACCCTACACATGATTGTTTAAGAGAGTGATGATGTTTCGAATTCAGGATGTACATATAACCACAGGCAAAGATGTGTCTGTCATACAAATCCATACCTCAGGCATAAAAATGACAACACGATCAGGTGTAGCAGAGTCAAACTCTTCACTATTTGCCTTTTCCAAACCCAATACCTAAAGCGAGTAATGTATGTAGGGTTAACCATGATCTACAATATGATGAAAAAGCTATCAAATAAAGTATTGAATATGTTAATAAGGAGAAGTTTACATACAGATCTAGCAAATTCAATTACAGAAATCTGCATCCCCAAGCAAATCCCTAAATAAGGAATCTTGTTCTCTCTCGCATATTTCGCAGCCAACATCATTCCTTTCACGCCACGATCTCCAAATCCACCAGGAACCAGAACACACGCTGCATTCTGAAAATGTAGATTGTGCCAGAAAGTGTTCCAAAGAAAAAAGTAAATGAAACAGCCTTATTTCCTCCAAAACCAAGTCTCAACAATATGAAGTGAAAATGTTTTATTAATAGGTTCATATGCCAACATTATATAAAGTAACAAACAAATAGCTATCACAAGATTAAGTAATGTTTAACTACGTGCATACTATGTTTTCAAAAAATAAACATGAACTTATGATCCAAAAAGAGTAAAAATTTCAAAGGAATATATATGAAACTTGAAAGTATTTAGACAGAGCTTACCCTTAAAGTCTCCCACGCAGCTGCATGCGCTTCTGGTGTCTGTATAAGAGGGGGAGAATTAAAATAATGTTGTGCTTGGAAGAGAGATGCGACAAAATATTCGAGTAATGCTATACTTGAGCTCATTACCGATTCGGCACTGTCATCTTCAAGATCAGAAGCCGCAATCCAGTCTATTGATGGTTTCAAAGAACATGCAATGCAGGCATGAAGAAGAGCCTACAAGCAAAATTAGGGATTTCCAGCATGTGATCAACATAATGTGAGAAGTACTTGGCATGACGACTATAAGTTAGAGTCAAATTCGCCACTAAGAAAACTTAAAGTGATATCTTACAATTTCTTTTATTTCTCAAATACATCTAACATATTTTCCTACGTGTACATATTGATTATGATGAATATATAAAATCAGATAACCATCATCCAACTATTAAAACAAGCATTGCAGGTATAATTAGATAAATAACTCGAGACATATCATTCATCCTTAGACATCCATTATCAAAATGTTTTCTATGTTAAACTCATTTATCCTTGATAACTAAAGTTCTCTAACTCCCATATACAAACTACGTGTGGAACAAGAGATTATATAACACCTTCACAACAGATAGATAAGAATCTGTCAGGCCGACATACTTCCCGACCATTGCAATTTTCACCTGCAAAATATTAGTAGATTCACATTTCACCAGACGCATAATAAAAAAAGATAGGTGGTCTTCAAAGAGTGAACTTTTCATACTCACAACACTTACAGAGTTGGTGATATTATCAAAAGTCTCAGCCCTTTTTGTCCAATCTTGTAAATCAGGAGTCTTAGCAATGCTGAAACAGAACTTCAAATAATCAAGTGAACAATAACACAGTTATGTATTTGCAACTTATGGTTTTATATTAATCTGCAAATCTAATGAATTCTCTCAATTGGCAGCTCAATGTTAACTAAGCAAAAATAAAATTAATCCGCAATCAAATGTCGTTGTTGTTAGGGAATTACTTCTGAAGTCTGACAATCTGGAGTGGTAGAATCTATTAATTGCTCACCATGGTTTCAGAACATTCTTAAGAAATTGAGAAGCTAAGTCAACTGGACATCAAATTAATTCTTGGATGCCAGAGATTACACGAATACTACCTGAGTAAGTTGAGCTGTTCAAGAATTGTATGATGAGCATTCTGATTCTGCAACAAAAGCAATTTCCAAAGAATGGTCAATAAGTACCACACATTAGTATGATATTATAATATAACTATAACAAGCAAATGACTGTTACCAACTCACCCTAAGCAGGAGAGGAATATGCCAAATGTTTGGAACATCATGGATATTGAGTATATTACCAGCCTGTGAAAGACCATAAAGGTAACGTGAAATTTCCAAGCAAGAAAACATGGTTTCATCAAGACATAACAAGGCAAACTAAATAACTCACAGGAACGTGACAAAACTGTGAAAGTTTCTCCTTTGTATTTCCAAGTAAAGGCTGCATTACAGTTCAAAACATTAAGATATATTAAAATTCTATGCTTTGGCAGAAACCATCATATAACAACTATAAATGGCCATAAATCAGATAAAACCAAATAACTTGAATTAAACATGGAGTAATTTTTTGCACAAAGAGCAGAAGTAAAGTTGTGAAATCCTACTAGTCAGAAATGTTCAAAGTATCAAAATGATATTAGAGGAGAAAAACAAGGGAAAGTTTAACTTCAAATACTAGCACTACAACTGACCCAAGTTTCTGCATACAAAAAATATTACCCGGGCATCAAGTACAAGCACTATAAGCATTAAGTATACCTGAGCAGATCGACATGCCAACAGATGTGGAGTTAACCCCAATGCTCTTAGTTCCCGGACACTGTGCTGTGTAGGCTTTGTTTTCTGCACACACACACACAGAGAGTTAAGTTCATTCCAAGGAAGCAGATGATTCGAATAAGCTACATCTGGACAGAAACAAAATTGAGAATATACTAATCGTTTGCAAATCAAAAGAATAGGTTGAATTTCTGGATTATAATTACTTGCTCTCCCACGACACTAAGCACCGGTATCAGGCTCACATGAACAAGGCAGAAGTTATCCTGTCCTGAGAAATCAATTAAACTAAGATAGAGATAATCATTGGACGTAACAAGCATGTACGATTGAGATCCATGTGTCAATCAAAAATCGTACAGAACTGACAGTCAAATATATATGTAGCTGTTAGTTTCACATACATGCGTGTGTGTGCATGTATATATGTATCAGTTAGTTGTGTGGGTGCGTGTGTTTGTGTGCGAGTAGAGAACCATGTGTTTAAATCTTACCAACTGAAAAGGACAGTTGCCTCAAAGCCTCAATGAATGGCATTGATTCAATGTCACCTAGAGAAGAAAAGAACATTATGAGATCAAAACATGGAAAATATAAAGGAAGTGGATAAGTCTCACTGTTTTGTGTAACTTTACCTACAGTGCCTCCCAATTCAATCACACAAACATCTGCTGGACCCTCTTTGCCATCCACAGGGATAAGAGCTACTGATTCAATCCGATTCTTAATGGCATCAGTGATGTGCGGAACCACCTGACAAGGAAGCTCCTTCGTCACAATATTTATCTTTATGTTTGTAACCGAAAAAAATGACATGTAGTAGTATCACCTGAACAGTCTTTCCCAGGTAATCACCTTTTCTTTCCTTATCTAGAACAGACTGGTCAAAGATTAAGAGAATAATAGCAAGTTATAGACCTTGTAAATTTAGCATAAATATACCGATACAAAATAAATATTACTAAAACAAATCTCATATCAAATATTTGTTGGCACCTGATATATCTTTCCTGTGGTTATGTTGTTTTCTCTTGTAAGTGTCACGTCTAGGAATCGCTCATAATTTCCTAGATCTAAATCAACCTGTTGTAACAAAGTATGAACTTTTGAAGGTATAAAAAAAATTCAGATTTCCCACAACTACAATGGATAGTAAGATGGTATATTTTCAATTAGTTATTTCCTATGTAAGTGATCAATATAGAGTTATACTGGAGGAGGACGATACCTCACCACCATCATCAAGTACAAAAACCTCTCCATGCTCAAAAGGAGACATGGTTCCAGCATCTGTGTTCAAGTATGGATCTGCAAATTTTAAAAGTGCATACTATTAAGACAGAATCAAATTCAGAAAACACAGAGGCACCATAAAATCTGTAATAGCTCCTCTGTTACTAAAAATAAAAACTTCCGCCAATAAAATAAAAGAATAAAAGAATGACAAACAAGCTTTGCTAAGAACTTCTCCAACTATTATGTTCAATATAACAAGGAGAACCAGAGAATGTTCGTGGAAAAAAAAACAAACAGACAAAAACAAAGACACGCGCGTGCCATAGGCACATGCCTTTTGAGTCCAAGTTAAAGTAGGTAGCATCTAGAAATTCTAAATAAGGGACACCCTCAACGTCCACACAGATAAGCGAGTCGAAAAGGCATCAACCCGAAAGCAGTAATTTACAAACGCTAATAAGAATCCGCGCACGACACTAAAATCTGAAACAGCATAAGAAGAAGAAAAATAAAATAATCAGGTACACTATCAGTACGTCCAAAACAGAAGGCCGCAGAGTAAAAACACGTTCAGAAAAAGAACAACCAGAATAAGACGTCATAAGAAACACAGCATCAGATAAAAGAAAATGAAGTAAAAACGAACCAATTTTTATGGAAGTAACACGTAGGCCACAGGCTTTAAGGACGACTCCAATGCTGCTGGCAGTGACGCCTTTGCCAAGCCCACTTACAACACCTCCGGTCACCAACACGTACTTCATTTTTTTCAACTTCGTCGTCAAATAAGTTAGACTTCTGGTATTGTTTGAGTAGGAAGATTGAATTCAAACTGGTTTGTGTACCCGCGGGAGACACGGCAGAAAGAGAGACTGAAAGAGAAGAAAGAGGGCAGGCGGAGGGAGGGAAATTCAGGGTGTATATTTGGAGTAGAAAAACCAAACGATATATATAAACACAATTTTAGTGTGGGCTATCGACTTTTAATTATGGGCCGATTCACTGGAGCTTATTGGACTGACTGGCTTCGCACTGCATCGTATCTTTTCAGCTCATTCTACGCCAGTACGCCTACTTGATTATATGCTCTCTGCCTCTGCTATATCAATACAAGGTGAGAGAAAATGGAAATGAGAGAAACTTCTATTATTCGCTCTCCTCCTCAATCTCTCTCTCCCAACTCCCACATAGAGTTTTCCTTTCTTTACATGACAAAACAATTTTGCACTAGTTTTTTTAATATACGTCGAGTTTATTTTAATAAAAGTCTAACTACAAATAAGTGGTTAAGTTAGACAGTCTGATTAGATTTGGACAGTCTCAATCAAGCCGAGTTGCTAACCAAAAATATAATATAATCTTGATCGTCTAGATTAAACTAGCCGACTTAGATTAAACTTCTCCTCATCAACTACAAAGGATCTTTATCTGAATTTATTCAGTGACCTAAAAACTTTTAACATGCTATTTTTAGTTTCTAGTAATGGAATTTTCTAAAGTATTTTACTAGATTGTCCATGAGATGACTTAGACACTTTTTTTTACTTCTTTATAGGGAATAGGCTATTTTTGGAATATATATATATATATATATAAGTTACATTACAAATTTTATGTGTAATGGAGGAATATGACTCGAACTCACTTCTAAAGTATGAATGTGAGAGTTTAACCCATTACGCGAACCCAACTTGTCATATATCGCCTGATGAATAATTACAAAGCTTTTAGGAACATTTTGTCATTTGTGTCATTTTACTACTTCACATCATACAATGACCAACTTATGCATTTTTCTCTCTTTTTTTCCTTAGATTTTTCAATTTTATGCAAGTATTTTCTTTCTATGCCATTAAATTTTTTTTCATGCAATCACCATTCCATGTTTATTCTTGTAAAAAAATTAAATATACATAAATAAAGGAGTTGATATGACTCTTTTTTCCACATACGGATATTAAATAAGATGACCCAATCCACAAGCGTATGGATTAGTCGTGAACGTGAGACTTATAAATTATACAAAAAATGATAAAAAAAAATCACTTTTTAAACGTGAATCGTATAAATGGTCAGAACTTTTTTTACAAAAATGATTAAAAATGTCTGAGATAATTAATTTAATTATAAAAGTTACACGTGCATAAATAAATTGGTTACGTTTATGTCTGTGTAATTTAGTAACCAAATTATTTATTCCAATCATTTTTATAAAAAAGTTCAAATATTTAATAATTCAACTTTGTTTTTCGGTCATTTTCATAATTCCTTCTAAATTATAAAGTACACAGAAAATATGATCTTGTAGATCAAATAAAATCGGAATAAATAATAACAAGCGGATACGGGATTTCCCTAGATGAGAACAAGCAAAGCATATACAGAAGATATGCTTCCACTTTGATTAACTTTTTCCTTTTTCCTTTTTCCATTTTTGGTTTGTGTTTTGGTGTCTGCAAGACAGATTGATATGCTCAATCTAGTTGTCGTCCTACTTTTTGCAGTCAAAGTTACATATATACTAATTAGAATTAACGGTTAAGAGTGAATTTGAGAGCATTTTATCACATTAAAAAATTTTATTTTAAATCACAAATATTTGATAAATGGTGTTGTTTAAAAAATATTTTGATATATAAAAATACTTTTACAAGAGGCGCATATTCAACTGTTTCTTAAAATAATTATACGTGCACATTAACATATTTTAAAATGTATGCAAGCGCAAATGTATATGATTATGAACTAAGATAATATAACTTTTATCTATTTAATGTATTTCTAATCATAAACACTAATAAATACATTACTGACTTAAGTTTATCTGGTTCGATAAAAGTTTAAACCACTTACTCGATTCTCTTAATTTTAAAAAGGGAATGACACCACAAGTGAATCTTTAGATGGCAGCCGTTAATACCGAAAAGGACAATCTTTGACCTTATATTAAGGTTCATTTCCAACATAAAGAGTTTTCTTCTCCTCCTATTCAAAATCTTCGTGTCTAATATTAATAATCCTTTCATGAGATTTCTGTAATATCAATAATACATATTGAATCTGTATTGCTTTATATATGTGATTTTTTAAATTTGATCATGTTAATCATTTATATAGATGTCATCCAGTTACTTGTCTGATAACATTCGTGACTTGTCTAATAGCCTCCATAGAAATATACCGAATAGGCTTTGTTAGTATAACAACAATGTTGTATTGAGAACATCATGAACAAATGCCAATCCTAGAAGAAGATTTTAAGGATGTAAATACCATGATGAGGTGTGTTGTCTAAATGAATTTTGTTTGAGCTATGGGATGCAAATTATACATTAGTTTGATTGGTTTTCATATTGCAGAAAGTAAACGGTTGTGATTATTTTGATTGGGACGATCCACCCATGTGTGTTCGATCAACTCAAGTCATACCCAGGCTTCTACGAAAAGTAAACAATGTAGAAAAATTAAATGAGGAATTGAAGAAAAATGTCAAATGGTGGATGAACTTGAGAGGAGCAATGTTGAGAAAGATCAACTTATTTTAAAATTACAAGAGTTTAATAAGTTGAGTAAAAAGCGTATCAAGGAGACGGAAGAAAAAATTCATGCAAAAGAAATTCAACTTTGGTCCAATTTGGATGTTGTTCTCATAGTCTTCTTTATAATTTTACAATTACATAATTTTGATAGTAGAATGCAATATTCATTACCCATGTATCTATACAATATCAATTTTTCTTATTTAAATTGACTAGTTGTCTATTATGGTAATGTCATGAGATTTCTTCTGTAATATCAATAATCCCTCTTCTGTATTCTTAGCCTGAGAAGTAGATTGCAGTTTCATATAGAAATATCATAGGATTTCTGAATGCACAAGAATGTGCTACTAAGAATCATCTGAAATCATGTGCAATCATCTGAGATCATGTGCAATAACATATCTAATTATAAGAAAACTAATTGAGACCACAATTGCAAGATTCCAGTTTTTATTTATCCGAGTATGTAAGTAAATTACGAATATTGTCCAAGTAATAATTGCCCAAGTTTTCTTTAGATCCCAAATAATAATTGCCTAAGTTTTCTTGACAGCGTATGAAATATGATTAACTAAACAGAGATATATAAATTAAAGTGGTATTAAATTTTGGGTACATAAGCTTAAAATGGGAGTAGCATATTGTGCTTATGTGTATATATGTTATTGTTACCTTTCTAAACGAATATGCACAACTTATACATGACTAAAATTTACATGTCTCTGCACATAAATTGTGTATGTCATCCAACAACTTCAAAATATCTCCATCATCCAAAATTAACCTCAGACCATTAAAACTGACCCCTTTACACAAATCAAAGTCATTGTCTCACATGTTATGGACCGCTGAACTTAATCTATGATTTTTTACACATATCAAAGCATTGCCTCATATATTATGGACTGCTTGTAGTAATCTAAACAAAAACTCATGCTATTTGTAATCAAACAAAAGCTCAATAAACTTCGAAAAACTTCAGAAACTTCAATATCGATTTTAAAAACTTTAAGATCAATCTTGAACTCTTAAAGATTAATTTTTTAGACTCAAGACAAGGGACACTTTATATTATGGTAATTCTCATAATTAAATTTTTTCTTGAACACTTCAAGTAGATTCTTGCAATCTTCAAGACCAATGTTAAAAACTTCAAGACTGAATGACTCTCTATAATACGAAAATTCTTGACAATTTTTCTTTGAAGACTTCAAGATTGGTCTTTAAATTTTTAAGATTGGTTTTTAAGTCTTGATTGATCTTTAAGTTTTCAAGATTAGTCTTGAAGAATTCAAGATTAGTCTTGAAGAATTCAAGATTTGTCTTGAAGAATTCAATTCAAGATTTGTCTTGAAGAATTCAAGATTTGTCTTGAAGAATTCAAGATTTTTCTTGAAGAATTCAAGATTTGTCTTGAAGATTTCAAAATTGGTTTTGAAGACTTTAAAATTTATCTTCAAGATTAGATTTAAAGACTTTAATATTATTCTTCAAGATTATTTTTAGCAGATTTTTCATAGAAAGTGAAATAATTACACTATTCTAATAGGATTTGTTACATTTATTATTATTATAACAATAGTAGATTAGCCAAACTTTAATGATGAGTTTATTTTAGGTATTTGGTCAGAGTAATTTTACACCGAATAAATAATCGATCAAATTTAATTACTTAAAATTTAGTCGATCATTATAAAATTATTCATTCGGTTAATCTAGGGGTCTAAATAGGAAAAAAAACGCTGAGAAACCAAGAACAAGAGATGAAGTTTTTGAAGCACTAATCCCTCATACTGACCGGCTCGAATCACAAAAAATCATCAAATGATTATGATTAATTAGTGACTGAATGAGACGGATGAAAGTAACAAGTAAAGAGAGAAAATATGATCATATTTAACAGAAACATCTCCTCATTTTTATTATTATTATAATCTATTCATATAAATTAAAAAATCTATATAATGTCAGTGAACTAAATAAAAAGGGTGCATTAAATACAATTTATTCCTTCCATTCTCTTATTCTACTTTTTATCACCCTTCGTTAATACTTTTATCGATACTTTTTACTTTGATTGCTAGTTAGCGGAAAAAATCTTTAAGAGAGGGTATGTGTCTATCTCTGTTGGGAACTAACGAAATCCCTCTACAATTACAACAGCTGCTTCTTTATTAATTTTCTATCAGAGAAGGGAAGAGATGAGAATGAAGAAGAAGAGGAGTGGACAAAAAGTGAATTTCTACTTGTTTGTAAACGGCGGAACTTCTTTGATTTGGGAAGAGCCGCTAAAACATTCATAACGAAAGTGGGAATTGGAAACCAGAAGCAATTTAACTGACATGCACTTTCTCAGCATAATCCAAAGAGAGTAATTTGAAGGAATAAGCTGAAATTCAAAGTTTAAATTTCCAATTCGATTACACTTGCAAATGCTTATTAAATTTGTCACTCTCTAAGTAAGCCCAGGAAGAAAAACGATATTATCACCTCATAGACTTGCCGACTGCGGCGATTGAACAACGTAATCGACGACGATCACGCTCTCTAGGTAATCCCTAAGCTTCTCCTTTTGCAAATTCACCAATTCCGTGTTTGAATCCACCGCTTTCATTTCACTCACCCCTGGAAATATCGCAATCGAAGCAATCGAAAATCCTTTCGCTCTCGCAGGCGAAAAATTTTCACCCCAACTAATTTGACTTATCTGTCCCTTAAATCCATCCTTTATTCCTCCAATCGCCCCCAAAATCTCATTCTTAGCTTCCTCTCCAACATTATCCTTAGGCTTCAGGAAGGTCACTCTCACGGCAGATCCCGGAGGTGGGACCACAGGACCTTGGAGATCTTCGGCGACCCAATCGACGGCCATGATGTCTTCGCAGATAGGACGGACCGACTCGTTAACCACGCTCACGTGGATCGGATGCGCCGTATAGGCGTCCAGGTCTTCCTTAGACTTGTAGCGGCTGTGGAGCATGTGAGTGAAGTTGTAGGAGGATCCAGTGCGGATGAGTGGACCAGCAGTGAGATGAAGCACTTGGTCAAGCGAGACAAGGCTATGGACTCTATCGATCAGGGCATTGTGCTTGGACGGTTGGACGCCGTCCTTGACCCTGAAAAGAACTACGTGTTCGATAATTTGAGCTGACATCACGGTCTTGGGTTTTGGGAGGAGAGAGAGAGAGAGAGAAAATGTAAGGGAAAAGAGTGAGACGTCAATGCAACTCACACTTCCGCGTCCTCATACGAGATTTGTCTTCTTAGAAAAACAAAGGAGAAATTAACGTCAAAGAAATTAAGAAATTATTCGATAAATGTACTAAGCCTACCTTCGACATTAGGCTGCAAAGAAATTAAGAAATGATGAAAAGAGCACAAAAAAGAGAGACATTTTGCTTCTTAACATAGAGAAATATTTTACTAAAATTTGTATATGCCTAAATATTTAAAGGTAAATTTTGTTAGATCATTTAGATAATATATTTTGATTTCAGATTAAAAATGATAATAGCAATTTTGTGGGGGAGATTTGACATAGAACGAGGGCATGATTTAGAAAATTGTTGCTACAAACGTTCGAGATAAGTGCTTCGAAGGTAGGCTATATTTATTATTCATGAATTGATTGTTCTTTGATAAAAAATACATACCGATATCATTTCCATTTATTAGAGAAGGTTTTGTAAGTCTTCATTGTTAATGGTATATTGACCATTTGTGTGTTTTTGGTTAGATTTTATAAAACTTAAACCCTAAACCTTAAAACATGGGGACTAGTGTGAATATGTAATAAATATATTGAACCAAAGAATATTTAACTTGTAAATAGGACAGTAATAATAATGATGAATCAATTTGGTTAGCAAACCAACTTAATATCAATGAGATATTCAATGGTTTTGGTAACTAGTATGTATAAATTCCCTAGCAATTATTTTATCTTAATAAGTTTTGTTATACAGTCACAACATCTCAGTAATATTAACCTTAGCTCTAGAGTCCAATGAACGTGAGAAGTAATGAGATTATGAATAGAGTCTCATTCCTTGACTCTACAACAAATTGTATAGTTCTTTCTTTAATATTGGAAAGTTTGGTATGTGTTAATAAAGGAAAAATTAGCATTTCAACCACAAGCTCAGGATAAGAATACGGGGCCAATGATGCATTTCAGAGGTTTCCACATAAAGTGAGGCTAGTAATATTAATAAATAGCTAACTTCTAAAGTAGTCTATTCTTCTTGATGTTCACCCAATGTGTGGCCATATCATCATTATGTATCTTTAATCCTACCTTAGTTTTTCTCACCCCGTCCAGCATTCTAAATCTATTTAGCATCACTCTTTCATTTGTCAATCGACATTACTCTCTCTAAAACAACCATATAAATGTACAAAATATTGTACCATCAATTAAGGAAGCTGCAAGTTTAAATTGAGCTGAGTAATAAGTCCAATATCTAATTGGTTGTAATGTCTCTGAAGTTTTGTGGAACTTTTGACGTTAAATCTTACCATATAATTTCTACTTAGAAATTATGGTACATTAGTTATGACTTGAATTAATGAATTTCTTTTATTTCATTACCATGAGAAAAAAAGAGAATAGAGTACACTATAAGAACCTATGCCAGCAGAGGAAAATGAATATAAAGGTTCTTTGTCATGATGGACAAGAAATGTCATATCTCAACTCGACTATGAGGTCAAGCATAACGACGTGCATATGTAGGTTGCAAATCTGGCGTGTTGTTTTCAAGAATAACGACATGCATATGCACATGCATATGTGTTGTTTTCTAACACTTCAATCTTGCTTCTCCAAATTTTTTTCAAGAATTCTCCAAAAATGTAATTTTAACGATAAGTGTTTTCTCAAAGTCTTCCCGTCTTTTAGCCTTAGATCGTACTAAGTGCTAATATGTCTTCCAGAATTCTTCATTGTCACGTCTTCTAATCTTTGATTAGTGCTAGTCATTTCTAAGTTCATGTCCTCTAGCCTTTGTGCTAGTCATTTCTAAGTTGACATCCTATAGGATTTGATTAGTGCTAGTCGTTTCTAAATTCATGTTCTCTAACATGTTTGATTACTACTACTTGAAATAAAATTCTCTGGTTATATTACATGAGAGTACAAGAAGCCGCCAACAACGTAAGGAGAAAGAGAAAATAGTTTGATGTGTTCTCTTTCTTCATACAATCTTACAGTTTTCTCCATGTGTTAATCTATGTTTTCTATCTTCAGAAATCATGTGGGCTATTGATACATTTCAATGTTCCAACATTTCAAGATTTCAAGATTCTAGAAAATATGAGAATTGATGTTGATTCTGTCAAACCAATATTATTAGCATAAGGGAAATTGGATAAGGTTTTGGTCTATTATAGCTACTGGTTCTGGTAGAAGAGTTATCATTCGACAGATTAACTTGCCATATAATCATAATTGGATACCGCCTGATGAGGGTTTGCTTTAACGTGAACTGTGATGGTTTTCTTATTTTTCAGAATGTGTGCAATTAGCCACCAATATAGGTGAAGAAGTGAAATCTATGTTGTATCAAACTACTAGTTAGTTCATTTATTTAGTTAACGAGAAAATAAACTCAGTTGTCGATGCTATTTTTAATACTAGCAAGATTAGTGTAGGAGTTTCTTTGTGTTTTTCTTATTGATCACAATGTATTTGTAGTTTGATTGATAAGGAGATAATTATTGCTGAAAATGTGTTTGACCCTCCATGATGTAACTATTACATTTCATATTGTGCAATAATATTCTGATTCATCTGGCATGCTGAAAACAAAAGATAAATATATGATACTTAAGAAAATCTTAACATAAACTACAAATCTGATTTTAATTATTAATCTTAGACTTGAAAACTCTATGAATAAAGCTCATGTAAAATTTATGCTTAACAAATGCTAAATGAGAGTGTACCAGTCGTGATGCTTGGCCTCCAACTACATGCTCGCACCTCATGAGAGCTACACAAACCATGCGCTGGGTGGTGTTAGTGTTGTTCTTTTCCCTTATTCCTTGGAAAGTCATATGCGGATATGACTGCAACATGGATCAAAGGAAAAAGATATTGATAAGGGTTGTGTAAATAATTTTTTCTTCAAATCAGGGATAAAAGGAAAACATGTTGATGAGGGTTGATATATATGAGTATTAATGAAGGGGAGAAAGAGTGTAAGGAGTAAATGCTCTAAGTCATATTTGTTTGAGTTGTATTAAATGCCTAAGTTTTACTTAATACACTGGCCTTATATAAGCATCCTAATTTACATAGGTTGATTGGACTAACAATAAAATGGAGGGGAATGATTATCCCCCCTATGGTCTCGGAGGCACTCATATGCCTAGAGACCACACCCATTCGTAGGGATGTTTCTGTCATGTATGGCCTTCTTTCCCTTTCTTACTTATCATTTCCATCTGTCTCATTCAACCACCAATCAGACAAAGTCACTTGATGATTTCTTATGGTTCGAGCCAGTCAATCATAGCCACTTGGTGGCCTGCCATTCTGTCTCATCTGAGTTATTCAGCTACCCAATCAATCATGCACTTGACTGTAATTCCAGATCCATTTTGTATGTTCTCGTTCTTCTTCTGATCCTTCTCTTCCCGTTCTTGCACAGTTCAGCGAGTGCATTTCTCGATCTAGGTAGTTCTCCGAGTCTTAGGTTCCTTTTCCCATTCCAAAGGCGTGAGTCCTCCGTCAGTCTTTTCCTGTTGGTCAGTCAGCTTTTCCCGTTCTGGTGCTCTTTCCTGTTCTCGGTATGCTTCTGGTCATTCTTCATATGTTTACGAGTGTCTCGCGACATCAGTCTTCTTTCCCATTTCCACTTTACTGCCGCTTTCTGCAAGCCCATTGGTTAGCCCTCCTTGTTCACGTGGTAGTGGGTATTTTTTACCTATTCATTTGCCCCCACTACTCTTCGACGATGCTCGTCAAAGCGCAATGAATGTTTCCATCACGTGTCCATTTTTTGGGGGATAGTCATCTTTGGTTCATTTTCACATGTTCGTTACTTCTTTTATACTGTAAAACATTAATTATTGTGCATATAAAGTTATCATTTTTATATAATAAAGGTAAAAGATATTGATAAGGGTTGTGTAAAGAATTTTTTCTTCTAATCAGGGATAAAAGGAAAACATGTTGATAAGAGTTGATTTATATGAGTATTAATGAGGGGGAGAAAGAGTGTAAGGAGTAAATGCTCTAAGTCATATTTGTATGAGTTATATTGAATGCCTAAGTTTTACTTAATACACTGGCCTTATATAAGCATCCTAATTTACATAGGTTGATTAGACTAACAATAAAATGGAGGGGAATGATTATCCCCCCTATGGTCTCGGAGGCACTCATATGCCTAGAGACCACACCCATTCGTAGGGATGTTTCTGCCATGTATGACCATATTTCCCTTCCTTACTTATCATTTCCATCTGTCTCATTCAACCACCAATCAGACAAAGTCATTTGATGATTTCTTGTGGTTCGAGCCAGTCAATCGTAGCCACTTGGCGGCCTGCCATCCTGTCTCGTCTGAGTTATTCAGCTAGCCAATCAATCATGCCACTTGACTGTAATTCCAGATCCATTTTGTATGTTCTCGTTCTTCTTCTGATCCTTCTCTTCCCATTCTTGCACAGTTCAGCGATTTCCCGATCTGGGTAGTTCTCCGAGTCTTAGGTTCATTTTCCCATTCCAAAGGCATGAGTACTTCGTCAGTCTTTTCCCGTTGGTCAGTCAGCTTTTCCCGTTCTGATGCTATTTCTAGTTCTCCGAGTCTTAGGTTCCTTTTCCCATTCCAAAGGCGCGAGTCCTTTGTCAGTCTTTTCCCGTTGGTCAGTCAGCTTTTCCCGTTCTGGTGCTCTTTCCTGTTCTCGGTATGCGTCTGGTCATTCTTCATATGTTTACGAGTGTCTCGCGATATCAGTCTTCTCTCCCGTTTCCACTTTACTGCCGATTTCTATAAGCCCATTGGTTGGCCCTCCTCGTTCACGTGGTAGTAGGTATTTTTTACCTATTCATTTGCCTCTACTGCTCTTCGACGATGCTCGTCAAAGCACAATGAATGTTTCCAGCACGTCTCCATTTTTTGGGGGATAGTCATCCTTGGTTCATTTTGACATGTTCGTTACTTATTTTATACTGTAAAACATTAATTATTGCACATATAACGTTATCATTTTTAAATAATAAAATGGCATACCATCATTGCCTCGCTTCTGCGGTTGGTGGCACACTCCTTAGAAATTTCATTCTCTCTTTGCTTTGTGTCATCTTATCTTCCAATGGTAAGATCTTGTCTCGGCACGCGCGCGTGCATGACTCTTCTTTCATTATTCTGACACATAGTTTCATCTATTGTTCTTGCGTAGTGCGTATTTTAAAGCCATTAGTTTCTTTTTTTCAGTTGTCGCATTGTCATTGGCCTGCCCTTGAGGTAGACCGGACGTAATCATTCGTTACGTCCCTTCCCATGAGCCCGTCGTTTTCCCTTCCCTTTTTCAGAACTGGTGTCTTTTCATTTTCAAATTTATTAAATGTCTTGTACTCGATTTTAGCGTCCATAGCCTATATCACATAGTTGTCTTCTTCCTTTCTTCACGCACATGCCTACTTTCTGTAAGTCTTCCTTCTTTTCCATCTTCGTCTTGGTTGTTTCTCTTCTTCATGCTTTTCTGCTCCATTTTTCTTTCCCTGGTAGTAGAAGTAGGGATGAATTCAACTGCTTCCTAGCCCTTCATCAGGACGCCTTCCCGCCAGATGTAGTCTGTTATTTCAGGAAAGGAATCCCTTAATCTTTCTCGTGTAATGCCCCTTACCAGATATCTCTAGCTTCAATGTACATAGCCTTAGGGTTAAAACTTCATTTCTCTCCCCTTTTTCAAAAAAAATTTAGTACCTTTAACCTTGCCCCTTCCCAATATACCCCTAGCACTTACATGGATCTTTTAAGGATTGAAGTCCTCAATAGAAGGCACAACTTGAATATAGGTGTAGATAAGATATGTGCCATGTATATAGTGAAAATGTGCGGACTGTCCCATTACTTAGCTCCCCGCGTGAGTGAGAAGTGGGGAGGACTAGTTATTGACCTCCTTAATGGGGATAAATGCTGGGAGTAGGGTACTCTCCTTATAGGCGGGAACTGGGGTGGCGACGGCCGCTGGGTGGTTCCCTAGATCTGGAAAGAGTTCAGTACGTGGTTGGAGCTCCCCTTCCTTCTTTTCTTTTTCGCTTATGCTTCACTTTGTTGTTTATTGTTACTTTTATTTTTAAATACTGGCTACATGTTTGTTCTTTTTGTTCTGTGCAGAAAAAAACCTGAACAATAGGTTTTTTACTCTAAAAGATGAAGTCGCGTGACTTCGTGCTGCCTACAGTTTCCCAGAATGGGATTGGAAGGACTTTCTTGATCTGAGGAGGGAGATTGAGGTTTTTGTTGTCCCGGTTCCTAAATCGGAGATCGACGTTCCCTCGTCGTCAGTTCAGGACATCCTCTAGGATGTTCCCATTGCCGTTCAGTTCCTCTATCATGCTGAAACATCTAGTTCCTCCGACACCTCAGAATCTGAGCGAGAGGAAAAAGACGAGGATGAGAGAAAACGAGAAGCGAGGAAAAATGAGACTGAGGAGGAAGCTCTATTCTGCTTTACCAAGGAAGAGCTTGAAATGTCAAAATTCCTGCGAAGCAACTTGTGGGGACGCATGGCGAGAACATACGCTAGAAAAAGGGGGCTGCCAGTGGTGTCTCAAATGATGTCACTCCCCCCGTTCCCGCTTCCAATGTTATCCTCCCCTCTATCGCGGTCGATCTCCCTGCCCCCATTACTGAGACTTCTCCTATTTAGAGGAGGACTATCACACCCCTCCCCCACCTACTAGGACGTCAACCCCTCCTTCCTCTGGTTCCTCGTGTCTATCTGAGGAGACGGGTTTCTAGAGGTGGCGGTGATACCCCGTGGCTCAATCGGTTCTCGCCAATGTCAGCTTCATCCTAAAGGATACTCGTTCTTCACATGTTGTCGTGAAGGGGATCATGTCTGATGTGGATGCTCCTACACTCCGCCAGATGTCCGTCTATGGTAAGGTTATCAACCTGAGTCATACTCTGATGCAGGTACTTTCATTTCCTTTTGTCTTTTTACATCCTTAGTTTTATACGTAACTTCCTTACAAATTTGTTTACTAACACTTTTTGAATATGTTGTGACCTACCACAACTGGCTTTAGGAGGATATTCATTACACTGAAGAAGAGATGGCTGGTTGGAAGAGGAAGGTGATGAAGACCACTAAGGCTCATAAAGCCCTTGTTAGAGAACGAGATGACTTGAAACAGGTGGTAGTTGATCTTCAACGGGTTGTTGCTCATTTAACTTCTGAGCTTGACGCTACCACTTCTAAATGGGCAAAGCTTGAGGAGTCCTTGATGGAGGCAAAGAAGATTGCCGAGGTAAGTTGGAAAAACCTGACCATCGTCGAGGCAAAGTTGGTTGAGGCCGAGGAGGCTTTGGCTAAGTCACACGAACGGGAGGCTGGACTCGAGGTTAAGTATCAGGCCATGGTTGATGAGTACGAGATGATGGCTTACACAACGGGCTACCGTGATGCCAAAGCCGACAAGCCTCCCCACATGTCGCTTGTCTCGCTTCCTGACGAGCACGTTGACCTTCACGCCAAGTTTCCCGCTTCAACTGCCGACCTGTCTTCTGAAGCCCTTTCCTTTGTTTTCTTGTAATTTTTCCCTTGTACTTTGCACTTATTTTTACTTTGTAACATGTCATGTTCCCGTTTAATGAAGTGATCTTTTTGTACTAAGTGTTTACTTATCTTTCCTAGTAGTGATAAACTTGTTTCTAAGAGGTAACACTTAGCAAAATTTCCTCCTAAGAAAACATCTTCTGTTCTTTAACACTTGACAAATCTTTTTAGAAAGATTTTTCTTTTTTATTTTTTTTTCTTAAAGATCTCCCTTTCTTTGGAAAAATTCATTTTCTCGAACACAACAAAAATTTTGAGAAGTAAAACATCACTTTAGAATGGATAAAGGGTTTTCCTGGTTACCCATTTTCCTCGTGCCCGTTTCTATTTTCCATCCATTGGGGCTAGAACTCCCTTCTCGTTTACAATGTAATGGGTCCGTTCTTCTTTCCGTTTGTTATAATTTCTTTATCCTTCTTATGATGAAGAGGGCCCGTTTGAGCTTGCCGTTTCCATGGCTTTTCCTTTCTTAGTCATGTTTCCTTTTGAGAGTAGGACTTATGGGATGCCTCTCTCAAGAAGTTTTCATGCTCCCAGTTACTTTTCGGAGTAGGACTTATGAACTGCCCCTCCCAAGGACTTTTAATGCCCTTAATTTCTTCTGGAAGTAGGACTTATGAACTACCTCTCTCAATGACTTTTTATGCACTTAATTCCTTCTGAGAGTACAACTTATAAAATGCCCCTCACAAAAATGTTTTAGGCCCTTGATGTTTTTATGTGGAAAACCCTTGTAGAAAAAAACCACGGGAAATGTGTTCCACTTATAATGAGTTTTTACATTCTTTACACAAAACCTTTCTTCAGATGAACTGCGTTCCATGGTTTCAGCGATTCCACTCCTTCTCATGTTTTCAGGTGGTAATAGTTGCTTCCTCCTATTTTGCTGTTGTCATATGGTCCTTCCTATGTTGGCCTGAACTTCACTTTCGTCTAAATTTTTTTTTGGAGGACTAGATCTCCCGTCTAAAATTCCCGCTTCGTTACTTTCTTCCAGAAATAAGATCTCCTTTTATGATTGTAATGGGGCATTCTGATTAGGGCCTCTTCCCGTCTTCCCTCTAGTTCATCAAGACTGTTTCTTAGGAGTTCTTCATTATATTGTTCACTTAACTCAGATTGGATGGTGGGGCTTCCAATTTCTACGGGAATGACTACTCCTATTTTGTATACTGGCACGAATGGGGTTTCGCCCGTCATTTCTCTAGGAGTTTTCTGTATGCCCATAAAATTGTGAGCAGCTCTTCCACCCATTTTCCTTTAGCGGACTCCAGCCATTTCTTCAAGTTATCATGTATGACTCGGTTTGATATTTCTGCTTCCCCCGTGGATAGTAAGGCGTGTAGAAGCGGTTTGTCATTTTCAGATCTTCACAAAATGTTCTTACTAAGTTCGTAGTGAATTGAAGTCTATTGTCAGATACCAATATCTGGAGGATCCCGTACCTGCACACCAAGTTTTTCCATATGAACCCATTTATTTCTTCCTCTTGAATTCTGGCAAAGGCTTCAGTCTCGATCCACTTAGTAAAATAATCTATTTCTAGCAATAAAAAATTCTTCCGAGCAGGTGCCATGGGGAGTGGTCCAACAATGTCCTGGGCCCACTGCATGAATGGCCAAGGACTAGCCACGATTTTGAGTTCTCCGAGGGCCAGTTTTTCTACGGACGCGAAGCGCTGACACTTGTTACACCTTTTCGCATACTATTTGGCATCCTGATGCATTTAGGGTAGTATCCTTCATTCATGACTTTAGGCTAGTGATATGCCCCCGGAGTGGTCCTACAAACATTTTCAACCATCGTGCACCTGGCACCCTGTTATTGCACATTCTTGGTAAGTAGTTTGTCTTTAGGAAGCGTTCTTTCTTCAAGGAAGCAGATTATATCGTTCTTCCAATTGGGCTTCCGTTCAACTTCTACATTAGCCACACTATCCCACCAGAACGAGATGCTTGGCTCCTCAAGAATTTCCACGGGGACATTCCTTTTGTAAGGGAAGCGTAATGAAGATGCAAGATTCAACAACGCATCTACGTGCCCATTGTTTGTTCTCGGGATCTGTTGGATTTCTTAAATTTTTAACGTGCCGAGGAGATCTTTTGAACATTGTAAATAGTTCATCATTCATTCATCTTTGGATATGTATTCCCCCGTGACCTGTTTCACAATTATCATGGAATCAAAAAATATTTTTACATTAGTTACCTCGTATTCTTACAGTAAAGATACACCTACGATCAGTGCTTCATATTCCACTTCATTATTTGAAGCATTGAATCCGAAGGAGATGGAATGCTTTAGTGTTTCTCCGAAGGGTGTTTGTATTACTACTCCCGCTCGTACTCCCCTATTATTTGATGCACCATCAACAAAAAATCTCCATGTTCTTTCTTCTTCCGTTTGATGGGGTTCATTTTTTACTTTCCCTTCAGTGAAGTCTGTCATGAACTCCGCAAATATTTGCCCTTTTTATTGAAGTTCGGGTTTTGTAACTGATGTCGTACTGGCTCAGCTCAAATGACCATTTTGTTATTCTCCCGCTTGCCTCCGTTGAGTGCATAAAGCTTTTAACGGGTGAATCCGTTAACACCTTGATGTTATGGGACTATAAGTAAGGCCTTAACTTCTGCACTGCAGTTACAATTGCCAGCACCAGTTTCTCTATCCATTTATATATTGTTTCTGCGACTACAAGACATTTGCTCACGAAGTATACAAGTTTCTATTTTTTTTCCTCTTCTTTGATGAGTATTGTGCTGGCTACCCCCGTTGAGACAGTTACGTATAACATAAGCTTCTCGCTTGGAGTAGGTTTGGAGAGTAAGGGGGGATTTGTTAGGTACTCCTTAATCTTGGCAAAGGCTTCTTCACACTCTTCATTCCAGCCGCTCGCTGAATTTTTCCGCAACCTCTCGAAGAAAGGCTTGTATATGTCCATTGACCTATAGATGAACCTGTTTATAGAGGTTAATCTTCCCATTAACCCTTAGAATTTTTTGACGTTTCGCGGGGACTTCATTTATGTGATTGCCTTTACCTGGTCCTGGTTTACTTCGATTCTCTATTGTGTAACTAGGTGTCGAAGAAACTTTCCCGCAGCTGCTCCAAAAGTGCACTTTTCTGGGCTCAGCTTCATGGAATTTCCCTTCAAAACAGAAAATGGGCTTCTTTAATGTCCTGAATGTGGTTTTTTCGCTTCTTACTTTTGACCAACATGTCATAGAAGATCTTGCTCACCAACTTTGATAAGTTGCGCGTGCATTATTTAGACCAAATGGCATGACTTTATAACAATAGATGTCATACTCAGTAATGAAAGAAGTTTTTTCATGATCAGGTTAGAATATTTTCACCTGATTGTAACCTGAGTAAGCATCCATGAAGCTGAGCAGTTTGTGCCCTGAACTAACGTCTACCATTTGATATATCCTTGGCAGAGAGTATTCAACTTTGGGGCATGCCTTGTTTAGGTCATTGAAGTCCACCTTGATCATCCACTTCCCATTTTTATTTCGCACCATTACCACATTGGCTAGCCATTCGGGGTATTGTACTTCCATGATAAAATCCGTTGCCAAGAGTTTCTCGACCTCCTATTTGATTGCTTGATTTCATTTAGGGGCAAAGCTTATCTTCTTTTGTTTTATAGGTTTTACAACGGGATTCGTGTTTAACCTGTGGCAAATGATCACTTCTGGAATGTCGGGCATCTTCTATGTCGTTGCTGCAAATACATCTATGTTTTCCTTCAAAAATTTCACCAACTTCCTCTTCTTATTTTCCTCGAGATGGTTGCCGATGTTGGTGATCTTCTGGGTCCCTTCCTCCAAATATATGAGCTATGTTTCCTCTCCTACCTCATACCTCGGGTCGTCTTGCCTGTTTTCCTGTGATTGCTATAAATCCACAGCTGCAAGGTCCCTTGCAACTTCTGGTCTCTTATGGACATTTTCTTCACGGTCGCTTGGTATAGGATGTTTACTGCGCTCCCATCATCCACCAAGACCCTCCTCAATAAGCAATTGCCAACTTGTATTGAAATGACGTGGGCATCATTGTAGTGTCCGCCATGTTTCAGATCGGAGTCGTTGAACACCATCGTTGAATCCTCATTTCCACTTGACGGCTTTTGCTAATGTCTTTCTTACATTGGCCGCTTGTAGTATATTTCATTTCCTTTCTTGTCACCCCCTCTTGTTCGGTAAATGCTATAACCGTGTCGATGATGCGAATGAACTTTTTCCCCTTGTCCCGCTTATCTTCCTCTCGACTATCTTTCTCAGTTTCATGTTTTTGTTCATCCTTTTTCGTAAATTGGCTAAGGTACCCTTCTTTGATCAGTTGCTCAATATAGCCCTTGGGTTGGAAACAGTCCCACGTGTAATGCCCGTTGCTCTTGTGGTAGAAGAAATATTTATCTTTATCCTTGTAACTAGGTTCCTTAGTCAGCAGGGTCGGTCTTTTCAGGCAAGGTTTGTCTTTAATTGCTCCGGTATTTGGTTGACAAGAATGGTCGACGGTGTGTAGACTTTGTCCCTCGAGTGGACTCTATCAAGATCCCGTTTCCGGTACGCATTCCTTTTTTGTTGGACTTTCCTCGCATCTTTTCTTTCTGTTTCGTCATGCTTCCTCCTTTCAGGTCTTACATTTCTTTCCCACTTACGGGATTCCTCTTTTTTCCGTTCAACCGTTCTCTACATACTCCTCTTTTCTTCCTCCACAGTGATGTACGCTTGCACCCGTTGGAAAACTTTTGCCATATAAAGGGGTTTCACTTCGAACATATCCTCAAAAAAGGGTGATTCTGGGTCCAGAACTCTTTGGAAGGCCAATCTAGCAAACCGGTCGTCACAGTTCTCGACCTTGGCCATCTAGTCTTTGAAACGATGAGTGTACTCCCACAGGGACTCCTCTTCCTTGGTAGAGATTGTCATCAGGTGTTCCGAGTCTTCCATGACCGTACGATAAGTAGAGTATTGGTCTACGAAAATGGAGGACATGACAGCGAACCTCGCGATCGAGTGCATCGGCAAGGAGTGATACCACTTCAAAGTCATCTCGTCTAGACTAGTGAGGAACATTCTGCACATCAACTTGTCATCATGTTGGTACAATGTCTTGTCTTGTCTAAATCGTCGAAGATGATCTATGAGGTCAATTTTTCCTTCGTAGCATTGGAATTTGGGAGCAACGAACTTTTTAGTATAGTGTGTTGATCTGATCTTGCACATTCTGCCATGCGTTATATATTGCTTCAGCGTTCCTCCATTCCATCTCATGCATCTCGTTCAGGATCGCCTGTAGCATTTCTGTTGGTGGGTTGATTGATCTACATGGTCATCACCATTTCTGGTTCTGTTGCCCTCATTTAAGGGCTGCGCTGGATCTAGTTATAAGCATGTTTATGGTCTTGTATAATGGATCTCTTGAGATTTTCTCTCAGCTCTCAATGAAAGCACCAAAATGTAATTTTTTTCTGCTAATCAGGGATCAAAGGGAAAAATATTATAAGGGTTGTGTAAAGGATTTTTTTCGTTAATCAGGGATCAAAGGAAAAAATATTGATAAGTACCCTTATCAATATTTGTATAGACTTCATAATTTACATGAGTTGTAAATGAGAGGGAGAGTGAGTGTAAGAAGTAAATACTCTGAGTTGTATTTGCTTAAATTGTATTGAATTTCTGAGCTTCACTTAATACACTGACCTTATATAGATTTCATAATTTACATGAGTTGATTAAAATAATTTAATGTATGAGTTTAACTTAATACACTGGCCTTATATAGGTTTCATAATTTACATGAGTTAATTAGAATAATAATAAAAGAGAGGGGAATGATTATCCTCCCCCATGGTCTCCGAGGCACTCATTATGCCTAGAGATCACACCCATTCGTGGGGATGTTTCTGCTTTGTATGACCTCTTTTGCCTTCCTTACTTATCATTTTCATTTGTCTTATTTAGCCACCAATTAGTTATAGTCACTTGGTATGGTTCGAGCCAGTTGGTCGTAGCCACTTGGTGGTCTGCCATCGTGTCTTGTCCGAGATATTCAGCTACCTAATCAATCATGTCATTTGACTGTCATTCTGGATCTCTTTCGTTCATTCCCGTTCTTCCCCTGATCCTTTTTTTCTCGTTCTTGCACAATTCAACGAGTGTCTTTTCCGTTCAGGATAGTTCTCTCAGGCCTGAACAGGTAAGAATACCAACTGCCCTGTAAGCAGACGGTATGTGTCCGATCGTTCTTCATTTGTTTATGGGTGTCTCGTGACATCAATCTTCTCTCTTGTTTCCGCTTTTCTGCCTCTTTCCGCGAGCCCTCTGGTTGGCACTTCTCATCCACGTGGCAGTGGGTATTTTTACCTGTTCAGGTTTCTTTTAATTCTAATTCTTAGTTTATCTTTGCCCATCTCCTCTAAATACTAGAATGTTGAATCTTTCACGTAAGAGCATCTTGGACGTTTCCGTTCATTAGGACTCGGGCCAACTCCATCTACAGTGTTCTCGTGTTACCGTGGAGAATATTTCACATAAGATTCTTCCCATTTGACAACTGAGTTGGAATCACAACGCAAAAGAGTGACCGAGTTGGAGTCTCAATGTGCATGGGTGTTTGAGTTAGAGGCTGAATGTTCAGAGATGTGTGCTTAATGTACACGAGTGCCTAAGTTGGAGGCTGAACGTTCAGAGATGCGTGCTCAACTAAACTTACTTATGAAGTTTATGCACGACTCTCATAAAGATTTGGGTAGGGCTTTATAAGTTGAACTTTGTTTGATACTTGTGAAATCCTTTGTTATTATGTATTTTCACACTTTGAATACATTTGCTAATTTCTATGGATAATCTAATATTTTAAATATCTTTTCGAATTCATAGGTTAATGTGTGATAATTTATGTGCCCTGTAAATACGTAGAATGAATACTGCTATGACTATTGTAGATGTAGATGTTAAAATTGATATATATGGGTTCAAGGCGATCCCGAAGTACATGAATGGAAGGGCTTCTTTACTTAACCCTAAGGCATGTTGGAATAAGTTGATGAAAGATCAAAAGGTCAAGACTATCGGCTAGATTGCAAACCTTTCCTAAAGAATAATGCTTCACAACAGAGGGGCTTTGCAACTACAAGCCGGTAACCAACAAAGACAAAAGGTTCACCAGACAAGATTATTGATGACAAGAAAATCACCGCGAACGGAACACCAGCGACTTTGAGGCGCGACATTTAAAAGATGACATAGAAGGAAACAACAACCATGAAGAGGAAAATCGAGAGGAAGCCTCCCAAGAAAAAAAGGCCCCGGAAGGGAAAGAACCACCGCTCTCGCAAGAAGGAAAGCGAAACTGGGAGCAAAGATAAGGGTTGGCAAAGTTTTGACTCTCTCAAGAAAGGCAAGGATAAAGAAAATGAGAAGGGAAATTGCCTATTTATAGGCCTTGAAGAATAAGACCGCTCATTTAATGAGTATTAAAATAGGCCATGACGGAAACCGTTGAGGCGATCCCACACCCAATAAATGGTCATTTCATGAATTAATGAGACGATTTCAGAAGACTAAACGCCACTCACGTGTCCACAGGAGTGAAGCGGCACATCAGTGAGTCAGGCCTCGTGGTTGGTGACTATCGCCATCCTCCATGCGCATCCACGTGCCATCATGACTCCTACTCCCAAAGAACCCACGGCCTTGAATCATGGTAAAGGTGGGGGGACGAGTCGCGACAAAATATGAACATGCCATTAATTCTATTCATCACAGACCTCATGACTGAACAAATTTCAAGTACAAGTGTGAATTGCCTGAGATGAGCGAAACCCTTAGCTTATCACCACATAGAGGTAGCCCGTACAAGGAATTTGGGTGAAGAAGTCTTCAGACCTGGGCAAGTAAAGCTACTCAAGTCCTTGAATGGGGGCAACTCTTATAGGTGTTTCCCGACCACCAACAATGTGACGACACGTGTCACACGCCATCAAAAAGTTCATGACAAAGGAAAGTTTCAAAGAAGAAGGCCTAACCTCGCCTAGTCGTTCCTAAGGGATGTCGAGTTGCTAAGCAAATGAAGGACAACAAAAATGGTGCTCGCAAAGAGAGCTCAGATGACCTCAAGTGCCAAGGACATCATTACTTGCCGAAAGTAATATCCCATGTTACACCTTCTCCTAGGCCTGAACACCCAACGAGTCCAATCGATATGGCGGAATGTTAGATCGACCTCGATTTGTCACCTTGAAAACGTATCTACATTTAATTCTATCACTTTATGTCAAATGTTACCTCCAACCCGTTTAATAAAGGGCAGTCATCGTGTCCCGGAAAGCTTCCCCTGCACATTCCCGAGACTTCTTCGACACACTTTTTGTCGCAATGCCACAGATATAAATACCCTTGTCTACTCGAAGGAGAGGTATGCCATTTCTCCTTTAAGGCATCAGAGGCCCTTAGGCGAGGTAACCATTCCCCCGGTTCCCCACGTTTTTTGGGTTCTTTGTTTGTGTTTTACAGTTCTAAGGTCAAGAGGAATTCCATGCTAAAGAAGAGATGGCACCTAACATTACTGTTGAGATTTTCAGCATTAACACTATTTGAGACTTAGACTTCAAGAAAAAATAGAGATTATATTTGGCAGATTTTTCATAAAAAGTGAAATAGTTAGACTGTTCTCGATATAATTTGTTAGTAAATTTTTTTATTATTATAATAGTCATAGATTAGTAAAATCTAATGATAGGCTTATTTAAGATATTTGGTTAGAGTTATTCTACACTGACCAAATACTTGATCAAGTTTTAAGTGACCAAATGATGTGACAATCATTTATAGGTTAATTTATCAAATCATTTGAATAAGTTCCAAAACATTTATCTATAAATGATTACTACATCACTTGATCATGTAAAACTCTGTCAATTACTTAATCGCTCTAAAATTATTCATTTGGTTAACCCAGGGTATATGTAGGGGAAAACGCAGAGAAACAAAGAACAAGAGATAAATTTTTGAAGCATTAGTCTCTCATATAGAATCATACTAAACATTTCATGGAAAAATAATGGTAAGGATTACCTAAATGGGGATGAAGAATGCAAGTTTCACCCATAATGTAAGTTTTACTCTCACTTAGGAGTCTAATCGGTTCAGTTCAGTTCGATTTAGAGTGTCTTGACAAACCAAACCGCACATGCAACTTTTTACAAAGAGAAACCGAACCAAACCAAAAAAATAATCTCAAACTGAACCAAACCACATCGTGAAACAAGTGTAAAAATTGAATTGAACTGAACCGTGAAATATGCAGAACAATTTTTAAAAAACAATCAATTTCAATCTTAAATAAAACCTTCCATACCTATTAAAAAAATTAGTTTTCAATATCAACGAAAATCAAATCCCTAGCAAATCCTTAACTATTAAAAAATTGGAAAGAAAAATATACACAATATATTTATAAGCTGAGTCATATATTTTTAATGTTAACGTGGTTCGGTTCGGTGGGGTTTTCTTATAAAAGTCATAAACCTAACAGAACCGCACAATTTTTCTAAATTGAAACCGAACTGAACTATAGAAAATGCTCAAACCAACCAAACTGTTGTGGTTCGATTCGGTTGGTTTGTGCGATTTTACTTACACCCCTACTCTCATTGTTTACTACGACTACAAAATTAGATTCTAAGTCTCACCACTTTGACCAAAATTGATTTCGTTGACTGCGTGAAATGAGATTTCTAACAAATAAATGGTAATGAGACTTCACATTTTTTATTCATTTGAAACAAACTATAAAAATTCTATTATACCCTCAAAATAATTGACTAAAAAATAATACTTATTTTTTTAATAATATTTTAGTAGTATCATATATCTTAATTCTGATTCTTTAATTTAATAAACTAAAAATATCATTTTTATTCTTAATCATTAATCCGATTCTGATTGCTAACGATTAATAACGTATTAATCTGACTTCAAATTTTGATCATTTCATTTGATTCCTTGATCTTCAAAGAAACCGATATGAGTTTCATTCTATTCCAAATGCAATTAAACATGCCATACGAGATTGAGTAAAGAATTCTAATGTGGGTATGTGTCTATCTCTATTGGGAACTAACGAAATCCCTCTACAATTACAGGTGCTTCTTTACTAACTTTTTATCAGAGAAGTGAAGGGGAGGAATAGGAGGAGAGGAGAATGAAGAAGAAGAGTGGAGTAAAAGTAAATTTTTACATGTTTGCAATTGGCAGAACTTCTCTGATTTGGAAGAGCCTCTAAAACATTCATAACTAAAGTGAGAATTAGAGACCAAAAGCAATTTAACATTCAATTTGTCAGCATAATCCAAAGAGAGAGTAATTTTAATTTGAAGGAAGAAGCTGAAATTCGAAGTTTAAATTTCCATTTCGATTACATTTGCAAATACTTATTAAATTTGTCAGACTCTAATTAATCCCAGGGAAAAAAACGATATTATCACCTCAGAGACTTGCCGATGGCGGCGATTGAACAACGTAATCGACGACGATCACGCTCTCTAGGTAATCCCGAACCTTCTCCTTCTGCAAATTCACCAATTCCGTGTTTGAATCCACCGCTTCCATTTCACTCAGCCCTGGAAATATCGCAATCGAAGCAATCGAAAATCCTTTCGCTCTGGCAGGCGAAAAATTTTCACCCCAACTAATTTGACTAATATGTCCCTTAAATCCGTCCTTCATTCCTCCAATCGCCCCCAAAATCTCATTCTTAGCTTCCTCTCCAACATTTTCCTTAGGCTTCAGGAAGGTCACTCTCACGGCAGATCCCGGTGGTGGGACCACAGGACCTTGGAGATCTTCGGCGGTCCAATCGACGGCCATGACATCTTCGCAGATAGGACGGACGGACTCGTTAACCACGCTCACGTGGCTCGGATGCGCCGAATAGGCGTCCAGATCCTCCTTGGACTTGTAGCGGCTGTGGAGCATGTGACTGAAGTTGTAGGAGGAGGATCCATTGCGGATGACTGGACCAGCAGTGAGATGGAGAACTTGGTCAAGCGAAACAAGGCCGTTGAGTCCGCCAATCATGGCATTGAGCTTGGACGGTTCGACGCCGTCTTTGACCTTGAAAAGAACGATATGCTCGATAGTTTGAGCTGACATCACTGTCTTAGATTTTGACGGGGAGGAAGTGGAGAAAGGTCTGACGAAGAAGCGAGGTTTGAGAGAAAGGAGGTGTTTGGGAGGAGAGAAAGTGAGAGAAAATGTAGGGGAAAAGAGTGAGCGGGCTTTAACACACAGAGTCATATCGTTAGGGCCAAAATGTGTGTGTGTGTGTGTGGAAGATGGATTATGGATGATTGTGACTCTACAATTGCTGAGGTTTCTAGCCGTCAATGCAACTCACACTTATGCCTTTGAAACGACACCTTCGTTATTTATATAGGCAGACGACAGCACCACCATTTGTAGAAGTCGATAAGTCGTCATGCGCTTAGATGTAAATTCCGAAAAGGGCTCGGTTTTCAGTGGCATGATCGAAAGGAAATCAATCGCTTTATTTTCATTTCTCCTCTTGAACAAGTTATAATCGTACCGATTGAAAAAGTTCTTACGTATGAGGCTCATAAAAAAGTCTCGATATAGGAATATTCCCACTCCTGTCTTAGTTCTGGGGACCAACCCTTAATGATCTTGAATTTTGAATTTTTTTTCATCTCAAACCCGTTTTTAAAGACTTCGATTTTTTTTAAAATAGAATTGATACTATTTAAATAATTTTATAATTCTAATTTCAATTTTATCCACAGTTTTTGAAAAGCGTTATGCATGACATTTTTCTAAAAAAATAATTAATCTAGCAATTGAAATTAATTTTAATAGTTTTCTTAATTAACTAGTTACTACTATGCCTGAACAGACAAAAATTCATATGACATGTGATAAGATCTAAACCGAACAATTTATCGAAGAGAAGATAGAACGAGAACCATAAGATCAACCAGATAAGAAGAGACCAATCAGACGAAAGTACATAGTTTGTCAACGTGACAATTCAAATAGAAGCTAATCAAGACCATTTGAATGATCAGACGATCAAGAATTACTTAAGTTGTTAATGTTGATAAATTAGATCTCAATGAAATATTATATTGATATTATTTTCAGATAAAATTAGATAAGTTGTATCAGATTCTGTGTAACTGATTGAAGACCTATAAATAGAGGCATATGTAACAACATACAAAAAACAACACAGACCTATAAGACACAGACCTCGAGAAAATACAAGAGAATATTATAGTTCTTTCGTGATTTTTTTTCTTTTAAAGATTTTTCACGTAAATCATGGTGTCTTTACTCTCTCACTCTCTATCTAAATTATTATATTTATTATTCTTTCGTAAATAGTTCCCCATACAAAAAAATCATTTACATTTTCGTGCTCTCGTTGAGAGAAGAGAAGAAAACTCAAAAAATCCCTTCCTAAAATGCTCAAAACCAAACCAAATGCCCCCTCAACAACGGAATCAAAAGCAGAATGAGTTAGAAGCAGAAACGGAAAAGGTAATATGGAACCGGAAATTTAAAAACAGTTGAGGACGAGTTTAAAAAATTAATGTTATTCGTCGGGGATCGAATCTAGAAAATTGAGTTATTGGCCGTCGTCGTCACCAACCGCGAGGGACAATATCGTAGCCAATGAAATGTCATCACCGCGGAAGCTTTGACCAAAGAAACAAGAAAAAAGAAAGGAAAAGAATTTCAGAATAGAAATTCTGCAGAAATGAAAAATGGAAGGAAAAGAATTTCAGAATAGAAATTCTGCAGAAATGAAAAATGAAAGGAAAAGAATTTTAGAACAAAAATTCTGCAGAAAAGAAAAGAAGAGCAGAGAAGATCACATTCTAATCCCTTAAAATGGGAAAGTCCAGAAAGCTACTGCTTCACTTCAGAACGGGAAAGCAACAAAAACTGCAGTTGAGAACGAAAAGGTTGTTACTATAGAAACAAAAATGTCATGATGACAAAAATAAAAAAGGTCATGAAGACGAGAATGAAATGTATTGATGACAGAAAGAGAATTGCCTTGACGACGAGAACAAAATGTCTTGACAACGGGAACAGAAATGTCTTAACAACAGAAGCGATAATGAGAACGGAAATGGAAACTGAAAAGAAAAAAGCTGGAAGAAAAATTACATGGCAAATCACATAATTATACACATATAAGAGTCTGCTTGATGGAGTATTCGACGGAATTCAAGTTGGGCTCCGGATAAAAAATATGGTAGTCTTCATACATGAAAGTAAACTTAATCACATCTTCCAAATTTATTTTTTAACTAAATTAAATAGACTTATATAGAATATTATAATACGTTTGAAAGATATGTACATCTACTTCTTGAATAATTTTTTAGAACTTGATTTGGAGCTCTTGAACGAAAGTTATGACAATTTTCTTTAAGGTTGTTCATGAAAACAAATTATATAGAATCTTAAATTCAGAAATTAAAATGCATTGACTGGGGGACAACTACACGATGAATCTTATGTCAACGGAAAGATATGGAAATTCATTTTGTGAAAAATTTTACGGAAATCAATTTGAAACTCGCGATCAAAAGTCATGGCAACACTCGTTAGTGTTATCAAGAAGTACACATATGAAGATTTTTTAAATTTAGTTTTTATACTGTAACAATTTAGATAATATTACATAACAAAAAAATACAGTTAGAAAGATGTCTACTATTTGAAAATTTTTGCAGAACTTGATTTGAAGCTCTTGAGAAAAAGTTATGATGATTCTCATTGAGGCTACTCAGGAAATTAGATTATGTGAAATGATCAATATTGAAAATTAAACTGTATTAACTAAAGCCAACTACATAGTGAATTTTACATCAATGAGAAAGATACAAAAGTCTACTTATTGGAGAATTTTGTGGAATTCAATTTAGAGATTTTGATCAAAAGTTATGGTAATTTTTGTACATATCGCTTTGAAAAGTAAGACTATTCACGTCTTTCAAATTAAATCTTTAGGCTGTTTCATTTTAGACAAGATTATATGACAAACTATATATTTTTGAAAAAGATACGGATGTATACTTCTTGAAAATTTTTACAGAACTTGATTCGAAGCTTTGTACAAAAGCTATAATAATTTTCATGAAGGTTGTTCAAGAAGATAGAATATGCATAATAGATAGATTTGAAAAATATACAGCGTCAATTGGGAGTTAATTACATGGAGTATTATATATCATTGGAAGTATATGAAAATTAACTTTTAGAAGAATCTCACAGAATTTGATTTAGAGCTCTCAATCAAAACTTATAGCATGATAAGTGTAGGCTGTCTACTCACTCTCTTCTTCAACAATATAAATAAGGGCGTAAGTCCTTGAGAAGGGCAGTTAATAAGTACCACTTCCATAGGGAACTAAGGACGTAAGTCATTGAAAGAGGCAATTCGTAAGTCCTACTCATAGTAGTCATTCGTTTCGGTGGCCGTTTCGGTTTTTTGAAAAAATAGAACGTTTCGGATATTTTGATATTCCGGTATTTCATTTCAAAAAATTGGACATATATAAAAAATAATATTATAAATAATATAATGAATAACTAGCAAGCTACACATATTCTCATTAAAAAGACTTATTTAACTCGTACTTAATTCTAAGCATTCCAATTTATATAAAAGAATGAACGTAATTATTCACATGAAAAGTAACAAATCAATATAAAAATCACTCAATTAGTCTAAAAGATTACTCATTTAATCTAAAAATAATCACTCATTTATTAAATTTATAATAAACAAATAACACATTTGATCTAAACAAGTAATCCATTTAAAAAATAATAATAGAAACAAATTTAACCAATTATAGAAGAAAAAATAACTCTAGTAAATTAAAAAAAATAATGGAACAGAAATGAAGTAAAAAAATTATTATTGAACATAATTTAAATAAAATAATAAATTGCACTCCATGATGTTTGAACCTTTGAGAGAGAGAGGAAATAAACCATTAGCCTTAGCCACTTAAGCTGCTGCTTTATTATGATAATTTATTGACACAGTTAATATGTATTACAATTTTAAGTAGGTGGGCCTGTTCTAGCTCATTTGTCATTTCACCCTTTCCGGGCGAAATTGACATATTCCGATCGGATTGTTCTGTTCTGGCCGGAATTGACCAAATTTTGGGGCAAAAGTTTGCCACCCCCTATTCTGTTCCATTCTCGTCCCGGAACTGAAATATTTCAGTATTCTGGCCGAAACGGGACGGAATTGACTACTATGATCCTGATCTCAAAAGAAACTAAGGGCGTAAATTCTTGGGAGGGGCAATTCGTAATTTCTACTCTCCGAAGGAACTAAGAGCATAAGTCCGTGGGAGGGGCAATGTTGGATCGTATTTTAAAATTTGAGGAAAAATCATTGAACCACGAATGGTTCGTGGGCGGAATATCAAAATTTTTTACATCAACCAATTTAATCATATTAAATATTAAAACCATAAATCCGATCATGCATACATAGTTAAACATATTCAAAAGAGGTAGAAATGATTTATACATTTTCGTTGTATCAGTGACTTTTTGAATTGATAGAATCCTTATTAATTACTACACGTTCTTCGATCTTCCAATCCAAGAACTTCAATTAGTCTTTGCACCAATAACCACTTGTTGGATTCAGAAGTATATCTCACAAGGACGTGGTTAGGGACTGAGTGTGGGCTCTCAAAAAAATTAAGGAAGAAAAAACAATTTTTTCTCTTCCTTTGGTGATTTCGGCGACAAGTAGTAGGAGGGGAGAGATAAACTTTTTTCTGCTCTATTTGATTAGGGTTGTGTCAACACATTTAGGCTAGGAATGCAACCCTAAAACCATCCCTTATATAATAATTTTAAAATTTTCATATATACCCCATATATGTAATTTCTAAAATTCACCCCCTTATTCTTTAACTATTGCTGAAAATTACATATATTCCTAGAGTCAATGTTGTGTATAAATTCATCAATCCAAATTGATAAATTTAAATTAATCTCCATCAATTAATTAATTTTTCTTATTTACTAATTCTCCAATAATTAAAAAATAATAAATTCATCAATTGCTCTTCAATAATAAAGTGACAACACCCATCATATATGGGTTCAGATAATACACATTGACTCAAAACATATTTTGGTCCAACTGATGTTGTTTTTTTTATTCATGTTCTCATGAGTTACTCCTGAGACCGAATGAAGCACATGAATAAATCTATAAGATTCAAATACTGATGAATTTATCTCTATAAATTTTTGACCTATTTAATCCTGAAATCATACGACTCTACTATAAGTTCGATGCCGAATCAACTCTCGATATATACGCGCTACATTTTCTGTTGGTGAAAATAAACACTTTTATTTCTCGGTTCATAAATTATTTTAACACGTCACTTTATGAATATCAGTAACAAGTGTAAAATATAAAATTACCATTTTACACTTCTTGTTATTATTTCCTTAACTCTTTTATTAGTTGTAAATAAGAAAGACATAACAGTAATTCTCTCGTACAATTCACGAGTCTTATTCAATGACTCATTTCATTGAATACTTGGCCAAGTTAATTTATTCACAAATTTTCATATTTGTGAATCACGTAACTTCAACATAGCTGAATTACGATCCAAACAACTAAGGTATTGTCTGTCAAATGGAACTCACTCATTTGACATATCAAAGACTGCAAGTAACTAAGTCAAGCTTCGTATTCACCTCAGGATAAAGGTAATTATAAAAATACCCTTAAAGTGTAACAATTAGATTTAGAGCTAGGTAAACGGTTTTGTATTAAACTAATTTGTTACTTGTCTATTCAACATGTTCTATAATATGCCTAGGTAGACCGTCAGAGTCTCCACTCCCATGCCCCAAGACTAGCATCCTTTGACTCAATCTAACAGTCATAATCGACCTTGATTATCCAGTCGATCTTAAAATTGTGAATATCGTTCTCAACTATTTTAGAAGAGTTTGTCTGGAAGATCCCTCCGTCTTTACTCTTCTTACGTTGACAATAGTTTCAGGATTTGAGAAAATTATAAACACACTTTAATTAATAGAAAAACTTTCATTCATTCATTAAATTCAGTAATACAAAATGTCTGAGAAATAACTAAGTACTCATAAATAGTTATTATACCTAACTTTATGGACATAATTCTAATATGAAATTCATAAGTCTTACTCTCAGAAGAAAGTAAGTGTTGGGGGTTATGCCCTCAAAGCATATGTATTGGCATTTTGATATGAAATTTAATAAAAATTATATTTTTCTTATAATTGTTCTTTTAAATTATTGTTGAATAATTTATATAATTATATGAAAATTTCATATTCATTATTGAGACTATAATCTTGTATTAGTACGAGAGGATTAAGATCATAGATAATGAATAAAATTATCAAGAACATATTAAAGTATGGAATCTTTAATAATTATTTGCTAGTACGGTTCACTAAACAATATGAATGCATGTGATCTAGATTCAGATCATTGATGTGGATAGAAATTTTAGTGAATGTGCTTTATATAATGAGATTATATATGACTGGACTGATGTGAATTAATAACTTTATCAACGAGTCATTTATCATAAAGATTTAATACACATCAATTCGACGATTATATGTATATGAGTGTCAATCCTGAGTAGTCATGAACTCATATGCATGTCTACTGAATTTTTTTATTCACTCGTTAAGGTTTCTTTGGAAAAAAGGTTAGTGGCTTTTGTTTTGAAAATTCAGTGATATAGATGGCTGAAAAATGAAATTACAAGATTTGGAATCCAAGCTTTCCTAACTGATCGTATATTGGTTCCCTTAAGTGTTAATTCTGAAACTGAATGGTTATTGAGCTTAAATTTATAATAAAATTATAAATTAGTCATTTACTAGTGGATTAATTGTACTTAAATATTAAGAGGTAAGTAGAAGGGTAAAATAATAATTTTGACCAGTTCTAATTTACGAACTAATAATTGGAGGACAAAACTATGTGAATTGATTATATAGGCGGACTACATGAGAATACTCTGTAAATACAATATGTAATCTCTAAGAGTGCAACTCCACATTTATAGTGGAGTAATAATTGAATTAATAAATAAGAATATTTAATTAAAGAATTTAATTAATAATCTAGTTTATTGAAGTTTAGGATTATAGGGATTATAAGTCCACGGTCCCCAAGTCACCTCTGTAGTACACAGTCTAGGGTGTGAATATTTTAGGACATGAGAAAAAGACTTACTTACAAATGAATTTTTATTCTAGGACAAGTAAATAATTATGAGATAATTATGTGTGATTAATTAATTGAATTACTTATATATATTTATAAATAATTATCAATTTTTTTAATTATCGATAAGTGAGACAAAATATATAATTTATGAAATTAGATAATTAATTTCCTAATAGATAATAATTTGGATCAGCTGAATCTGTTATTTATAAAATAACAGATAACTTAATCGATAGTAATAATCAGATATGTTAATTTTGAATTAACAAATTTTTAGATATTTAATTTGATTAAAATAAATATTTAATATTTAGTAATTGTCATATTTTAATCACTGATTGAGTATCAGAGATTGACAGGAACTATTGTAGTACCACATGACACTACAGTTGTGTACAATAACAGTGGGTCTCACTGCTATTGGTAATTTTATAATTAAATATTATTTCAATTATCCCAAAATATCTTATACGCCATTATTAAGAAAATATACAAATATTATTCTGATGACCTAAGATAATGAATTAATTCAATCAATCAGTTGAATCACAGAATCAGTTCATCAATCAAGAGTTGAGAGAAGAACATAATTCTCAAGGAGTGATTTTTCTTCGATTAAGAGTTAATCAAATCTCTAATAGAATCATCGTCACGTTCTTCAATATTCTACGTGCCCACACACGTCCTAGTGTGTTAAGGATTGACTTAGCAGATCTAGGTGTGGATTCTCAGAGACTGCTGATCGTTGGAACGATTTCGTAGGAACTGAGAATCGATTGGTTTTGCAAGGACGCTTGATTTAGACTACAAGAGGTATATGATTCCTAACCTTGTATGTTGTTAATTTAATATATATAAATATATAATGGATACTGACAGATTGAGAAGTGTTTGCAATAAATTTTTTTTTGTTATCTTAGTGATTTGTTTTATTAAAAGATTCATTTTTTATTAAAAATTTAATTTTTAAAATGGCCATACGCCAGACGCTTCTGCCGCACACGCGCTGCTACGACTAACACTAAATGCATAAGTACTTGGGAGGGGTGATTTAGAAGTCCTACTCTGAGTGGGAACTAAGGGCGTAAGTCCTTAGGAAATGCAATTCATAAGTTCTACTCTCAGAAGGAACTAAGAGCGTAACTCCTTGGGAGGGGCAATTCATAAGTATTACTCTTAGAAGGAACTAAGGACGTGAGTCCTTGAGAGGGGCAACACATAAGTCATACTCTCAAAAGGGAACTGAAACATAAGTCGTGATGGACAAAGGATGAGAATTGAAGAAAGAGAACGAACAACTCAAAAAATAAAAAAAAAATGAAGGAGAAGAATTTCATAATAGAAATCCGTTCCAAGAAAAGCTGAGCTGAGTAAAGAAAAGTTGAGAAAAGAAAGGCAGAAAAGAAAAGTTCAGTAAAGAAAAGTCTAGTAAAGAAAAGTCAAAAGAAAGGCTGAGCTGTGTAAAGAAAGGCAAAAAAGAAGAGCTGAGTAAAGAAATCCAGAAAAAAGAGATGGGTAAAGAATGATCAGTAAAGAAAAGTCAAGTAAAGAAAATTGAAAAGAAATGTTAAGCTGAGTAAAGAAAGGCAGAAAGGCTGAGCTGAGTAAAGAAAAGCATAAAAGAAAAGATGAGTAAAAAAACTCAGTAAAGAAAAGTTGAGAAAAGAAAAGTGAAAAGAAAGGCTGAGTTGAGTAAAGAAAGGCAGAAAAGAAAAGTTGAGACAAGAAAAGTCGAGTAAAAAAAGTGAAAAGAAAGACAGATTTGAGTAAAGAAATGCAGAAAAGAAAAGTTGAGTAAAGAAAAGTCTAGTAAAAAAAGGTCAAGAAATGAAAGTTGAGTAAAGAAAGGTCAAGAAGTGAAAGCTGAGTAAAGAAAGGTCAAGAAATGAAAGCTGGGTAAAGAATGGCCAATAAAGAAAAGCCAAGTAAAAAAGGCAAAGAAAGGAAAGCTGAGTAAAGGAAGGTCAAGAAAGGAAAGCTGAGTAAAGAAATGCCAGTAAAGAAAAGCTTAGGCCAAGAAAAGAAGGCCAAGTAAAGGAAGGCCACAGCTTCAACGTTTTAGAACAGGAAGACCATGAGTAAAGGAAAAAGAAGCGAGAAAATGAAGGAAAAAGTTAAAAGCATAAAAATGAAACCGAAAAGGAGAAATGGGGAAATACAAAATAAAAAAGTGCAAAGCGGAAGAAAGGAAAGGAAACGGGAAAAATCTATCGATGAATCGGTAGTAAATAAAAATGGGGCCATGGTTTAACGGAAAGAGTTTAAGTCCTTGGGAGTATCTACGGACGCCGTTCTCAGAAAGAAATGAAAAAGAGGTCATCGTTCTTTATTTGAACCTAAGTCATACTCTCAAAAGAAAAAAGGCAGTTCGTAATTCCTTTTCTCATAATGAAAAAGGGGTCATGGTTCTTTATTTGAACCTAAGTCATCATCTCAAAAGAAAATGACAGTTCGTAATTTCTTCTCTCAGAATGAAGACGAGGCTATAGTTCTTTATTTGAACCTAAGTTCTTGAAGAAGCATGTATATCATAAAGAAATTAAAGTTTTATCCTTGGGAACATATTTCACAAAAGAACATAGTTATTCTCAAGACAACTGTGAGCCAAAAGTTTGATAAACATTTAAGAATGGATTTCTTTGAAAGCTTGAAGTCGACACACTACCGGATTTTGTTCCCCAAATGTTGTTAAGTCTTTGAATGAAGTACAACAAAAGAGAGTTCAATAGAAGAAACATTGCACAACCAGAATAATTCATATTGATCGAAGCGGAAGTACAAAGGGAAAGTACGAAACGGGAGAAGGAAATAGAAAATAAGGAAACAGTAAAAACTCTATTAACAAATGTTGAACATCAGACTCAAACTCATGCGATGTAATTATGAAATTGTATACACGCTCCTAACTCATTTCAATAAATTATTATGTTATTTTTCTTATATAACATTCATGTCACCGATCTTAATGTATGAGAGAAGGAAAATGAAAAATGAAGAAACATGAAAAACTTTATCAACGAGTCTGTAGTGAAATGAACAAAAAGATGGAACAGTAAATGAAGAAGAAGTAATCATCACCGATATCAAAGTGATAAAAAAATGCTCGACAACTGCAAAGCATTGTGAACGGGAACAAGTAACCGTAATGGTAGAAAGAAAAAGAGAAACCACCCCTAACAACAGACAATAAAAAATTTACATAAAAATAGCGTCACGTATTTTCAAGAAGCACGTGAGAACAAAAATGGGGAGACGTAACATCCGAATAAGAAAAGATAAATCATTACACCTCAACGAATAAAATTCTGTTCAGTCTAATAAGGGCCAATGAACAGACAAAATTTCACATGACATGTGAGTGGGAGATGATCACAACCAAATGAGAGATTCATGTTCAAGTGAGAGACTTTCGAGTCCATCTCAGAAGAACATGTCTCAGATCCTAGAAACTGCATAGATATTATAAATGATGTAAAGTAAATCATTGGCTCCAAGCAATGAAATATGAAAATGATTACATGAACTCCAATGGAGTATGAAAACTTGTACATAGAAGCCCTAAAGTATTGGGTGCCAAAGATCTACAAGTGGAAGCGAGACATAGACGCAATGTCAAGATCTTCAAGGCTAGACTTAGTGAGAAATGACATACTTAAAGAGAGGATATTAAATATAGCATATCATTTTCACTAATAGCCATGCTTATATCTATAAAGATATTATATTCTTTGTAGCTAATCTCGTTTATGAGTGTTGGAAAATGGATGTAAAGAATGTTATCTTGTATGACAATCTTGAAATGAATATCTTTATAGCTCAATTTTCAGATTTTTCGCTAAAGGTTATAAACTATGATATACACGATGCATTAGTCCAATTGTGGACTTAAGGATGCATTAAGGACTAGAATATTATGTTTGATCATGTAATGAAAGTTTTGATTTTGATCAAGGTCATAATGAGCCATGTCAGTAGAAAAGAAAGAAGGAAAACATAATGATTTTCTTAGTGTTTTATGTAGATGACATTTTATCATCGAGAACGATGTAGAATTAAATGTCACCAATAAAATCATGTTTGTCTGAATTTATGATATCAAAGATTTTGGAAAAGTGGTTTTCATTCTAAGAATTAATTTCTTTCAGGACTTAAATATAGAATGAGACGTTTATCCTTAACTGCGTATATAATAATATGTTGTATAAGTGTCCAATGCTAGAGTCCAAGAAAAGGCGTGTTACCCTTTTAGGTTTAAAACATATGTAATGTCAGTGTCTTATATTATAGGATGAAATAAATAACATGAAGACAAATCCCTTGCTTTCGGTAGTGGGAAATCTTAAGCATGTTATATTATACACCGGATGTATATTTCGCAGTAGGCTTAATCAGTAAATATCAGTTAAATCTTGGAGGATTTCACTAGATAACTGTGAAGCATATACTTAAGTATCTTAGGTGAACGAGGAATTATGTGCTTGTCTATTATGGTCAGAATCTCATATCACTTGGGTATATGGATTCAAATTTTCAATTAGATTACTTCAGCGGTAGAAACTAGTAGACCTGTTTATAAAGATTTTAGCCACAAATGTCTTTAGGTCACATGTGGATTAAGCTGGTTGTAGACGTGCTTTAAGGTTAGTGGAAGATTGTTAGAATTGTGCTCTAAAGGCACTAAAATTCTATTATATTTATTGAGACATTTAATTCTGATTAATAATAAATAGTTTATTCTTATATCTTGTGCAACATATTCTTGTAAAAGGTTCACAAGTATAATAATACTTAGTTTATGAATCCTATGTAATTCAGCTCATGGGAACAAAGTATTTAACCAAGAGTCATTTATGACTTGTAAATTGTAATACCCTAACCCTTTCGTAGAGGAGCATTTTTGTAAAACTGATTTAAAAGATAAATGTGATTTTAAATTTTAATTTTTTAAAATGGATTATATGTAATTTTTGTAAAGATAAAATCAGGTCGAATTGGGCTTTCCTTCCCGGACAACCGCGACCAAGGCCATAGCCTCCTCAGACAACGCGGCTTTCCATCCTAGCCGATGTCCTTCCGTCGTCAGTCGTTAACAACGACCGACGACATTCTAAATTGCATCAAATACATATAAAAATACAGAAAAATCCGTAGAAAAAAAACACTCTTCTCAAATCTAATAAATTGTCAAACAATTATCAAATTCAATAATTCCAAAATATAAACACATATAATCATGGATATAAATTTATAGATCGATTCTCAATGATTCAACATGAATTGCTCTGATACCACTTATTAGATTCAAAATCTATTTCGGTATAAACCATATCTCAATAAAAACCCCAAGATCTAATGCTGAACACACCAAGAATCAAATCAATATAGAGCGAAAATATACCTGAATCCATGACGATGGATCGTTGTTTAGAGCCGAGCGGTTGGCCTTCCAGATCTACGTGATTCTCTATCTGAGAGTCTCATTTGATCAAGCTTCTCAGCTTTCTCTCTAACGATGAAATATTAGGGATAATAGAATGGTTTTTCATTATCGTGTTACTTGGAGACCATAACCACTTATAGATAGTTCATCTTTTGATATTTTTATTTTAGCCCATCATAAAAATAGAAATGACCATAAAGTCTCTACACATTAAAGTGTTCACAACCTATGAGATACATTAAAACTTAAATTATACAAAGCTTAGTTGATCACTTTTAATTGGGTTTACATTTATTTGATAGTCTGCAACACATAATTATTTTACACATAAGTCCAATGTTAAATTAAGGATCCAATATCTACTTCTCTTTTGTTGCTAATACATTCATATCTGATTTACACATCAAGAAAATCCGAAGCTGTCCTAGTTGATGATCTTTTCAATGTAATCTTGGTACAATATTGATTAACATATATAGCCCTATCTCACGGCAATATATAGGACCTTTCCGAAGGTTTCGACAATCTGGTAGACCTCGAAGACCTGTTACAAGAATAATAACAAAAACAAGAGACTTGGTTAGTAGGAAAACTAATTACAGGCTGTCAAATTAACTCAACAGCTAGCAAATATTTTAAGGAAAAGTTGGGGCATAGAGGTAAAAGTTTTGGAACATAATATTTTTCTGTTCAAAATAAAATGCAGTAAGGATGTGAGAAGGATTGAGAATAAAAGCCCGATCTTTAATGGAATCATGTAGATCTGGAAGCTCAACCGATCGACTCTAAATTGTGATCTATGATATGGATTTAGGTATGCTTCCGCTTTACAATTATTTGATTCTTGGTGTGTTAAACATGAGTTCTTGAGTTTTATTTGAGATACAGTTTATACTGAAAATAATTTTATCTAACAAGTGGTATCAAAATAATTCATGTTGAGTCATTAAGAATCAGATTTTGAGTCTAGATCCTGACTATACGTCTTTAAATGTATATATTTCAGAGTTATTAAATTTGATAATTGTATGCTAGAATTATTAGATTTGAGAATGTAATTTTTCTATTGATATTCTTGGATTTATTATTTTTTGGATTAACGTCACCGGCCTACCGCCGGCAGTCGGGTGAACTGGCACGGCTCTCCGGCCACGCCGGCAAGACACGGGCCTCCTCATGCTGGTGACTAGGTTGGGTGGCAAGCTATAAAGTTTTTTTTTTAAAAAAATAGCAACTAAGGATATCAATTTTTTTTTAAAATTATTTTTTCAGCCATTGTCTATTATTTAAAAAATAATAATAAAAATAATTAAATTACTTTTTCAGTCGTCAATATAAAAAACGTTTTTATGGAGTAAATTAATTTGAGATTAATTTATGGATCAATTAATTAAATTAATTTTAGGAATCATAAAATTAATTTTTAATTTAAGCATTTTCAGATAAATTATTTTGATTTCAGTTTTTGGTTAAAATAATTTTTAAAAAAATTTAAGGATGATCGATATAATTTGTTTTGAATTTTTATGATTTTTTAAAAATAATTTCAAAAAAATTGTAATGATCGTAAAATTAATTGCTTATCAATTAGTTTAAGGTTTAAATTCAGTATAATTTTAGATTCAAACATTAGTATGTTATATATTCTAAGATGAACTAGTTGAAACACGTGTCGCCAAAGTGACATCTCTTATGGAAATTAATTTCATATTAGAATATAAAAGGTTGTGTGTATGTGTAACTTATGTGAATATTTACCAGCCCAAAGGAAGGAAAATATTTTACATAATTACACATGATTCTGTGATAATGAATACGTGATGATTATTCAGTTTTACATGTGAACAATAAATCAGCCCAAATGAATGTTTTTTGTTCAATATGTTCTTTATCATCAGTGTTTGATTACTATACCAAGACATCACTTAGAAGTTAATAATTTTGGCCAAAGTCAAAATATTAATGGAGTGTCCGATGTCTTGAGATGAGATTTGCTTTTGTTTGAATTTATTATTATTCTTTGAGATTTATGTGAACTTGTAAGTTGATTAATTGTTCTCTATTAAGTTATTACTCAAGCTAATGCATACATCAAGTAAATAAAGTATTGAATGGCTCAAGTTTTAAGTCCTAGAAAGATAATCTCTTTACAGTTCTTGAAGTTATGAATCTTGATCTTGCATTAATGATTGATCCTCTTTCACCTCTTACAGATCAGATTACCCCTGATGAAAAGAGGGATATAGAAAGATGAGAGAAATCAAATCGTATGTGCATGCTGATCATAAAGAAAACCATTCTAGAAACACTCAGGACCACTATATCTAAAAAGATTACTACGATCAAGGATTTTCTTGCAGATATTGTAAAGAGGTTTGTCAAGAACGAAAAGACATAAAATTGTACACTTTTGTTATGTTTGTTCATTTGTAGATGAAAACTATGATTTGTTTCATGATTCAAATTCTGTTGGCTCCAGTTATTTGTCAGGTTACGATAATATTTATTTACTTAATACAATTACTTCAATTAAGGGATTCCTGCAAGTAAGTACATAAGGTACTAAAAGAAAATTAACCAATGAGAATTTAGTTGCGTTATGGCACAAGAGATTATATCATATCTCGAGACAGAAAATAATGAGACTTGTGTCAGACAAAATTCTCGTTCCCTTAAATTTCATAGACTTTGATGTTTGTCTTAATTGTACAAAGGGTAAACAAATCAATAAAATGACATTTGAAGCCAACATGACTCATGACGTCTTAGAAATTATACATACATATAAGTTTGTGTTAATTAGAACTATACGTTCATAGATAATTTTTCTAGATATGGCTACTTATATCACATTCATGAAAAGTCATAGTCATTGGACGTGTTCAAAAATTTTGATGCTGAAGTTGAGAATCAACTCAAAAGAAGGATAAAAAGCCTCAGATCTGACCATGGTGGTGAGTACTAGGTCGATATAATGGTTCACGTCCATGACCTTTTGCTAAATTCTTAGAGGAATATGGTGTTGTCCCACAATACACTATGCTAGGTTCAACTACTATGAATGGTGTTGCTGAAAGATGAAACAGACGTGTAAAGATATGGTGAGGAGTATGATTAGTTATTCTACCTTAATAGAATCACTCTGAGGTGAAGCGCTTAAGACTGCAGCGTATATCCTTAACAAAGTTCTGACTAAAGTGATGCCAAAACCCCATATGAGCTTTGGACCGGTAAGAAATCTAGTCTAAAGCATTTGCACATTTGAGGATGTTCAGCTGAGACAAGGTCTTATAGGCCTAATGAGAATAAACTAGATTTAAGAATGGTGAGTTTCTATTTTATTGGATATTTTGAAAGATCCAAGAGGTACACATTTTATGATCAAGGTCAATTTTCAGACGAGAAATGCCCGATTCTTTGAGGATGTCGAGTTTACGGAGGAGATACAGTTGGGATTTTGTTTTTCAGAAGGAATATGTTGATATTCCCATAGGTGTTGTTAGCACTGATTAGGATCGCGTCCCTGACATTGCTTATGACAGAACACATCAAAACAATATCAGAGAACCTCTCATTTAAGAAATTGTTCCAGAATAACAAACTCTAGCACCTCAAGAACATATGTCATTAAGGAGATCCACTAAAGAGAGGAGAAGTGCAGTGTCACATGATTACATTGTATTTCTCCAAGAGCATGAGGTTGCCATTGGTGTGATGGAAAATGACCCGATCAACTTTTGTCAAGCCATGAAAAGTCCATGAAGGACAATGACATGTGGGATCTTGTCCTATTACAAGAAGGTACGAAACCTATTGGTTGCAAATGGATTTGTAAGACCAAGAGGGAATCAAAAGGTAATGTGAAAAGATGCGAGGCTCGTCTAGTCGCAAATGGCTTTACACAGAAAGAAAACATTGAGTATAAAAAGACTCTTTTAGAATTTTAATAACATTGGTGGCGCATTTCAATCTTGAGCTACATCAGATGGATGTAAAGATAATGTTTCTTAATGGTGACATTGAAGAGATGATTTATATGGTGTAACCAGAAAATATTGTGTTAGGAGACCTAACGAATATGGTTTGCAAACTTAAGAAATCCATCTATGGACTCAAATAAACATCTTAACAATGGTATTTCAAGTTTCATTAGGTGATCATCTCGTTCGATTTTGAGATGACTTTGTCGATGATTGTATATCATAAGTTTTGTGGAAGCAAGCATATTTGTATGGTTTTATATGTGGTTGACATCTTGCTTGCCGGCAACGATATAGGCTTATTATACGACACCAAGAGTAACTAGCTAAGAATTTTGAGATGAAAGATCTTGTTGACGCCACTTTTTGTATTAGGGATCCAAATACACCGAGATCATTCTCGAGATATTCTTAGATTATCATAAAAGAGATATATTGAAAATGTTATAAGAAGATATGGCGTATAAGACTACAAACCAGGTGATACCATTGTGGCTAAGAGAGACATGTTTTTTCTATTAGCGCCCTAAGAATAATTTTGAGGAAACAGAAATGCAGAAGATTCCCTAAGTCTTAATAGTATGGAGTCTGATGTATGCTCATGTGTATACACGTTCGGATATTACGTACGTGATTAGAATGCTGGGTACGTATTTAAGCAATTTGGCACAGACCATTGGAAAGCAGCTGGTCTTGCGGTATTTACAGAGAACAAAAGACTACATGCTCGCGTATCGGATGTTAGATTAGATTGAGATCATTGGATGTACTGACTCTGATTTGTTTGGATGCCTAGATAGTATGTAACCTATGTAAGGCTATATTTTTCTACTAGTTGGAGGTGTTGTCTCTTGGGAGAGTGCTAAACAGTCTCTTATAGCCTCTTCTACCATGGTAGTAGAATTCATAGCATGTTATGAGGCGTCCAATCACAAAATATGGTTACAAAATTTTGTCACGGGGCTTCGCATAGTGGACAGTATCTAGAGACCACTAAAGTTATTTTGTGACAGTAAATTAGCAGTACTTTATTCTAATAACAATAGGAGCTTGACAAAGTAAAAGTACATAGACATCAAGTTCCTGGTTGTTCAAGAAAGGGTTCAGGGTGAACAGTTGTTTATAGAGCACATCAGAACAAACTCCATGATTGTAGATCCGCTTACTAAGTGATTGCCACCCAAGGTGTTTCATAAGCACACTACTCGCATGCGTGTCATATCGGTTGATGATATTCAGTTTTAGTGGGAGTTTGTGATTTTGGATTCTTATTTATAGACATAATTTCAGTTATTTCGGTTTATGGATATTTTAAGGCAATTTCTACAGAAATAAAGTTTTGGCTAATTCACACTCTAATTCTAGTATGGTTTGATCTCACTAATATTTATAATGGACCAATTGGAAATAGACATGTTAGGATCACATTACAAAATATTTTCATGTTACACATCTACATAATAAATCATGTCATTCAGTTGTATTGACATACGTGACCATTGATGAGTTGAGTTACGATTGATGTATCGAAGGCCGTCTTGATCCTATGTTGGTATGATTGATGGACTGAATTGGTTATAGATACATTTCGGTAATGACAGCAAAGTTGAGCTCGCTCGATTATTTTTGCGAAACATAATTATAAGGTTACACATATAGTCCAAGTGTGAGATTGTTGGATCCTTAATCCAACATCGGACTTATATGTGAATAATTATGTGTTGGAGACTGTCAAATAAAGTTAAACTCAATTAAAAGTGATCAACTAATGTTTTAGTAATTTGAGTTTTAATGTATCTGATAAGTTGTTGACCTTTTGATGTGTAGATATTTTAAGATAATTTTTATTTTTATGATGGGTTAAAATACCCAAAGATATCTTATTCATAGTCCCCAGATCACACGAAAAAGAGGGCAACCGTTATATTCTCCTTAATATTCCATTGTTAGAAAGAAAACTGAGAGTCTTAATCAAATGAAAATATTGGATAGAGAATCGTGTAAATTTGAAAGGCCAACCGCTCGACTCTAAATCGTGATCTACTATTATGGAATTCAGGTACGTTTCTGCTTTATTGTTATTTAATTCTTGGTGTGTTGAACATGAGTTCTTGGGATTTATTTGAAATACGGTTTACACCGAAAAAGATATTTATCTAACAATTCCTTGCAAGATCTGTTAGGTCCGGGTTTTATTTGATATTAGTAAACCTCTAATCTTGGGAGTGTGGGTTAAGAGCAAAGGCAAACCTCTAATCTTGGGAGTGTGGGTTAAGAGCAAAGGCAAACATCCAATCTGGATAAAGTTCAAATTTGAATGGTCGCCCCAGTTTTGTTTGAAGTGTGGAATTATCTTTTCATGATTTTGGAGCCTGTAATAAGAGGAAGTTTGAAGAAAGATGAAGATTGATGTTTGGGGAATGGCCGAAAACTGAGACAAATATCAAAACATCTATAAATATTAGAATGATTTTTGCTAAGGAGAGAAATGGAGGCTCGGGCAGTGTTGATGGTGAACAGTTTCAAGAATCACCAGAATTTTTAAATTTTGGACAAAGACCACTGGTCACCAGGTCAATTACAGGGAAGAATAATAGAGGGCCAACATAGCAGGTTTCTGTTAAGTCGTTAAAGTTTCCTAAGGAGGCTGCGAACTCAGGTATGTATCTTGCTTTATCAGCTTCAGAAAATTATTTTCTTCTCAATCCATTAGTAATAGCCAAAGGAGTCCAGATCTAGTCTTTCACAAGGCAAATCAGGACAATTTAGCCATGACAAACCAAGGTAATTCTAGTCTCTGGCTATTGGCAGTGGATTTTAATGATTTATTATGTAGTGAGGAGAAATCTGGGGAATGGTTTTGTTTCTCATAGAGCTAGTAAGTTTTAATCTTTTATTGATTTTTTCTTGGGTAATTCCCCTAACTTAGAAGTCAATGTCCCCCTAATATTGGATCAAATCATAATACGTTAATCATTTCCGTTGACAGTGATTTTTCTAAACCCTATAGGAGATTTAAATTATATGCAAATTGGGTTGTTGGAGGAGGATTTTGAATTGGTTCTTTTAAGCAGTTGGAAGAATCATAAGTCTAAGGGTGGTGTGGGCAACTTTATTGCAAAAATGAAGGATTGTAAAAAGGATATAAAAAATTGGAATAAGAGTATTAAGGATAACCCTAAATTACAACTTAATCTTTTAAGAGAAGACCACCATAGATGATAATAAGGAGAAGATAAAAGTAAAAATTTGTTATTGCTTCTAGGATTAATATATTTGGTAAAAAAAGAAGTTTATTGGGCTCAAAGGGCTAGAGTTAATTAGTTAAAGGCCGGTGATAAAAATAATAGTTTTTTTTTTCATAAATCAGTTTTAAAGAGAAGAATGCTTAATAAAATTGTAAGACTTAGGGATAAAAGTGGGTTGTGGCATACTGATGAAGGTAAGATAATTGATATTATTAATTCTTTTTTTTTTTTTGAAAATTTTAAGCATGTTGCTAATTCTGATGAGGATTGGGTCATCGGTAAGGTTGATAAACTCATTTCCTTATAAGAAATATTTCTTTATTGGATAGTGTCTCTTTTGAGGCATCAAAGGTGTTTCTTTTTTGTCTTGGAGCTTATAAAGTCCCAGGAGCTGATGGTATGCATGGATTTTACTAATAAAAAATTTTGGGATCTAGTAGGCTGTGATGTTTTGAATACTCATAAGGTTTTTTTTTACAATGACTACATTTCTAAGTCTATGACTGAAAACCGTTATAAACCTTCTTCCTAATGTTTTACCGCCTGAAACTCCCTTTCACTTTCGACCTATCGCGTTATGCAACTTTTCCTATAGGACAGTTTCTAAGATCTTGACTAATAGCTGAAGGGGCTGTTTAGGTCATGTGATTTTTGAATCCCAAAGATTTTTTGTTAATGACGCACATCCATCATAACACTTTAATTTTCCAAGAGATATTTTTTCCATATTAAGAAAAGGAAAAAGAGTAGGAAGGTTATTGTTATCCTTAAAACTGATGCCCAAAGCCTATGATAAGGTTAATTGAAGTTTCCTTAGGAATTTATTGCTTAAAATAGATTTGATCCTAAATTTTTTTATTTGAGTATATTATGTGTGTCCTCTGTTAGTTATAAGATTTCCATTAATGGTGATCCTACGATTTACATTAAACCTAATAGGGGCTTAAGATAGGAGGATCCTTTATCACTTTATCATTTTATTCGCTAGTAGAAAGCCTCTCCAAATGTATTGATCGTGTTGTAAGAGAAGGCAAAATTAATCCTATAGCTCTCAAAAGAGGTACCCCTCCTATTTCTCATTTTTTTTTTGCTGATGATAGTGTTTTTATTACTGATGTGGACTTTGTTTCTTGTAATAATCTGAACATGTGCATCTTAAAATATTGCAAAGCCTCTGGACAAAAGATTAACTTAGATAAAAGTTGGTTTAGTGGAAATCTTAATTTACAGGTAAAATTTCACATGACACATGGTGAGATTTAGACTGAGAACTCCGTCGAGGAGAAGATAGAGCGGGAACCATAGGATCAACTAGACGGTTATGAAGAACATACCAATCAGATGAAAGTACATGTATTGCTGATATGACAATCTAAAAGGAAGCTAATCAAGACCATTGGATTGATCAGACAGTCAAGATTCACTTGATTGTTATTGTTGATAAGCTAGATCTCAAAGAATATTATGTTGATCCTATTTTTAGATAGAATTTGATAAACTGTATCAGATTATATGAATACCTATAAATAGAGGTAAGATGTAACTCCAAACAGAACACAACAACTTTCAAAAACTCATTAGCCTTGTAAACTATTTCTCTGTAATGAAATACTATCAAAATCTTCCCGTGGTTTTTCTTCATTTAAGGCTTTTTCACGTAAATCATGGTGTCATTACTCTCTCTCTCTCTCTCTAAATTATTCTCTTTATTTTCATATTATGATGTAATAAATTCACGACCGATTATCAGAAATGGTGGATTTTTTTTCTTTACATTTGGTGCTTTCATTAAGAGCTGAGAGAAAAACTCAAAAAATCCCTTCCCAAAACGCTCAAAACTAAATCAAACTCCCCCCCAACAATGGAAGCGGAAGAAGAAACGAAAGCGGAAGTGGAAACGAAAGAAAAAGTGGAAGAAGAAGCCGAATCGGAAGTAGGAACGGAAAAAACAGCAGAACAAAAACTCAAACCAAAAGCAAAACGAAAATGACTACGAAACTGAAAATAGAGCGAAGAATGGTAAATTTACTCATTCGTATTCGATTGATTTATCTATTTTGGACAATTATTATTTATTATTAACACAATTCATGGAACTGAATTATGCAAATTCAACAACCACCACGATGGGCTGGTGAAACCCACAAACTGCCACCTACAGACTGCCAGACGATCGGAGCTTCACCTACGATAGCTAGGCCAAGGGTAATCGAAGCAAAAAAAAGGAAAAAAAAAGAGAGAAGAAGGAGATCAGAAAAGAAATTCATTAGAAGGAAGGATGAGAGCGGAAGATCTCATAAAACTCAGACCAAAAGAGCTTAGAGAGCTCAGATCAGAAAAGCTCGGATAAAAAAAGCTCAGAAAGTTCATATCAGAAAAGCTCAGACCAGAAGAGCTTAGAAAGTTCATAAAAGCTTATAAAATAAAAAGAGGCTTTAGAAAAGTTGAAGTCAGAGCTTCAGAAAAGTCGAAGTCAAAGCTTCAGAATTGAAAAGTTGAAGTTCAGATCAGAAAAGCTGCAACTCTTCAGAAAAAAAAGTTAGAGTGTTAGAATTTCATAACAGAAATCTGAAAAGATTTCACAAAAGAAATTCGTTAGAAAATAAAAAATTGTTAAGGAAATAATTTCAGAGCAGAAATTCCAGAGAAAAGAAGAGCAAAGAATATCGCGTTCACTTCAGTCAAGAAAGCTGCCACTTCAAAACGGGGAAAATGACACTTCATTATAGAACAAGAAACATTGTGGCAACGGAAATGGAAATGACATGGCAACGAAACCGGATGTGAAAAATGAAAAATAAGGCATGGACAAACAACAAGAACATGAATAGTCTTGAGAACAGAAAAGTGTCTTAAGAAAGGAAAATAAAATTTTACCGCATCAAATCATAGCTCAAGTTGTTGACGAGCTCAAGCCTCTTCATGCTATTAGTATCGGTGTCAGACTGAATGCCGCAAAGAACAACGTGGGAAGCCATGGCATCGTCAAGGAAACTCACAGATTCTGGAACGAGAGCATTGGAAAATCATTTCAACCTCCACAGAGCTGGTAAAGGTTCACCAGTAGTAATGGTCTAGGACCCAGAACCATTTCCCAGAGCATGAGTACCCACAGCGCGCACAGCAGGAGTTGGTGGAAGAGGAGGTTCAGGATATGAGGGAACCTTGATATGTGCCTCGGGGAATTGGGAGTGGGAGCTCTGAGCGAGAATAGCTTGAAGTATCGGTCTGGGTCCTCTTCTCAACGGGACCAATGAATTTACTGCAAAGCCTTTTTGTCATCCTTATATTTGCTTAGACTCGATCAAACAACTCTTGGTCGTCTGATGACTTAGATGAACTCGAAAAGCTGGGATTATAGGATGCGGAACAGAAAAAGTCTTAGCAAAGGGAAATCATGACAACTAGAACGACTATCCATTACGAGAAAGACAGTGGGAGTGGAAAATGAAAATGGGGCTGGAAACGACAACAAAAATGAAAAATATTGGAGGGAAATTACATGACAAATCATATATTATTACGAAGATATGGAAGTCTATTTCTTGGAAAATTTTACGAAAATGATTTAGGAGCTCACAACAAAACATTATGATGATTTTCGTGAAAGCTGTTCAAGAAAGCAGAATATGCGGAATGGTCAACTTCAGAAATTAAACTGAATTTACTAGGAGTTAACTACGTGACAAATCTTATATCATCGGAAAGATACATAATTCTACTTCTTGGAAAGAAGACTGTACACAACTGTCAGCTTCATTCATTAAGCTTCACCAACACATCTAGACTTATGAGACTAATCGTACGTCACTACAAAACTGTGGAAGTCGGCTTTTTAAAAGTCTTTACGGAAGGAGATTCGAACTTCTAGAAGAAAGTTATGGTATACTCATTTCATATTTATTCAATTAAAATATTATATATGGTATTGTTCAATATTCTTGTCGGAGATATTTTTGTACAGGAAAAAGAAAAGTAAAGAGAGAAATTCTAGTAAGCGTTCTACAGGAAATTTTGGGCCCTTGAGCTTTGCGAAAAGCTTATGTCCTTAGGAGTGTCTATGAGCATCGTTCTTAGAAGGAAACGGACCCCTGAGCTCACCAAGAGTTCATATACATGAAGGCTTTTACTCTTTAAAGGAAACGGGCCACTGAGCTCACTGAGAGTTCATGTCCATGAAGGCTTTTGCTTTCTAAAGGAAACAAAAATGAACCCCTGAGCTCAGTAAGAGCTTAAATCCATGAGGAATAGTGTCTGCAGCACCACCCTCTAAAAGAAACAAAAAAGAACGAAGTTTGGAAAGAAGGAAATTCTGAAAATGAAGAGCTATAAAAAGAAAGGGCTCTGAAAAGAAGGAAAAATAAAGAACTCTGAAAAGAAAGAACTCTGAAAAGAAAGAACTCTGAAAGGGAAAGAAATTTGAAAATGAAGAAGTCTGAAAAGAAATAAATTTCAAAGGCAAGAAATCTAAAAAGAATGAAGAATTGCAAAGGAAGAATGTCTCAAGATGTCTGAATCTTGGAGAGATTATTCAACACTTAGAAATAACCAAAAGGGAGAAAGGGAGAAATATGAAAGCGAGAAAACAAAGAAAACAAAGGAAAATAAAGTGAGAAGCAAATGAATCTTCAAAAAGAATTCAAAAAATGGAACCAGATGGGAATTGTGAGGTCAAGTGATTAGTGATTGTGTTGGCTTAATATAAGGAAATCAAAAAGAAAAAGAAAGGAAGAAATACGAAAACTGAAAAAAGTGAAAGTGGATAAAGGAAAAGGTGATAGTCAAGAAAGGAAAAAGTGAAAACGATGAAAGAAGAAGTGGAAAATGAAAAGAGAAAGAAAGGAAATGAAAGTTAACAAAGAAAGATAAAGTGAGAAGCAGATGAAAGAATAGAAGAAATTTGCTAAGTCTTGAAGAAATGAAAAATACAAAAACATACAAAAGACTATGGTTGTATCAGTAACGACACCTCCAAAAATAAGGGTTGACAGCAACATCCTCAATAGGGAGATTAACTATGGCCTGTCAAATAGCAGCTTGAAAAACTATGTTCCCAAAACATGCTTAGCAGAAATGATCAAATCAAGTCCTATCAATACCGAGCTGAAGCTACTCTCAAAGCGGAAATGGGGTAATGGTTCCTTATTTTAAACTAAGTCTTTGAAAACAGGCAGTTCGTAAGTCGCTCTTAAAAAGGAAAAGAGAGAAACTCTCCAAGGAGTTCTCAGCAAAGGAAACGGGAGGAACTCTCCAATGAGCCTACAACAATGGAAACGGAATAAACTCTCAAAGGAACCCGTAGCAAAGGAAACGGGAGAAACTTTGTCAATAAATGTAGATCATCAAATCCAAACTCTTGCGATGGAATTATAAAACGGTACACTCGCTCCTTACTCATTTCAGTAAATTATAATGTTATTGTTCTTATAAAATATTCTTTTTGCAGATCTTAACGTATAAGATGAGGAAAACAAAATTGAAGAAAGTAAGAAATTTTATCAATGAGCCCACGGTGAAAGGAATGGAAGACACAATAGAAAATGAAAGACTGCTCTAGAATAGCGCATGTAAAGCATTCTTTGAGCGAGAAGATGAAGAGTTGCTCTAAAATGAATCATGTAAAGCATTCTCTAAGCGGGAAGATAAAGAGTTTCTCTGAAATGAATCGTGTAAAGTATTCTCTGAGCGGAAAGATGAAAGATTACTCTAGTATAGCGCATGTAAAGCATTCTCTGAGCGGGAAGATGAAGAGTTGCTCTGAAATGAATCGTGTAAAGCATTATCTAAGCAGGAAGATGAAACGACAAAAGAATACGAAAAAAATAGCCATAAATGATGCCCAAAAAGATGGTGGCAGAAAAATAAACATTACACTTCAACGAATAAAATTCCGTTAAGTGTAATGGGGGCCAATATACAGGAAAAATTTCACACGACACGTGGCAAGACCTAGACCAAGGACTCCATCAAGAAGAAGATGGAGCGAGAACCGAAGAACAGACTAATCAGATGAAAGCACGTGGATTGCTGACATGACAATCTAAAGAGAAGTTAATCAAGATCATTAGATTGATCAGATGATCAAGATTCACTTGGTTGTTATTGTTGATAAGCTTGATCTCAGGCAAAATTCTGTTGATCCTATTTTTAGATAGAATTAGATAAGTTGTATAAGATTATATGAAGTTTATAAATAGAGGCAAGATGTAACTCTAAACAGAAGATAACAACTCTCAACACTCATTAGCCTTGTAAATCATTTCTCCATAATGAAATACTATCAAAATCTCCCCATAGTTTTTCTTCTCTTTAAGGGGTTTCCACGTAAATCATGGTGTCATTATTCTCTCTCTCTCTAAATTATGCTCTTAATTTTCATATTATGATGTAAGAAATTCACGATTGATTATCAGAGACGGTGAATTTTTTCCTTCACAGTTAATGATAATAGGAAGGATATTATCTCAAAAGTTTTTAATATTCCTCTGCATGATGATAAAGATAAATATCTATGTTTATCTATTGATTGGGAAAAGTCAAAATCAGCAATCCATGTTATGTTATTAGAAAGAATGGAAAATATAACTTCTCTTTGGAAAGCTAACCTTCTATCCCTTAGGGTAAAGTGGCGTTTTTTGAAATTTGTGGCTAAGGCCTTGCCATGATATATTATGAGTACTTTTAACTTCCTCGAAGGAGTTTGTCTTAATTATGAGGTTCTGACTGTCCAAAGATGAAGATGGTATTGGTATTAGTTGGGCATTTAGCTCTAAAATGAATTCTAGTAAAGGATGTTAGGGGTGTGGGGTATTGGGTTTTAGGGATTTAGAGGATTTTAATTTATCATTATTAGCAAAACAGGCCTAAGATTAATCTTAATAACCCTAATATCTGTGTGCTAGGCTGTTAAAGAGCTTATATTACCTTTAATTGTAGTTTTCTCGAGGCTAAGGCTGTGAAAACCACTTCATGGGCTTGGAAAAGCCTATGGCAAGTTAAAGAAATCATTAGGAAACACTCAGTTTGGAGGATCGGCAATGGATTATCTGTTAGTGTGTGGAATGAGTCCTGGGTTCCTAGTTTTCCAAGCCTTTCTAAGTTTAATGCTCAAAATGTTAATTTAGTTATTGACCTAATATTACCCAACTAACCTGGCTGGAATGGATCTTGTCTACTCAATCTTTCCTATTTAGATTTCTAAAAGAATTCTATCTATCCCTATTTTTTTCTCTAAACCTGATTTTTTGGTTTGGCTTCGCAAAAATTGGATTTTCAAAAATAGTCAAAGCATTCTACAATTTTTTAACACCTCAAAATTACAGGAAAATGATAAAGGATTCACATTTACCATGGCATTCAATCCTAAATTTTAGAAGTAAATATGGCATGCAAAAGTACCAGCAGAGATCAAATTCTTTCTACGGAGGGCTACTCATAATTATCTACCTACAAAACAGATCTTATTCAAGACGCACATATGCCAAAATCCAGTCTGTCCAGTATGCTTTCAAGCGGAGGAGAGTATATTCCATACCCTGGTATCATGTCAGTGGAGTAGATCATATTTCTTGTTTGGAAAATTTTGGAAAGGGAGGAATAGTTGTGTCGAGAAAGTAAAATGTCACCTTATCACTACAGTGTAGTGGAGGAATTATTTGCAATACTTTATGGGCTTAAATGGGCTCTTCAATCATCTTGGGCGTGTGGTGCAGTTGTTCCCGTTCAAAGCAAGTGGTCTCCTAGATCAGGTCTAATTCATGCTCAGATTGGAGATTGGCCCATTTAGTGGATGAGGTCTTTTCTACTTTAAATCAAGCTAAGGGTTTCTCACTTAGATGGATAAACAGAAATTGCAATTATGTTATTGATGCTATAGCCAACTATAGCTTAGGTTAGGGGAGAATTAACTTTTATGATTTTTATTTGTCTAGTTCCATTTATAGCTTGATTATGTTAGATATATTTTTTGTAAGGGTAGACTAAAACCTCCTTAACTGTATTTTTTATTTTGTTCTTAATAAAATTTCAATATAGTTAATTCCAAAAAAAAACTCCAAAGAAGCATCTATCAAAAGAAAAATGTAAGAGAAATGGAAGAAACATACTCGATTAGAAACAAATGCTTTCAAGTTAAAATGATATGTTGATGAAATTGTTGTCATTTAAAATGAAACTGCTGTCACATATTGAAACCCCCTCTCTCTCTCTGTATTTACAGATTCAATTTTAGGTTTCAATTTCTAAAATACACAGAGAGAGATGAGTATACCTCAGCCTACGAAAGGAGATGCTTGGTGGCTTTGGCTATGGCGTGATAGGACTGTGAGAAAGTGACTTCGTGTGAGAGAGAGACTAGCAAGTATCTCTCACTCGTAGAAGCAAACTATCTTACATCTCGATGGTGAGCATGGGCGGAGTCACATGTTTGTTGGAATTGTGATACGGGTTTCAAAAATTTTATTGATTGAAAAATAATTTTTCTAAACGGATTCATCATATATCTATATATTAAATTAATAGACATTCAAAGAAAAAGATTTTACCACTCGAAGTCTATAAAATGTCCTTGCTATTTTTTAGTAACAACAACTAAAGTTTGATTCCATGATTAACAGAATTTGAGATCCACACCAAAATCTTCTAAACTAATTTTCAAACACACTAGAACGTGTGTGGGCACGTAGAATAAATCAAGAGTAATTTATTATCTCTAGATATACTCAACACATGAGATCTAGAGATTTGAATAAGGACTTTTGAGCAGAGCTTTAAGAGAGAATTAGAAAATCCGTAGAGCTTTGATTAACGATTAATCAGTCAGATATCTTATTATGAGGTGAATAGAATATTATCTATATATATCTAGATCAAGGCTTATTAAGTTTTAGGTTTAGATAAAATAATAAAATATATTACAAATGTGTTACTAAAGTGGCACTCATTGGAGACTGCGCTACACTATAGTGCCATGCGGTATTGTAGTATGACGTGCGCTACTGCAATGTCATGTGACACTACATTGTGCCACGCGCCACTGCAGTGCCATGTGCCACGCCAATCCTTGATTCAAAATCAATGATTGGCGCATGGCAGTCCGATATGCCACGTAACAATTTTTTAAAATTTATTATTTAATCAGATAAATATCTAAATATTAGTTAATTCAAAAATAACTTATCTGATAACATCTATCAACTAACTTATATGTTAATTCAAAATAAATTGATTAGTTAATTCAAATTCAAATTATTATCTTATAATAATTTAATATTATTTAATTTCATAAATCAAATATACTGTCTCATCATCGATTAATACATAACTAATCGATATATTTAGTTGATTAATTGTAATTTCTGGAAACTACAATAATTTAATTTAGCTAATTAATTCTCAATTAATTAATAACACATAATTATCTCATAATTATATATTTACCCCCAAAACTTAATTTCTTTTGTAAGTTTGTATTTTTCTTATGCCTTGAGGCATTCACACTCTAGACTATGCAGTACAGATGTGGTTTGGAGATCATGGACCCATAATTCTAAATTTCAATAAATCAAATTATTAATTAAACTATTTAATTAAATAATCTCATTTATTAATTTTATTATTACTCCACTAATAAATATGAAATTGCACTCTTAGTAATTATTGAATATATTTATAGAGTAATCTCGCGTAGCCCATTGATATAAATCACTCCATGTAGTTCTGTCCTCCAATTAATGGTTCGTAAATTAGAACTGATCAAAATTACTGTTTTATCCTTCTAATTACCACTTGATTCTTAAGTACTATGAACTCACTAGTGAACGGTCAATTTATAATTGTATTATAAATTTGAGCTCAATAACCATTCAGTTCAAGAATTAACACTTAAGAGAATCAATATATGTTCCGTCAAGAAAGCTTCGATTTCAAATCTTGTAAGATCATGTTCTCAGCTATGCATGTAACTAAATCTCGAAAACAAAATTCAGTAACATGTTTTACAAACAAACATTAACGAGTGAATCAAAAGATGTAGTAGACATGTATAGGAGTTCATGAGTACTCAAGATTTAAACTGATCTATATACGATTATCTGATTGATATGTATTAAATCTTTATGATAAACGGTAAATTAATCAAGATATTAATTCACATCAATCATGCCCTATATAATCTAATTATATAAAGTACATTCATTAAGATGTTTATCCACATCAGTTATCCGGATCTAGATCACATACATTCAAAATATTTAGCGAACCGTACTAGCAACTATTTATTAAAGATTTCATACTTTAGTATGGTACGGACTATTTTATTCATTATCTATGATTTTAATCATCTCGTATTAATAGAAGATTATAGTCTTATTAATGAATATGAAATTTTTAGATATTTATAATAATTATTCAGTAATATTCAGATAATATAATTATAATAAAAATGTGTTTTTATCAATTTTCAAATAAAATGTCTTTACACATGCTTTGAGGGCAATATGCCCAACAATCTCCCACTTAAGCAAATGTGGGATCTCTCTCAACCTCATGCTTTGTACATGACCCTCAAATGACTCGCTGGAAGTGTCTTGGTAAATTGATCAGTCAGGTTCTGATCTGACGCTATCTTCATAACAGTCACATTTCTTCGGTGTACAATCACTCTTACAAGATGGAATTTTCTCTCAATGTGCTTGCCCCTCTTGTGACTCTTTGGCTCCTTTGAATTAGTTACCGCCCCACTGTTGTCAAAGCACAAGATTAGTGGCTTATCCATATCTGGAACTACTTCCAGATTAGTATAGAATTTTCTGAGCCAAACCGCTTATTTCACAGCTTCATAAGCCGCTATATATTCGGCTTCCATAATAGAATCTGTAATACTAGATTGTTTAACACTCCTCCACCTATGGTGAATATTGATCCAGATGTTGACTTTCTTTTATCCCTATCTGATTGAAATCAGAATCAGTATATCCAGTGGGGTTCAAGTCTTCTCCTGAATAAACAAGCATATAATTTATCGTTCTCCAAAGATACTTGAGAATGTTTTTTTTACTGTAATTTATTGTTCAAAACCAGGATTTGATTGATAACGACTGATAATTTCTGCTGCATAACAGATGTCCAATCTCGTACATAACATGGGATGCATAAGACTCATAACTGATGAAGCATAAGGAATATTTTTCATATCCTCTTCCTCTTAATGTGTCTTAGGACACTACTCCTTGGAAAGGACAATTCCATGCATGATCGGTAATTGACCTGTCTCAGAATTTTTCATAGAGAATCTTTCTAGAACCTTATCATATAAGACGACTAAGAAAGTGCCAAGAACTTATTCTTCTCATCTCTTAAGATTTGGATGCCTAGAACATAGCTCGCCTTTCCCAAATATTTCATTTGAAATTTCTCTGCTAACCACTTCTTTACTTTCGACAAAGTTTCAACATCATTCCCAATTAGTAGAATATCATATAGTACAAACTTTCTTATCTTTGATGTATTTATAAACACGAGTTTCGTTAACGTTTTGTTCGAAGCCATATGATTTGATAGTTTTCTCAAATGTAAGATTCCAAGATCTCGATGCTCGCTTCAATCCATAAATGGATTTAAGCAACTTGCATACTTTCTGATCTTGTCCTATTTTCACAAACTCTTCTGGTTGCATCATATAGATGTTTTCTTCAAGAGACTCATTCAGAAAGGTTGTCTTAACATCCATTTTCCATATTTCATAGTCTAAACTAGTGGCTACAGATAAAAGAATGAAAATGGATTTTAGCATGGCAGCGATAGAGAATGTCTCTTCGTAATCGATTGCTTCCCTTTGAGTATAGTATTTGGCTACTAGTTGTGCATTAGAAGTCTCTACTTTCCCATATGCACCTCTTTTCTTCTTGAAAATCCATTTACATCCAATTGGCCTGACTTCTTCAGGTGGATCTATAAGTTCCCAGTTATAATTGGAATACATCGATTCCATTTCTTATTTCATGTCATCTTGTCATTTCTCATTTTAGGATTTTCCATTACCTCTTTAAAGGTTAATGGATCGTCTGTATTGGTGTATGACACTAGGACATGTGCCTCGAGTTCATAGCAAATATGTTGTCTTATAACTCTCCCACTACAAAGTTGCACCAGGATTTCCTGAACAAGAACAATGGTTTCTATGGTTTGTCGCTTAATGATGAAGATGGTTTATGGTATATCATATAGTCGTGTTTGAGGAAAGTAGCATTTGTCGATACAAACACATTTTGATCATTGTGACTATAAAAGTAACCACCTCTTGTTTTTGGAGCATAGTCAACAAATATACACACTTCAGATCTTGAGTTTAACTTTTCAGTCGTAGGTCTAAGAACGTGAGTCGTACACCCCCCATATACGGAAATTACGTAAACTAGGTTTGAAATCGTTCCATAACTCTAAAAGTGTCTTGCTTACATACATAAAAGGAACTACATTCAAAATATAAGTTGCCGTTTGAAGTGCATATTCCCAGAATATGAATCGACCTAACCATATCCAATAAGGTTCTATTTCTCCTTTCTAAAATACCATTTTACTGTGGCATTTCAACTGCTGTGAGTTAGGATATAATGCTATACTCCAGCAGATAATCATTGAATTCTAAATCCAAGTACTCACCACCTCGATCTGATCGAAGTGTTTTAAAAAATTTACCTAATTGTTTTTCAGTTTCAGCTTTGAAGTCTTTAAAATTTTTAAAAGTTTCAGACATTTTATGCATTAGGTAAGTATAATTGTATCTTGAGTAATCGTCAATAAAAGTGACAAAATACTCATATCCACCTCTAGCTTGTACATTGATAGATCCACAGACGTCACTATATACTAGCTCAAACGATTTTTTAGATATTTGGCCTTTTGCAAAGAAAGGTCTTTTGGTCATTTTACCCCTTTAAACATAATTCACAAACCAGAAGAGTTTTAACTTTTAGTTCTTTCAAAACACCTTGCTTTGTTAATCAGTTTATTATGTCAAGATTAATGTGTCCCAATCTAAGATGCCAAAGATACGTATAATCTTTTTTAGAAACCTTTTGTTGTTTGTTACGTTTTGGATTTGCTACTTTAAATAATTCTGAATTATTTAATGTATGTTTAGTTAGTTAAAGCATATACAATCCGTCTAAAACTTTTGCATGGAAAATATTGAAACCATTCTTTGAAATAGCAAACATATTATTATTAAAAGAAACATCAAAATTTTGTTCGTGCAACAAAGATATAGAAATTAAATTTCTAGAAAATTCTGGAATAAGATAAACATTGTTCAAAACAAGAAATTTATTTCCTAATGCTTTGGCTGAAACGAGCGCACCACTGCCAACTCTCATTATCACCTCACCATCAATAAGCTCTCTTGAAGAATCAAACATATACAAGAAGAACATACATAGTTAGTGGATCCTGAATCTATAATCCAGGATGATATATCATATTCCACTAAACAAGTTTCAAGTACAAGTAAATCAAATTTACCTTTTCTTTTCAGCTTGGAGAGATACTTGTTACAGTTTCTCTTCCAGTGAACTTTAACTCCACAAAAGAAACATTTTCCCTGGGTTCTTTCTTCTTGGAGTTGTTGTATTTCTTGTTCTTCTTGGCCTTAGGTGACCTCTTGACTTTCTTTCCTTTCTTATCCTTACTATTGTCCTTTCCATTGTTCTTCTTCCTTTTGACTTTAGAGGAAGGAGGTTTTTGCTCAGCAACATTTGCCTCACCCTCTTTGGTCATACTTTTGTTGAGCAACCCAAAAATTTGTAGTTCATTCAACAATGCGATTTTGTTGAATTGTAACTTATTCATAACATAGTTGGTAGGGGACACAAAAAAAACATGTGTGAGTGATTCAAGTATAATTCTAACTTGACTTCGCACATATTAGCATTATATTTGTCCTGAACATTTTTTGGGGCATTGACAACGGGCACTTCATGACATTCCATAGTAATGACAAACTTGTGATTCTCACATATTAGCATCAAATTCGAACTTGATTTCCATCTTATTATGTTATCACCATTGAGTTTTTCAACTGCAAGAAAAACAGGAATGGTAGACATATTTAAAACTAAAATAATAAAATATACATCATTCAATATAATTGAAATAAATATAAAAAAACTGAAAAGTAAATGTGATGCATGAATGTAACCTATCAAAAGTATAAACTTAACAGTTACTAATCCACGATAAGCCAACCCAATAATTAATATGCCGTCTTAGGGTCGGTCATATTAATTTTAGACTGTCTATGAGACATTCTCATTCTTATTAATTAAAACTTAAAATATATCATATTTTCTATTTTAATAATAAGGTACTGTTTATTTGGTCAAGTCACAAATACCCACTCAAAACTTAATTGTGACTTTGTGAGTGTAACTTATTATTTCAGAATCCATGACTTAATTTAGAAAATGTTGCCTTAGGGTCGGTCGTCCTATCTTCGTAAGAAGCCAGCATTGATATTGATATAGTTCGAAACCTTCTTTAGGGAGACGAAAACAAAGCCGTCTCGAGGCCTTCACCATATCTCACGTTGTTGTACTAATAATGAAAACCATAGGTCATATTGACATGTCAACATTCTCCCACTCATTATTTCATAATAAATGTATTTCTACTTAACTAGTCAATTAATTCAAAATTAATTACTAATTACAATAATTCTATGAATGTAAAATTAATTATCAATCTACTCTAATTGGCCTAAGTTTATTTAACCTTCCAAAAAGCCTAAGACTAATTTAGGTGAACTTAGAATAATTAGTCAATTACATTCATCTAACTTTAATAAAATAGGTTTAATTAAAGTCGGTTATCCTAAAAGGCCTAACTAAACGCATTGCATTTAGAGGGGTGTGATTACCAAGTTTAACTAATTAAAACTTAATAATTTCCATTCAATTGATTTCGCAAAGCAATCCATATAACCACAACGGACAATCCTAATAAATTATGTTTCTACAAATGAGATGCATGATTAAATAAAACTGTGTGAGGTTTCATGTATGGCATGTGATCGAATAATACATGGTATTTCTAAATTTACAATCTTTGAAAAATTAGAAAAAATTACAAAGTGGGCGTCATGAATACATATTTTCAAAAAATGCTCATTCTCCGGTAGAAGCTTTTTTCATAATCTTCAAGTTTTGATCAAAACTCTTTTAAATAAGAAAAACTATTTTTCAAATTAAATAATCTCATTAATTATCCTTTTAAAATTAGTTGAATTTGATTAATCGAAAAATAATTTAATGACTTATCAAACCTGGGTCAAACACAATCAATTAATTAATTTTAATTTTCATAGAGTTAAAATGGATAACTAACCTTTTAAAATTACATTAACTTTAAAAATAAAATATAAAAGATAGGATGAAGGTTTTCACGACGCATCACAGGGATAGGGCAACACGGTATCAGGACATCAATTCCATGCACTCTAGCAATCACACTCCGCTTCTCCTCCGCATCTGTCTCGTGTCTTCTTGTGTATGGAAATTTACAAACATAATATTCAAAATAAGAAGAAAACCTAAATCCAAAAGTCACCATACAATTAACGATTCATCATTAACCATACGTTCAAATTTACTTTTTGTGAATTGAAGCAAGAAACCAGCTTTTCTTATTTGGATTCATCTCAAGATTCGAAGCACCAGGGTTGGAATCAATTGATCATCAACCGTTTCAATGCGATTAAGAAGAAAATAAAGCATGCATTCAAGGAGAACAAAAAGGGTCATAACTCGAATGCAGTTAAAGTAGTATCACCATATGTTCAATCTGACAGAAAAGAAAAAGAAATGCCTGAAATTTTGGAGATTACCATTGATCAAGAGTTTGATGGTGTCAATGATAGAGTCCGTGCAATCACAAGAATATCTTCAATAAACGCGTATATGGAAAGGTATACTCAATTGTTTGAAAAAAGCTTCAACAGAAGGCCAAGTCTAAGAGCTTTAAGCAGGCAAGCGAAAGTAAGGTTCTTAAACGTGGGCAATCTTCAAGATCCTTTAGGAGGAACCTCTCTTTCCCTGATATTGAGCTTTCCTGTTCATTGAAAATGGCAACGTGTACAACACTGGACAGAAACAAATTGGAAGCCAAACCGGAAACGACATGGCAACAGAACCAGAAGTGAAAAGGGGAAAACAAGAAATGAACGAGTAATGAAACGTAAATGATGACTCGCAGAGTAATTTCGCAAACCGAAACCAAGAATGAAGGTGCATGAAAGAAAAGCGGAAACATGACTGGCGAGGAGCGGCCAACGAAATTAAGAACTTGCAAACGACATTGAACTCAAAGCTAAGATGGTCTTTGACGTACAACCCATTACATATTAATCAGGTTCAGCTTTTAAAATGTACTGAAAGAAAGAATGTTACATAGAAAATCATGCATCATTTGAAAGATACATAAGTTAGCTTCTTGACGAATTTTGTGAAACTCAATTTGGAGTTTCGGGGTAAAAGTTATAATAGTTTTCATTCAAGTTAATCAGAATGAAGATAATACAGAACTGTCAATTTCAGAAATTAAATTATATTAACTGGCGGCATAATACATAGTGAATCATATACCATAAGAAAGATACGAGAGTCTACTTCATGAAAATTTTTACGGAACTCAATTTGGAGCGCCCAATCAAAAGTTATGATAGTTTCAGTACATGCTGTTCAGAAACGAAGATTATGCAAAATAGTAAATTTAGGAAATTATACTGTATGAATTGGGAGCCTTACACATGGAAAATTATATATTATTACAAACATATTGAAGTCTACTTCTTGAGAAATTTTACAGAATTGATTTTGGAGCTCACAATAAAAAGTTATGATGATTTTCGTAAATGCTGTTTGAGAAAGCAGAATATGCAGAATCTTAAACTCGGAAATTAAACTGCATTTACTGGGGCCAACTAAACAAAAAATCTTATATCAACTGAAATATAAGAAAATCAAATTTGTGACGAAATTTACGAAAATCAATTTGAAGCTCTTGATCAAAAGTTATGACAGCTCCCGTTGGTGCTATTCAGGAAGGCAATATATGAATGTTGCTCAAAATTAATTTTTAAACTGTAACAATTTTGATATTATTACATAGCAGATAATATATCATTAGAAAACTATGGATATCTACTTCTTGAAAAATTTTGCACAACTTGATTTGGAATTCTCGACCAAAAGTAAAGATAATTTTTGTTAAGGCTATTTGAGAAAGTAGAATATACAGAACGATCAATTTCAGAAATTAAACTGTATTTGATGGAAGCCAACTATACGGTGAATCTTACAACATCGGAAAGATACAAAAGTCTACTTATTGGAGAATTTCACAAAATTCAATTTGGAGATTTCGATCCAAAGTCACGGAAAGCATATTATGCAGAATGGTCAAATTCGTTAATTAAACTGTATCAACTGAGAGCCAATTACATGACAAATTATATATCATCAGAAGCATATGAAAATCAACTTTTCGAAGAATTTCATGGAATTCAAACTTTTGATAAAAATTTATGGTATGATAGTATGCAGACAGCTTACAAGACAAATACTTGAAGTCAACTTTCTCTCTTCTTCAACAACAATGGAAATTAGGGCGTGAGTCATTGAGATTAGGTAGTTCATAAGTCCTCTTCTCTAAAGGAGCTAAGGGTGTAAGTCATTGGGAGGGGCAGTCCATAAGTCTTATTCTCTAAAGGAACTAATGGCGTAAGTTCTTGGGAGAGGTAGTTCATAAGTCTTACTCTCATAATGAACTAACGGCGTGAGTCCTTGGAATGGGCAATTCGTAAGTCCTACTCTAAGAATGAACTAAGGGTGTAAGTCATTGGGAGGGACAATTTATAAGTCCTACTCTCAGAAAAAACTAAAAGCGTCAGTCATTGGGAGAGGCAATTCATAAGCCATACTCTGAGAAGAAACTAAGGGCGTAAGTCCTTGGGAGGGGCAGCTCATAAATCCTACTATTAAAAAGAACTAAGGGCGTAAGTTCTTGGGAGGGACAATTCATACGTCCTACTCTCATAATGAAGACGGGGTCATGGTTCTTTATTTAAACCTAAGTCTTTGGAAGCAGACAGTTCGTGAGACATTCTCCCAGAATGTGAAAAATGCAAACGAGGTCACGGTTCTTTATTTGAACCTAAGTCCTTGAAAAATGACAATCCGTAAGTCCCTTCTCTTATAACAAAAATGGGGTCATGGTTCTTTATTTGAACCTAAGTCCTCCTCTCAAAAGAAAATGGCAGTTCGTAATTCTTTCTCTTAGAATGAAAACGAGACCATGGTTCTTTATTTGAACCTAAGTCCTTGAGGAAACATGTATATCAAAAAGAAATTAAAGTCTTGTCCTCGGGAACAAATTTTACAAAAGAACATAGTTATTCTCAAGAGAACTGAGAGCTAAAAGTTTCTTAAGTATTTAAGAACGGATTTCGTTTAAAGTTTGAAGTCAGATTTTGATCCCCAAATTTTGCTAGGTCTTTGAACGAAGTATACCAAAAGGGATAAGCTGGATCTCAGAAAATATTCTGTTGATTCTATTTTCAAATAGAATTAGATAAGTTGTATCAGATTCTATGTAATCGATTGAAGACATTTAAACAAAGGTAAGATGTAACTCCAACATATGAGAGAACAACTTTCAACACCCATTAGCCTTGTAAACCATTTCTCCATAATAAAATATTATCAAAATTTTCCAGTGATTTTTCTTCCTTTTAACGGTTTTCCACGGAAATCGTGGCATATTTATTTTCTCATTCTCTCTCTTAATTATTCTGTAAATTTTTATATTATGATGTAGAAAATTCACGACCGATTATCAAAAACTGAATTTTTCCTCTATAGACCCCACTAACAAATCTGAAATATAAAATTTTTAAATCTTTTCTCTTTAAAATATACCTCTGTTTTTTTTTACAAATTTAACTCATCCTTTTTATTCCCAATTACCCCAAATTTTTCTCTACCCACCTCTTAATGAGTTATTTGTCTCTCTTTGCCTTCTTGACTGTCAGCGCAGCTCTCTCCATTCCACCCTCGTCCCCCTCTCCCCTAATGGCTAGGATATGCGAGGCTGAGACTCACGATGTTGTTTGATGATGTGACGTCTTCATTCTCTGTCTGCGAGCCAGTCTTTGCTGACTGTTGTGTTCTGCGCCTTCACCCCCTCTTATCAGTCTGTCTCCGTCTGGGAGGCAGCTTTCGCTGATTGTGAGTTGCATTTTACTTCAATAAAATTTGATGGAATATCTAATTACCTTTGAATCTTTGATAGCATAGCTGATTAATTTGATAGAATATCTTATTCTTTTGATAAATTACTTAGTACGGACAGTTTGGTTCACGCAATCTAAAATAACCATCACAATTTAGTTACGTGCAATTCAATTACTTGCAAAATATGATTGTCAGTTTGGCTTTGCATAGTTATATATAAATTGATGAGTGATAATTTATAATTGCTATGTTTGATATATGTTAACTTTGTTGTAATTTGTGTAGATAACAAGAACTTACTTAAATGCCTTTTAGTTAAATATTATCTGAAAAAAGATTTTGACATGGAATTTTAACATTAATTTCGATTGATTTTTATTAATATTTAAATAAATTAACAATGTTGGACTAAATTTTAAAAAAATTAATTTAATTAATCAAATAAGAGAAAAATATTTTTACGTGAAATTTTACCATTATTTTTAATTCTTTTTATTAATATTTAAATAAATTAATAATGCTAAACAAAACTTTCATAAAGTTAATTTTAATTAAATTAATAACATAAGAGAGAAAGTGTGAGAAAGAAGTGGCTTTTACTTTATATCATATGAGGGCAGAAAAATAATTTTGTTTGATATTAGAATTGTAATTGCATTGTAAATTAGGATTGCTTTCTATTTTCCGCTATAATTCAGTTGGCTCAAAAGATTGCAAACTCGAATTGCATACAGATTATAATTACAATCTTATTTAAGGATTACTCCAAATAAATATGATAATTTAATTACAAGAGAATTATAATAAGATAACAAAAGATAATCGCTTGAACCAAGCCTTAGAGAAATCTAATTATTTTAATATTATTACTCACAGGAATTTGATAGGTAGTTGAGGATCTGATTATTTTAAGCTAGAATATGTTATCTGGATTGATTGTTTCTAAATTCTTTTGACATCGATCTTCTCATTGCTCCAGGTGCAAATGATTTTCAGGGTATATTTTATCATCATTGTTTTGGATCGAGTTTTAAAATTTAAAAAAAAATCAATGAACTACGAACGATTCTTTTGGGTGGAAAATAAAAAAAAATTCACATCAACCATTTAATCATATTAAATATTAAAATCATACTTACGATTATGCATACTTAGTTAGACATATTCAAGAGGTAGAAACGATTTATATCTTATGTTGTATCGGAGAATTTCTAACTTGATGGAAATATATTGATTGTCTTTGCGTTCTTTGTTCTTTATAGAACTCGAATCAGCCTTCACACCAACAACCACTCGTAAGATTCAGAAGTATATCTCAATCAGATATTGATCAGGAATTGAGTGTGAGCTATTAAAACAACTGGAGAAGAAAAATCAGATTTTTCGTTCTCCTCTGTGTATTTCGGCGGCAACTATGGGGAGGGAGAGAAACTGTATTTTCTTTGTTCTGTGTAATTACACACTGTGTTAGGGTTAGAGATGCAACCCTATTAACATCCCTTATATAATAATTACAAAAGTTGCACATATACCCTTTTATGTTAAATTACCAAAAATTCACCCCCTAATATTTTCTATTGCCGAAAATTACACATCTTCCTAAAGTCAATGTTGTGCCCAAATTCATCAATCCAACTTGATCAATTAAATTGATCTTCATCAATTAATTATTATTTTTTAATTTACTAATTATTTAATAATTAGAAAATAACCAATTAATTAATTTGAACATTAATTACATACTCTTCACTAATTAAGTGACAACGTATGAGTTCGGGAAATATACTTTGATCCAAAACAAGTTTTTTGGTCAAACTGATGTTGTTTTTCATTCCTATCCTTATGAACTACTCATGAGACCGAATGGACCCACATGAATAAAGTTGTAGGACTCAAATATTTGGTGAATTTATCTCTATAAATTTCTGACATATTTAATCATGATATCGTACGACTTCACTATAGGTACGATACTGAATCAACTCTCAATTCATGCGCGGTGCATTTTTTGTTAGTGTAAATAAACTCTTTTATTTTATGGTCTAAAGAATATTATAATATATTGGCCTTCGTGAATATCCGTAACATGCGCGGGATGTAAATTACCATTTACCCATCTAGTTATTATTTTTGTAACTCATTTGTTGAATGTGAATAAGAAAGACATAACAATTAATTGTCTCGTACAGTTCACCATATCTTATTCAATGATACATTTCATCGAATATTTGGCCAAGTTAATTTATTCACATACTCATCAATAAAGTATAAGGTGATCATGTTGTATTTGCAATCTCGCCACAGATTTTCATATCTGTGAATCACGCAACTTCAAGGTAGTTGAATCACGATCCCAACAGCCGATGTATTGTCCAGTAATTCAAACTAACTCCTTTGGCATATCAAATATTATAACTAACTAAGCAAGTTTCGTATTCAACTCAGGATTAATATAATTACAAAAATACCCTTATAGATGTAATAATTAGATTTAGAGCTAGATAAACGGCTTTGTTCTAAACTAATTTGTTATTGGTCTATTCAACATGTTTCACAATATTTATAGGTCAACCGTTAGAGTCTCAACTTGCATGCCCTAAGACCCACATCTTTTGGTTCAACCTAACAGTCGTAATCAGACTCGATTGCCCAGTCGATCCTAAGACTGCGAATAACATTTTGAACTATTTCAGAAGAGTTTGTCTAGAAGACCCCTCAGTCTTTACTCTTCTTACATTGACAATAGTTCCAGGACTTGAGTAAATTATAAACACACTTTAATTAATAGAAAAAACTTGCATTCATTCATTAAATTTAGTAATACAAAATTTCAGAGAAATAATTAAATAATCACAAATATTTATTACACCCTACTTTATGGGCATAATTCCAAAAATCTTTCACTTGGACTAAAATAGGCGTGTACAATCTCGTATCCCCATGCCCTTCAGATGATTGCCAAAGACTATACTGCTTAAAGTCTTCGTGAATAGATTTATCAGGTTGTTGACCGTCGATATTATATGTGTTACTACATCTCCACGCTGAACAAGCTCTCTAATCAGGTGATACTTACGCTCTATTGTTTGGATCTTTTGTGTCTCCTTGGTTACTTCAAATTCGCTACAGCTCTACTGTTATCGCAATAAAGTGTCGTGGGCTTGTCCACTTCTGGAACAATTTCTAAAGTCTTCAAGAACTTTCTAAGCCAGATAACCTCTTTAGTAACTTCACAAGCTACCAGAACTCAGCTTCTATGGTAGAATCAGCAATGCAAGATTGTTTGATGCTTCTCCATACAGCTGCTCCACAGTTTAGGATGAACACCGATCTTGAAGTGGACCCCATAGAATCCTTGTCTACATGAAAGTCCTAATGAGTATACCAAGTCATATTCAGGCCAGTACCTGAATACACAAGCATGTATTTCTTTGTTCTCCTAAGATATTTAAGGATATGTTTGACTGCATTCCAATCCTCGAGTCCATGATTAGATTGGAAACAACTCACCACGCCCACTGTGTAGCAAATGTCTGGCCTAGTGTTAAGTATCGCATACATGAGACTTTCTACAACTGAGACATAGAGAATCTTTCTCATGTTTTCATATTCTTGAGGAGTCTTGGGAGACTGCTCCTTAAAGAGGCTGACTCAATGTTTGAAAGGAAGATATCCCTTCTTGGAGTCTTGCATACTGAAATGATTTATCACATTATCAATATAAGATGCGTGAGATAGTATTAATTATCTGTTCTTCCGATCTCGAAAGATCTAAATACCTAGGACAAATGTAGCTTCTCCAAGATCCTTCATATCAAATTGCTTTGCAAGCCAAATCTTGACATCAAATAATTTTTTTACATCATTCTCAATGAGTACAATATCATCCATGTACAAAACCAGAGAAACCACATTTCTTTCGTGTGTTAGCTTATACACACAGAGTTCGTCCGCTAACTGCTCAAAACTAAAGTTCTTGACAGTTTCGTTGAATCTGATATTCCACGATCCAGATGCTTGCGTAAGTCCATAAATGGACTTTAGTAGTTCACAAACCTTACCCTCTTGGTCTTTCTCCGTGAACCCATTCGGTTGAGTTATATAAATGCGGTCTTCAAGATTATCATTCAGAAAAGTAGTCTTAACATCCATCCGTCAGATTTCACAATCGAGGGCAGCAGCAATGGACAATGTGATTTAGATGGATTTAAGAATGGCCGCCGGCTAGAAGGTATAGCTCTTGGCTACTAGCCTAGCTTTGAATGTCTCTATATTCTCATCCAGACCTCTCTTTTTACACCCTACGGGTTTTACCCCTATAGGAGGATCTACGAGTTTTCAGACTCCGTTCGAGTAAATCTATTGTATCTCAACGTTCATGGCTTCTTGTCACAGATTTACTTTAGGACCAACCATTGCCTGTGAGTATGAGACATTTTCATCCTTACATGTACCTGTCAGGCTGTCTCATAACCCTCCTACTATGTCGAGGCACCATACGTTCTAACTCCTGCTATGGTTCTCCTATTATTGAATAAGAAATAGTTCCTGATTGAGGAATCGATGTCCTCCCACTCAATAATTCATTTAGCACAAGAGTGTTTCTCGGCTTCACACTTCTTATATAGTCTTCTTCAAGAAAACATGTATTTGTGCTAACAGATGTTTTCTTGTCAGTCGGACTATAAAAGAAATACCCCTTCATTTCTTTTGGATATCCTACAAACTTGCATAATTTTGATCGACTGGTCAACTTGCCTGTCTTTGGTTTTAGAACATGTGCTGGGCATCCGCATATTCTAAGGTGGTTTACAGATGACTTTTGTCCATTTCATCTTTCAAATAGCGTACCAAACACCGTCTTTGATGGAACTTGGTTCAGAATGTATGATGTTGTTTCCAAGGCATATCCACAGAACGAATTTGGGAGAGATAAGTAACTCATCATGGATCTAACTTATCCGCAGAATGAATCTGGGAGGGATGAGTAACTCATCATGGATCTAACCCTATCCAATAGAGTTTGATTCTGTCTCTCTAACACATTATTTTGTTCTGGAGTGTCAGGTGTTGTAAGCTGAGAAATAATACATTCTTCCTTAAGAAAGTCTTCAAAATCTCCTAACAAGTACTCTCCACTATGATCAGATCATAGCATTTTGATTTGTTTCTCTAATTGCTTTTTGACCATAGCCTTGTACTCTTTGAACATTTCAAAGGTTTTAAACTTTTGGTGCATTAGATAAACATGTTCAAAACATGAGTAGTCATCAGTGAATGTTACAAAGTATTCATAATCTCCTCTTTTTTGGATATTCAATGACACATATACATCGAATATGTACGAGTTTGAGGAATTGAGTGGCTCTTTCACCCTTCACAAAAAAGGTCTATTGGTAATTTTACATTCTATATAGGATTCACATGTGGGTAGTGATCCCACACTTCAAGTTTGTAATGGACCATCTCTTGCAAGTCTTTTAATCATGTCCAAGCTAATGTGGCCAAGATGTAAATGCGACAAATAGGTTAGGTCGGTTGAGTCAGACTTCAACATTTTACTATCCCTTTTTAAATTAGCATTTACTTCAGTGTCACATATCATTGGAACTATTGGTTTTACATAAAATAGTTTATTTATCAAATGTACAATAGTGATTAAGCAATCATTTCTAAAAATACCAATATCTTTATCAATGAAATTCAAACTGAATCATTGCTCAATTAAACTAGCTGTTGAAATAAGGTTTTTCCCAAAAATGAGGAAACAATAAACATCGTATAAAATCATAAATCTATTATCGAATGACATTTTAATAGTTCCAACAGATTCGACCGATACTAGTGCTCCATTTTCGTAAAGAAAGATGAACTCGTTCTTGTCAAGCTTTCTGATTTCCCTGAACCTCTACAGGGAACAATAGATATGGTTAGTAGCTGTAGAATCTACAATCCATGAAAAAATAGAGTCAGTTACATAACAGGTCTTAGTAACAAGTACTATACCTTTAGATCTCAACTCCTTGATATAGTCTGGGTAGTTGCGTTTCCAAAGGCCAGCGGCTCCACAATGACGACACTTATCTTTCGACTTGCCCACTTTTATAGTGCCATTACCTTTCACAGCTTTCGAGTTCTGCTTCTTACCTTCTTTGGACCTCTCTTATGTTTTCTTTGGCTCCAAAGGTGGAAGGCTTGCTTTCAATAAATTTCTCCTCTCCAGTCTTCCTCTTGCCCTTCAGATTCAGGGTGTCAGCAGCTTGCAGTTCCTTCATCAGCTTAGGAAGTGAGTACCTCAACTTATTCATCGAATAATTAAGTTTGAAGTTCTCAAAAGTATCAGACAGAATCTCGAGGATCATATCAACTTGTGCCTCGCCATCTACCTCAGCACCTATCATCTCCATCTCATTCATACAACTAATATTTAACATTATATGTTCTCTGACAAAAGTTCCAAGTTTCATCATGTAGTTCATGAAGTTTCGCATAGCAGCCTAATTGGCTTGACGACCCTGATCTCTGAACATTTTGATGATGTTCAACGGTAGTTTCCATGTCCTGATGCTGTTGTTGTAACACATTGCTAACAGAAGCCAAGATATAATACCTAGCGATCTCATCAGTTAGCAGCCAAGAAGCATAAGCATCATTTTTTTTCTTGAATCAATTCAGCAATAGGCTCAAGGGAATAAGGGGTGGTGAACATAAACTTATGCTTTTCTAACGTCAACAAGATATCAAGATTACATTTTCAATCCACGTAATTTTCACCAGTAAGTTTGTTCACTTTTAAGATAGTTGAGAGTGAGGATAACGAATTAATTATTGAAAAGAATAAATAAAGCGGTGTAAATAAATACTCAATCATTTAGGAAAATATGATGCATGATGTAAGTACTTAAATATTTAAAAATCCAATAAAAAATATTTCTTCCATGATGTTATGATCAACAACGATAGCTTGTCTCATCTAAGAACAACGTCTAAGCTATCTCCTATCACATCATGACTCCTATCGTTTGGTTAACGCTTATCAAGATATCACTACACCTAACTTAACGAATCACCAAGGGTTTTATTCACCTTAGCCCCATTGACTAGCCCCTATGATGGATTATAATGTGCTTCAATCTAAGTGTTTAACCAACACATCAGTTTTAAAGGTTGTCATGAACTAACAGCCCGTCTGGGAATGGTCTTGCCTCACCACTTCATTTACACGCTTTCGCTTCTTAAGCAACTCGATAACTCAAAGTGACACGATTCTGAAGTTTTTTCCACTGAAGAGAGGACTACTAGGGTGACTCTAAACCATTTCTCGTTCCACGATCAAGTTTACGTTGGAGAACTTGAGAATGTTTCCACGATCAAGTTTTCGTTCTTCGTAGGATTCATAATATATCTTAATCGAGTGTTGATCAGGAATTGAGTATGAGCTCTCAAAATAACTAGAGAAGAAAAATCAGATTTTTCCTTCTCCTCTGTGTATTTCGGTGACAACTATGGGGAGGGAGAGAAACTGTGTTTTATTTACTCTATGTAATCACATACTGTGTTAGGGTTAGAGATGCAACTCTATTATCATCCATTATATAACAATTACAGAATTTGTACATATACCCCTATATGTTAAATTACCAAAAATTTACCTCATGATATTTGCTATTGCCAAAAATTGCATATCTCTCTAGAGTCAATGTTGTGTCCAAATTCATCAATCCAAGTTGATAAATTAAATTGATTTCCATCAATTAATTAATTAATTTCTTTTATTTACTAATTATCTAATAATTAGAAAATAATCAATTAATTCATTTGAACATTAATTACTTACTTTTTATTAATTAAGTGACAACACCGATCACATATGAGTTCAAGAAATATACCTTAGACCAAAACACATTTTTAGTCCAACTTGTGTTGTTTTTCATTCCTGTCTTTATGAGCTACTCCTGAAACCGAATGGACCTAGATGAATAAAGTCATTTGACTCAAATACTTGACGAATTTATCTCGATAAATTACCGACCTATTTAATCCTGATATCGTACGACTTCACTATACGTCTGATACCGAATCAACTCCTCGATTCATGTGCGCTACATCTTTTGTTGGTGCAAATAAACTCTTTTATTTCACTATTCACATAAATATTTTAACATATTACCATTCGTGAATATCAGTAACAATAGCAGAATATAAAATTATCATTTTACCCCTCTAGTTATTATTTTCTTAACTCCTTTATTGAGTGTGAATAAAAAAGAAATAACAGTGAATTATCTCAAACATTTCACCATGTCTTATTCAATATGTTCATTTCATCGAATACTTGGTCAAGTTAATTTATTCATCCGCCTATTAATAAAACATAAGGTAATATTATTGCATTTACAATCTCGTCACAAACTTTTATATATGTGAATCACGCAACTTCAGCATAGCTGAATCATAATCCCAACAACCGAGGTATTGTCTGGAAATTCGAACTCACTCATTTAGTATATCAAAGATTGTAACTAACTAAGTCAAGTTTCGTATTCATTTCAGAATTAAGGTAATTATAAAAATACTCTTATAGGTGTAATAATTAGATTTAGAGCTAGATAAATGGATTTACTCTAACTAATTTGTTATTGGTCTATTCAACATGTTCCACAACATGTCTAGGTCAACCGTTAGAGTCTTCACTTCTATGCTGCAAGACCAACATTCATTGGTTTAACCTGAGAGTCGTAATCAGACTCGATTGCCCAGTCGATCCTAAGACTGTAAATAATATTCTGAACTATTTCAAAAGAGTTTGTCTAAAAGACCTCCTTGTCTTTACTCTTCTTATGTTGATAATAGTTCTAGGATTTGAGTAAATTATAAACACACTTTATTTAATAGAAAAAACTTTCATTCATTCATTCAATTCAGTAATACAAAATGTGAGAGAAATAACTAAATAATCATATATAGTTATTACACTTTATTTTATGGATATAATTCCAACACATTTTTGGGATCTTGTGGAGTCAAATTTGGTCTTGACAACGTGAGAGTTCTTCACACAGGTCATGTTTTTCCATATTTGAATTCTAATTTTATGTTCCTCAGTTCAAAGTCATCAACTGTTATCATTGTTGATCAGTTTTGTTCTATTGCTTTAGGTAATTTCTTGTTTAAAGTTATTATTAATATTATTTATGATCGTCTTAGTGTTATTTTCTCTCGCATTATTTCTCTCCATCAATATGGTTTCGTTAGAGGCCATAAAAAAGTTTATTGTTGTGCTTCTAAATGTTTTAATGTTTTCAATAATAGTAGTGGTGGCCCATTTTTGCTAGAAATTGGCATTCGCATGGCTTTTGACTCAACAAGTTGACATTTTCTCTTTGAAGTCCTTAAATGTTTTAGTTTTCCCTGTGAGCTTTATTGGCTGGATTTATACGATACTTGACTCTACTAGAATCTCAATGTTTATCGATGAGTCTCTTAAGGCTTTTTAAGTGTCCGTGACTTGTGTGGCATGGTGACCCCCTCCATCCCCCCTTTTTACAAAGGATTTTTTGCACACTTCTTACTCACCTGATAAACTCATCTCTAATTCCAATCTCTTCTATGATTGGGATGTGTGATCCAACATATTTTCTTTTACGCGGATGATGTTTTACTTTTAACAGAGCTTCTACACATAACCTACGAATATACCGTGGGATGGATTCCCAAAGGTTTTTATGACCTTGCCTGGGAGTAGTGCGCCTAGAGTGGGAAAGATCCTCTTTTAATTCGAATGAGACTAGTAGTTAATTTGTTAAAGAATACATGATTTTAGAAAATCAAATTCGAATGAGACTAGTAGTTAGTTTTAGATGCCTTTGAACTTTATGTTTCTCTCACGCCAGGGAATCAATTGAGAAAAATCACCCATTCATTTTTCTTGGGGCATCTCATGGACCAGTATTACATATTTTCTCTCAATGTCTAGACTCTGGAATATAGAAGGGGAGACTCTATGACTTATTTAAGAGTTTCTCTTTTTGTTGGTGCTCCTAGATGTCGTAAGTTTGATCCATTCAGCTGATAAAATTAAGAGCAAACTAGATTCTTGGAATGGTTTTGCTTTATCCATGTCCGGCTTACATCTATTTGACTCAGTGATTCAAGGTATACGTATGCACTCTTTTCAAGTTTACCGTTGGCCTTATTATCTTTTGAATGATTTAAATTATGTTATTCAAGACTTTTATTGGATGGGATCTGTTGATATTCATAAACATGTTCAAGTGACTTGGAGATTTTGTTGATAACCGAAAGGGGAGGGTGGTCTTAACATTAAGGATCTTTGCTACAAGTAGATTTTGAATTGACTGTCGTGAATGGACTTTGATTGTCACACCCATTTACAAAAAAGGTAAAAAAGTTACATATTGCTTTCAGAGCGCGCAATATAGTTACCTTTACTTGGTGATGGGCTACTCTAACTTTTCACACTTCTTTTATTTTGGATGATATTTCTAATAAGCATTATTTTAGGTTTTGTTGATTTGATTTTTATGTCTTCATTGATTGGCTTTTTTTTACATAGATAAATATGTTATGTTGAGTTAGTTAAAAAGGTGATGATGAGATATCAACTTAGCTGAGATATACTAGTACATCTAGTAGTTCATTTCCCCAATAACCTTATTAAAATATTAAAACTTAAAATTAAGATTTATTTGTCATATATTTCTAAATAGATATGCTATAATTGAACCGCAATTGAAAAATAAAAAAGGCTAAAACGTTTATCAAACAATTATCAGAAGAAGATAAAACTACTCTATAACGCCCTCTCTCTCTCGCCCTCTCTCTGTCTCTATCTCTCTCTATCCCTCTCTCCCTCTCTCCCTCTCTATCCCCTTTTGTCCCTCTCCCTCTCTCTCTCTCTCTCCTCTTATCTCGCTCCATCTCTCTCCCTTTCTCGCTCTCTCACTCTCTCTGTCCCTCTCCCCCCTCTCTCATTCTCTCCCCCTCTCTATCTCTCTCACACACACACTCTCTCTCTATATGCCTCTATCTCTCTCCCCCTCCCTCTCTTCTCTCTTTCTCTCTCCCTCTCTCTATGTCACTCTCTCAATCTCTCTATGCCTCTCCCTCTCTCTCCCTTTCTCTCACTCTCTCTCTCTCTCTTTATCTCTCTCTCCCTCTCTCCCTCTTTCTCTCTCAATCTTCCATTATGATTAATGTTATGGACCGCTCATTCATTTTTATTGATTTTTTTGTATTTAATACTTTAAAGAATTTAACTAGGAAATAAGCTCAAGTGATTTATTAGTCATGCTTGATTAGCTTTCATTTACCTTTTTGTTTTATATAAATTAGATAGAAAAATTCTAAGCATAATGAAGTGTTAAGAATCGTTTTAGTTTTAATCAAGGAACGTAAATGATCTAAAAAAACTATGGTATATTTACTTACAGGATTTAGATTACAAATCTTATAAATTTCTATTTGTAATCTAAATATAATGTTTATTATAAAAATTCAAAAAATTAGGTGGGGACCCACTACACTATTGTTGGATTACCACTCCAACTAAAAATGGAAGATTACAATTCTAAATCTAATTATTTGTTAAATTTAACGTGTGAAGTAAAAAATACATATTTTAAGTAATCACTGAAACCAACAATCTATTAATTGAATGTGATTATAGTAAATCTATCCAATATAACGTAATCTTCGTAATCTAATTCAGTATAATTCAAACTCATAGTAAATATGGTATAACAAATCTTAAATCTAAATCATAAATTGAAATCTTTAATTTACATGCTCAATTTAAATGTTGAATACAAAAATTTAGTAAACATGACTTGAGTAATTAAAATGTATTATAAAGCTTTACGTGAATTTACATATGAACACTGAACAGTCAAGCAACCACTTTGTTGAATATTTTAATACCAGTTTTTACAATGGTTAATATACAAAACACTCTTTTAAAAAATTTAGGTTAGTGTGCTCTGTTATTAATTCTATTCTCTGTATCATAATGGATATATTTTAGTCTATCCCTTAATTATAAACTTTTATATTTAGTCACATGAGTCGTATGTGTTTAATAGTACACAACATGACACATGTGGTCGATATTGCCGAGGAACGCTTAACTACAGTTAATTAAGGGATATACTGAATTGAAATAATTTAAATTTTTAGCGACTAAAATGATAAAAACAAAAAAATTTAAGAACCAATATTACAATAAATGTCAGCAATAATGTGTCGTTTGATTGTGAGAATTGGACTGTACAAAGATATTAGATAATATTAATTTAATACTATACCGTGGTAGTTAAAAAAGAAGACCGTAATACGGAAGGACTTAATAGTGCTACCCTACTGGATTAATTAGTCGGAAGTGGGACTAAACGGGACTAACAAGAAAAGGCATCAGACGAGTTCAACGCTCACACCCGCAAAAGACCACCCACCGCACGTCACCGAGGAGTGCCCCCCAGACCACCGGAAATCAACCCAGCTCCATCGTCGCCGGTGAGTTCTTGTTCTTCATCTCCTATGTTCTCTTCTCTCCTCTTCTATTCCTTGTACATTTCTGTTTCTGTTTCTTTTTCTTCTCCTCTTCTCTGATTTAAGTATTTGAATCTCTGAATCTTTAGGTTTCTTTGCTTTGATATCAAGGCTCGCGTCGGTTTGGTTAGATATCCATTTTTGCGGGTTTGGATCTCCATTGTTTAAACAACTGTAAAGTGACTAGCAAAAGAAGCTGAATAAATGGACTTTATTCCAACAACGTACCAAAAAACCATATTTCAATTTTTCTTAACTAACCTGAAATCTGCTGAATTTGTTTTTTAAAGATAAAAACTGGATTTAATGAATGAAATAGAGGAAGCCAAATGAAAGTAGAAGAAGTTGAAGGATTTTATAGTGAAAGAGGAACGGACGGAAGAAGAGCCTCGCCATTATTTAAGAACAAGAAGTGGGTTTTGTGTGCTGATGGTGATTATGTGTATTTGCAGGAGAAATTGGTTTTGTGTAGTGGGTTGGGGTTTGGTGGAAATATGTTTAATTTGGTTTTGTTTAATAGTCCAAACACTATCATGTATAAAACAGTTTAATAATCCAACAACATCACGTATCAAATAATATACAATGAATACATGTTTTTTTAAGTCATACAACAATAAATATTGGATATGATTATTTATTTCAGTACAATATAATATAGTTCAGTCTGACAGATTTAATATAATATCATTCAATACTATGTTGATCGTTAAACGAGACCTAAATAGTTGTTTGTTACAAAGAATTGTTTGCCTAAATACCTAGAAAAGAGGTGAACCCCTATTTGATATCAAACTTGAACAAAACTTTATATACATGTAATCAAAAGTCAATCCCCATCAAAATGTTGTTCTGTGGTCTAAGGTTGTCTGGTTTTCAAGAACTATTCTTAAATGTGTTTTCATCATGTGGTTAGCTATTCAAGACAAACTCTCAACAACTAAGGATCACGTGAAAAAATGAAAGCCCCATGTTAATTCAGATTGTGTTCTTTGTGTGTCTGGTTCAGAATCAGCTCAGCACATGTTCTTCAAAAAATGAGCAAATACTATGTTCTTGGTCAACTAACTGGTGACCAAGAACATGCTCATATCTACTGCCACATTTATCTCTAAGGATTGTATTGCTGATATTTCTAGATTGAATGTCAAATTACTCATTTCTTGCTTTATCCATAGTATTTGGTGTGAGAGAAGCAGGACAATCTTCGTTGGTAAAGTTCTTGATTCTTCCTTTATCTCTAAGGATATTCCCAGGATGATAAGTGATAGATTTATTTTATTAAGCCAAATTAGATCTATTATGATTGGGTCTAGCTTCTTAGAAAATTAATTGAAGGCTTTGTGGCTTTGTGTTTGATTTGATCCTGGAGTATGTACCTTGTATCTGTGTATTTTCCTTTTAGTTGATATATTTTTCTTTTAAAAAAAAAAGATGTCTTTGGAGGGTATACAAAAGCCACTGCACCTAAATTGGAGAACATTTTAGTACTTGTGAAATAGAGAACACTCTATATTTCATATCATTTAAGCCACATAGTCTTAGAGTATTGAAATTTTTCAACACTCTAAGTATTACAAATTTTGCACCTATATTGAATATACAAGAATGTCCAACATCACCTAATTATATTTTTTTTGTATATTCTCTAAATTATATATATATATATATATATTCATCTTCCCTTAAAACTAAAAATTTGACAATTATATTTATAATATTATCTGACACATCCATTTAAAAAGAAAAATAATATAACATTCTAACAATTAACTAAAAGAAAATAAATTTCTCAATCATTATTAAAGATAATATCTTAATTTTCGATTTCTTAGTTTTAGATCATTAAAGGGAAAACTCGAATGATGATAAATTAATTTATCATGTAAGTTAAAGATTAATTTTATAGTAATTGAGTACTTGACTAAATTTTAAGTGATTAAATGATTTGTCAACCATTTATAATTTGATATTTTATAATTAGTTAAAATGATTTGATAAATTAATTTATTAATAATTATCATATTATTTAATAATTTAAAATTTAATTAATTATTTAATCAACAAACTAATCAAAGTCAAATTAGAGGGTAGACCCACGATGATTGCTTGCGTCCCCTGAGAAAATTTAGAGATTAATTTAATCAACATCTTATTCGCGGAGTAATATTGAGGTGGGTCCCTTGTATAAAACAACTAAAAATTGTGGGTCATGCGGAATATAATAAGCAGGTCCCGGAATCGTGGGGATAGGTTCGGACCGTGCCTCTAGATCTCCCGAGCCATTAGTGACGCGTGTCAGTAATGCACTGGCTCAAAACAGGTCTTCCTCAAGATTTTATTTAAGGATGTCATTATTGTTTTTCTTTTATTTTTATTCTAAATAATTTTTTTTTCAATTTTAGCTTTTGGGAGAAACGAAGATATGGATGGAGTTAGATCAGTCCAGTCGAAAAAATAGACATCTTTGAAGATTTTACGATAATACCATCAATTATAGTCAATAGTGATTGTTTACGTCACGTGGGAAACACCCACAATAGCCATTGTTTGTCGTAGGAGGGATCATGGTTAGTTTCGAATTCCTCGTGAAAGATTGAATCGAATTGAATTAAATTAAAAAATTGAATCGTTTAAGTTCAATTTTTCAGCTCAGTGTTATTAATTAAAAATAATATTATTATTAAAAAAATATAAAATTTTATTTTATTTCAGTTCAGTTTGATTTTATATGAAACTATATATAAAAATAAAAATATTAATTTAATGTTTCGGTTTGATTCAGTTCAAAAATCATCAAAAATCTGAATCAAACTGAAAATTAAGTACGGCGATAAAATTGAACTGACACATATAAATAATCGACTGAACCAGTCATTTTCGATTCGGTTTTGAATACCCCTAGTTTGTCCAATTTAATTGAACAGATAAATTAAATTAGTTATAATAAATAAATGCGAATTTTTTTGTCAAGAAATAATATTGTGAGTTTGGATCTTGACTAACCAAAATGGTGATTATGATGGTTTTGAGAGTATTTTGTTTAAAAGTACTTTAATGATTAAAAAATATTACTTTAAATTACATGTACTCAACAAACGTTGTTATTTGAAACATATTTTTATATGTGAAAGTATTTTTATAAGACAACACATACTCTAGTGTTTCTTAATATAATTCTACATACATATAAATATATTTTAAATTATATGCAAGTGTTTCTTACAAAAAAATATATGACATAATTACGAACTAAGATGTTGAGTTTAACATATAACAATACGTATAGTCATAAACACCGACAAACACACTCTTAATATGTTGTAGATCAGATTATAATTTACTGAGAGATGAGATATGGATTCAAACCCTCCTTATCTCCAGGGATAATAAATAGAGTGTGACTTAAATAATTGGATCAACCTCGCTTATTTCATATATCATATAATTCAGTAATTGAGATCTTAAAATAAATAAACTTTCACAAAAAACAAATGTAAAAAAATGAAATTTTGAATCCAAGAAGAGCCGACAATTAAAAGGGGCGATAAATTTTCATTCAAGCTAATATTTTGTGATAATTTACCTTGTCATGTCATTAATAAATTATTCAAGTGTAGTGTGTAGATTTTGAATCAATAATTAGATCACCAATGGTGTCTTCGATTTAACAACTATGCTGCTACCGAAAGTAGTGCAGCACCGAGGAGATATCGATAGGAATTTCCTCAGCTAAAAGGATTCCTATGCTTAATTTATCTGTAAAGGAAATTGGTCAGATTTGTTGTATGGTTGGAGTGGATTTACTTTTCTTGAGGTTGAGAAGTGGTATTAATAGGGTCGGAGGGCATTTCGCGAACCTGATGCGTAATTGTCCATATCCCGTGCTTTTAAGAACAACACATCAAATGTAGGTGCATTTAATGCGCCCTACCCCGATCTGATACACATAATCATTTTGTTGAACGTCATTTCTAGAGGTGAGGGCGTTAAATGTTGAATGATCACTCAAACTCATAACTAATCTTTCAGGCCCATAAAGTCCCTCCCTAATCTATGTGCTCCTAGAGGCTTGGTTCGACATAAATTCTTAGACATCATCTAACTATAAACAAGTCTATCGTTGAATGGTTTCAACTCTTCTCTTCCTGAGTTGCTGCTCCTAAAACCCAGATGAACATGTAAAAAATCACACAAGATAAATGTACAGAAAGAACGAATTCTGAAGAGACGTGTGGATCTTGAACATGACAAGATTTTGGGCTAGATGGAAAAACAGATTATGGCGTCAGCGAAAACGCCGATGAGAACTCTAAACGGGGATGAGAACTCTAAACGGGAAGGAACTCGAGAACGAAAAAGAGCACGGAAGCGGGAAATCTCATCAGAACGGGAAAAGCAGACCGATCAAGGAGAAAAGGCTAACGGAGGACCCACACCTTCGAGACTGAGGACAAACGGACAGGAGACCCGCGCCTCCACAACGGAAAATGCACTCGCTGAACTGTGCAAGAATGGATAAAGAAGGATAAGAAGAAGAACGGGAACGGACGAAAGGGATCCAAAATGAAAGTCGAATGACTGTGGTTGATCGGATAAGCTGAATGACTCGAATGAGACAAATTGGCTGGCCATCAAGTGGTTGTGACTGCTTGGCTCGAAACCACAAGAAATCATCAAGTGGTTGTGATTGATTGGCGGCTGAGCAAGACAGATGGGAAACGAGAAAGAGAAAGGGGTCCATACTTAACAGAGTGATCCCCACGAACGGGTGTAATCCCTAGGCATAATGAGTGCCTCCTTTTATATTGTTATTTTAACCAACTCATGCAATTTGGGAAGCCTATATAAGATCAATGTATTAAATGAAAACCGGACATTCAATACAACAAAAAACACAACTTAGAGCATTTACTCCTTGCATTCCCTTGTTCTTCAACTCTCTCTCTCTCTTATTAATACTTATATAAAAATATTGTTATCGATATTTTTTCCTTAGATCCATGATTAACATTATTTTTTTTACATTTTGGTGCTCTTATTGAGAGAAGAAAAAACCTTTAAGATACCCTCTAGAAGACCAAACCATGTCTCGTACCAGATCGAACACCACCCTTAATGAAGGAAATGAGAACGAGGATGAACAAGCCATTCACCATGCTCCCCAAGCTGAGATGCTTCTGACTATCCTGAGCTGAATGCAAGAAATGGAACAACGAAAAACCGAAATGCTAAACAACTTGTGGCAGACGATGCAGGAACGGATCACTGCATTGCAATTGGACCTTGCATAGACACGAGCAGAAGTCAGTCACCACACTAAGCGTGAGGAAAGGCAGAACCACCAAGAAGGAAACAGACACAAAGTCACACGGGAAGAAGACAATGAAAACAGTAGGAACATGCATAATGAAGATGGGAAATTCAGTCCAAGGAACATAAAAAGGAAGAGGCGGGAGAAATTCACCAACCAAAAGTCATGATGAAAGCTGCCATGGAGGAGATGATGGAACTAAGGAGCCTGGGAAACACGGGAAAAACTGACCTAGAATCACTCACCATAACTCTAAGTTCGAAAATCTTGGCCAACCCAATTCTGTGGAAGTTCGTGGCAGCTAAATTCAAATGTCATGAAAGGAAGTCTGACCATGTAGATAATCTCAAACGGCTTAAGCAAGTCATGGCATTAATACCAACATGAAGACGTATTGATGTGCATGATATTCCCCACTAGTCTAGACGGAACTGCACTTAAATGGTATCACTCCCTCCCTGCTCAATCTATTACTAACTTTACGTCATGTCCACTATTTTCTTCGTACAGTACTCTACTTATCGAGTAGTAATAGAGGACTCGGACTACCTTCTGACGAAATCCGCCTAGAAGGAAAAGGAAACACTTCACCGATACACTCATAGATTCAAAGAGGAGATGGCTCAAGTGGAAAATTTTGACGGAAAAGCAGGGGTGTTCAAAACCAAACCGGTTCTTTATATGTGTTCGGTTTTGTTTTATTGCCGAACCAAAGTTTCAGTTCAATTTGAAATTTTGATAGTTTTCAAACTGAACTGAACTGAAACATTAAATTAATATTATTTTTTTATTTTTATATATAACTTCATATAAAACCGAACCAAAACAAATTTTTGATTTTATATTATTTTTTTCAATAATATCATTTTAAAATGATTTAAAAAATTATTTTTAATTAATAATATTAAACCGAAGAATCGAACCAAACCGAAGAATCGAATCAAACCGAAACTCACAGTTTGGTTCGGCACTTTTAGCATTCACGGTTCGGTTTGATTTTTCGCCAAAAACTTGACCGAACCAAACCGAACCAAACCTTGAACACCTCTATGAATTAGTAGCAAGACTAGCTTTTAGACGGGGGCTGGATCTCGAATCAGCCTTCTTTGAAGATTTATCAAAGATAAAACCTTTTACCATAACGGAGACTTTCCAAAGATCACAAACATACATCACGTTGGGGAAGAAAAGAAAATTTTGTTAAAACAAGCGGGACGACAGATTAATGAGCCAAAGAAAGAAGAACATAGCTCAAGTGTAGGCATAAATTAGAACTAGAGAATGGAAAGAGAAAGTGAGCGGGGAGACAGCAAGCGGAACATAACTTTTACTCGAAGGAGATACGTAGATGACATCCATCCTAGAGACAAAGTCTACACCTAGGTTATTGTCTCGATAAACCAAGTCTTGGAGATGATAAAAGATAAACATTGGCTGAAAAGACCAATCGCGCTTACAAGGGAGCCAAAGCACACAGATAAAGATAAATACTGCTCATTCCACAGGAGCAACGGACATTTCATAAAAGATTACTTCCAGCTGAAGGATTGTGTGGAGAAACTAGTGAGAGAAGGATACATTAATCAATTATGATGAGAGAAAGACCAAAGCAGGAAGCTGAAATGGAAGTCCATGACGGAGGAAAAAGGGATAACATGAAGCAGCTGCTCCGAATAGTCAACACCATCATCGCATTACTTGAACAGGAAGGGACTACCAGAAAGGAAAGGAAAGTGTACAGCAAAACACTACTATTGGAAGAAAGCTGAAACAAGGAAGTATCGCCAACGAAAGCAGGAATCCCTTGCTCATTTTTTACGACATCGACTTAGAGTATGATAGGCGCCATAACGACGCCCTTGTCATCTCAATACATGTGGGAATTATCTGCTGAGAAGGGTGCTAATTGATGACGGAGCACCGTCAATATTCTCTATCGGTCAACGCTTGAAAAGATGACTATGGAGGAACGACAATTACAAGGTATGCCGCAACCACTAGTAGGTTTCAATGGGAATGTGAGCTACTCGGAAGGGTTGATCAACCTTCCAGTTATTGCAGAAACATTCAATTGCCTCGCTGAGTACGTGGTGCTGGACACGTCGTTTCCTTACAATGCCATTGTGGGAAGAACCCGGTTACATAAAATGAAGGCAGTGTCGTCCACCTACTACCAAGTGCTAAATTATCCATCTCCTGAAGGGATTAGACCTATAAAAGGGGACCCAACTGCCGCTAGGATCTGTACAATAACCGCATTAGAATCAATGAGAAAATAAAAAATGGGAAATATGGAAGAGAATATGGTGGTTGCTGATGAACAATTGCAATCACAGAAAAATACGCAGGTGGGTTCGAGGTACGAAGCAAGAGAAGAAATATAACCCATTTTCTTAAATGAAGAAACACAAAAAATGACAAATATTGGAGCCAACCTGGAGAAAACGAAAAAGGAAAGGTTGTTTGACTTCCTGCGGAAAAATAATGACATTTTTGCAACCACCACTCAGGTGATGCCAGGTATACCAGAAAATATAATCTATCATAAACTGAATATTGACTCTTCTATTAAACCGGTGAAGCAACCAAAAAGAAGTTTCACGCCAGAAAGAAACATGGTTATCAAAGAAGAAGTTGATAAACTGCTAGAAGCCGATTTCATCAGGGAAGTAGATTACCGAGAGTGGCTCGCTAACGTTGTCATGGTGAAAAAGAAAAACGAGAAATGGAGAATTTATGTAGACTTCACAAATCTAAACAAGGCCAAACCAAAAGACGATACCTGTTACCTAGAATAGATCAAATAAATGAACATGGTACTTTATGTTATAAGGTAATGCCTTTTGGTTTAAAAAATACAGGTGCAACCTATCAAATGTTGGTAAATAAAATCTTCTGAGAACAGGTCAGGAAAACCATGAAAATTTATGTAGATGACATGCTGGTGAAGAGTTGTGAGCGTAAAGATCACATAGAAATCCTTGGTAAGGCCTTTTCCATCCTGTGGAAAATTTCAATAAAGTTGAATTCAAAAAATGTACCTTCAGAGTGGCGTCCGGGAAATACTTCAGCCACTTGGTTACATAGCGAGGAATTGAGGTCAAACCGGATCAAGTGAAAGAAAGCTATAATGGAAATGAAGTCCCCGAGAAGCCAGAAAGAAACACAAGGCTTAATGGGAAGGTTGACAACATTGAATAGATTTCTTTCAAGATCAACTGACACTGTAAACCATTCTTTATAAAACTGAGGAAGAATTCAGCGGACGGATGAGATGACGAGTGTGAGGAGGCTCTTAACAAGATAAAAGAATACATGACAATTCCATTGTTATTGTCAAAGCCAAATTTGGGGGAACCTTTATACTTATACATAGCCTTCTCGCAGACCGGTGTTAGCGCTATTTTAATTAAAGAAGAAGAAATGAAACCGAAGACGGTATACTTTGTCAGTAAAAGTCTGGTAGCAGCTGAAACCCATTACAAAAGGATGGAAAAATTGATAATGGTCGTTGTAGTAGCCGCACAGAAACTAAGGCCTTACTTTCAGGCACACATCATAAATGTGCTGACTGATTCACCAATTAGAAGTCTCGTGCATTCGCCTGAAATAAGCGAAAGAATGGCAAAGTGGGCAATCGAGTTAAGCCAATATGAGATTCACTACGAGCCAAGAACATCAATTAAAGGACAAGCCTTGGTCGATTTTGTGGCAGACTTTACTGTTGACACCAAGGAGGAAACATAACTTGCACGGAAATTAAGGCCCTACTTTATCGTGGCAGACTTTATCGTAGACGACAAGTAATTGAAAGCGGGACGGGGGAGTTATAAGTTGATGGAGCTTCAAACAATAAGGGAGTCAGAGTGGAAGTGGTGCTGCAGACTCCGTTTGGTGAAACGCTCGAACACTCCATCTCAATTGGATTCAACGCCTCAAACGATGAAGCTGAATACGAAGCTCTAATAGCGGGAATCACTCAGTTATGAGAATTAGAGGTAAATGAAATAATTTTTTTTATGATTCAATGTTGGTAGTAAAGCAGATAACAGGAGAGTTCAGGCAAAAGACGAAAAGGATGATTAGTTACTTGCAACAGACAAAAGGACTGCTCAAACAACTAAAAAATTTTGAAATCCACCATATCCAAAGAATAGAAAATGGACACGGAGACGCATTGGCTAATTTGGGGTCTTCACTACAAAAAATAAGCGTACCAGTTGAATTTCTGAAAAGACCAAGCATCACAGCCAAAGAAGTAGCAGAAGTGGAAGTTGAGCAGGAGCCAAGTTGGCAGGGACGACGTGAATCGTTGCTTAAAAAAAGGAATCTTAATTCGAGTCAGACTTCATGCTACAAAGATTCAACAACAGAGTGTCACATACTGCAAAATTAATGATTCATTGTATAAATGGTCTTTTTAGGGCCATATCAGAAGTGCCTAAAGGAAAAAGAAGCTAAATATGTGTTAGCAAAAATTCATGGAGGGACGTACGAGGATCATATTGGGGGCAGATCTCTAGCCCATAAAGTGCTAAATGAAGGATGTTACTAGCCGAAAATGCACCAGGATTCCAAACAATATGCGAAGAAGTGCGAAAAGTGTCAATAATTTGACCTCGTGATAAAATTGGCCACATGAGAACTCAATATCGTGACAAGCCCTTGGTCATTCATGCAGTGGGCTCTAGACATCACCGAACTACTCCCATTGGCACCTGCTTAGAAACGCTTCCTGCTAGTTGCCAAAGACCATTTCACCAAGTGGATTGAGGAAGAAGCCGTTGCTAGGATTCGTGAAGAAGAAGTAAGGGGATTCCTATGGAAATATATATTGTGTAGATACGGAATTTCTCGGGTCTTAGTATCTGACAACGGGATTCAATTTACTGGAAAGATGGTGATGACTTTTTGTGAAGATCTACAAATTTCCACCCGATTCTCTACATGCTACTACCAACAAGGAAACGAACATGTTGAAAGGTCAAACCGAATCATACTCAACAATATGAAGAAACACCTAGAATCAGTAAAGGAAAATGAGTAGAAGAATCAGCGGCAGTATTGTGGGTGTATTGAACAACTTCCAGAGAGACGAAAGGCGAAACACCATTTGCCTTAGCCTACAGAACAGATTTGGTTATACCCCTAGAAATAGGAAATCCAACTCTCTTAACAACAAAAGGAAGATCTCATGACAGGAAGTCTTGATTTGTTAGAAGAAAGAAAGGAAACACATTCGTGTAAATAGCTAATTACAATCAGAAAAGGAAAGTCTACTACTAGAAAATAATTAGAAGGCGAAAATTATAGGAAGGAGACTTAGTTTTGGAAAGGACCTTTCAAACAAAAGGAAAGATTGGTCTGTCTTGGGAAAGCCCTTCAATCGTCAAAACAGTGGGCAGAAGCGTTTACTATCACCTCATGACAGAAGGAGCAGAATTTGGCCAAACCCTGGAACACCAGTTACCTTAAGAAATACTTCGTTTAAATTGTTGAATATTATTTAAATATAAAAATTCTCCTATGGTTCTTTCCCCCAAGAGTTTTCGACGTAAAAAAAAGAAAGATCAACGGCCTAAAAGCCTAAGCCCTTAAGAGTGAAAAAAACCTTCTCTCTAAAATGTGGAAAATGAAAAAATGTCAGCAGCATAGAAGCTAAGCTGTTGATAGCAGGAAAAACCTTCTCTCTAAAATGTGAAAAATGAAAAATGATCGGCATCCTTGAGAGTGGGAAAAACATTCTCTATTAAATATGGAAAAAAGGTCGGCGGCCTAAAAGCCTAAGACCTTAAGAGTGGTAAAAGCTCTAATTTTTAAATGTGAAAAATGAAAAAAGATCGGCAGCCTAGAAGCTTAAGCCCTTGAGAGCGGGAAAAACTTTCTCTCTAAAATGTGAAAAAAGAAGTACTGACCATGGCCTGAAAGCCTAAGTCACTGAGGGCAGAACAAAAATCATTCTCTAAAATGGAAATCAGGTTGATGGTTTATAAGCCTAAAGCCTTAAGAGCGGGGACGCCTACTCTCTAAAAAGAAGATCAAACTAGAAAAAGATCGACAGCCTAGAAGCTTAAGACTTTGAGAGTGGGAAAACTCTCCTTTCTAAAATGTGAAAAGTAAACAAAAGAAAATCAAAGAAAGAAGCAAACAAGGGATAAAACACAATGCAAGGAAAGGAGAAAAGAAAATGGCAAACTCAGAAGAAGATGGAAACGGGAAAATTCATCCGCTCTAAACAAGAAACAACTCCGGAAGCAGAAAAAATATTGTAAGCTAAAAATCTTTTAAATTGTTGAAGTCTAACTTAAATTGTTATTAGGAATACCTTGGAACCCAGAAATCGCTATGTGTTAAAATGCTGAGTTACTTAATAATTCTTTTTCATTCAGGCATTTGAAAAATTATTCGATTGAAACTGTTAAAAGTACAAAATCTCTAAGTTTAACTTTACTTACTCAATTTTTTGCTAAGTATAATTGGTAAACTTATAAAGCTTGTCAAGAAGAGAAAGCCATTTTCCTTGATGATCGGGAAAATTAAAAAATGACTTAAAAAAGGGTACACAGAAAAGGAAAACTATAAAGTACATAAGTAAAATTGTAGGAAGGAAGAAGTAGACTAAGACTCATCCACGAGGATGATCCCAATAGTAGGAGGGTCAGTCGCGACGTTCTTATCGTCCTCCATGATGAGAACACTAGCTTCTTCAATCGGAGAAATTGTGGCTTCCTCAGAAGCGGGAACATCCTTGGGAGTGGCCTCCACATCGGCTTCAGTTGCCCCGTCCAGAGAGACCTTAGGAGGAAGGTTCCCCTTTCCGTCCTTGTATCGGACGAGGTAAACTCTCTTCTCGGCCTTATCGAAGAGAGCTTGATAAATGTCACCAGTTTCCACCACTATTTGCTCGGCCTCCTCCCTGGCAACTTCAACATCAACCTCTCTTTCACAATTTTCAAGTTCTCGAAGGAAGTAGTCTGACATATCTCTGACTCCTCGAGAGCCTCCTTTGCAGCCCTCAAGGACTCTTCAAGACTGGAATGATCCGCTACCGTGACATTTGCTTCCTGAGTTAACTCTTCAAAAGTTCTCTAGAGCTTAGCTTCTCTCGATTTCAATCCTCTGAGTCTCAAGAACCCTACGGCTGCTCTCGATCTCCCTCTTCCACTGGGCAACAGTCTGCTCATTGGCCAGGAAGTGCTCCTGAATACTGTTGTGGAAGATAATGGCCTGAAAAATACAAAAAAGAAACAAAACTCAGTAAAATAAATGAAGATGACGAATGAAGAAAGAGGAAACAAGAGGAAATGGAAATACCTTCATCAAGCCATGGCTTAAGGAACAGAGCTGGTTCTCGACGGACATATTGTGAGTTGGTGCCATGTCTGTGTCTGACTGGACCCCGCAGAGCACACAATGTGAGCTGATGGGGGGTCACCCAGGAAGTTGACGGAAGCGGGGATCTATGGGACGCCATGAAAATGCTTCAATCACCACAAGGAAGGGTCTTCGCCCCCTCCCTGGGAACTGTAAGACTGGACGGGAGTCGAATCCCATTATGTAGGGGGTAGAGTATAAGGACACCGCTGAAAAGCCTCAGCTACAACAGAAGAGCCAAGAGGAATGACCAGAGGAGAAACGGGTACAGCCAGAGTCTTGTTAGAAGCAGGAGAAGTGTCCATTTAGGAAGAACTCAGAGCCTCACTCCTCAGACGAACATTCATTTCTTCCTTGGTGATGTCCCCAATGATGATACTCCTCAGACACGCGTGCCTCGACATAATGCTCACTGCAAGATTTCAAAACAGACGCTTATGTTCCACGTCTTCCCATTCAGACCCAGAAGAAATGAAAGTACTAGAAACAAAAATCAGAGACTAGGAAGTAAGAATACCTAGTGGGATTTCAGGAGAAGGCGAAGGAGATGATATGGATGGTTGCACTAAGGACAGAGGCACTGCGCGAAGAGGTGGAGCTTGGTTATCTCCCGAGATGAAGGCGGCATTGATTTCCTGTCTAGGGTCTAAGTGATCGTCCCAATCCTGTCCACGCATGTTGAACGCAACTATGATCTTTTCCCTTGACTCCTAGGATAGATATTGAGGTTTGTCCTTTTTGTTATCTACAAGACAAAGGAAAAGAAAGAAAGTTAGTGAAGATAAACAAGAAAATGTAAAAAATAGAAAGTAAAGAAATAGAAACTGGAGCTCCGACGACTTACTGTAGACTCCTAATCTACGGGGAATCGTCCAACGGCCATCACCACCCCAATTCCCTCATTTTTTGAGAACATCCCGTTCTCAACATTTGTCCCATTTTGGGATTGCGGTGATCATTTTTCTTTTCTTAGTACCGGGGTGAGGGGCCAGATAGTAACATTCAGACTCAGCGCAATACTTGATGATGTAGCACGCCCTAAGTTCATCTACTCCTAAATCAAAATCGTGCCTTCTATTCAAGGCTTCAAAAGAAAGCAAAATCCTATATGAACTAGGGGTAAACTGAGAGAGAGCTAATTTAGAGGTGTGGAAGAATTCTTGAAATAAAATAGAGAAATGAAGCTTAAGTCCAAAAGGCTATGTACATAGGGCTTAAGGTTATTTAGTATAGAGGGCTATAAGGGTGGCCTGGGTGCCCGCTTTCACCTAAACTGCACACTACGTCAGAGGGAAAGGTACATGATGCTTAAACTTAGAAGTGTTGTCGTGCGCCATGGATAAAGAAGGGATTTTGGGCAAGAAATTTAGAGAGAGGACGAAGAAGAGGAAGATAGGGAGGGAGAATATCTTACCACTAAAAGATGAAGGTAGGAAGAAATGAAGAAAGAGAATCATTAAATAGGCTATGTATTTGAAAAAAAAAACGCGCTCCATGAATTTTTAAAAATAGGAATCTGAAGGGGCGTTTCTGGAAGGGCGCTACTGACAAGACAAAATCATCATCTGCGCTAGCGAATGGCACGACGATAGCTGGAAAAAGGAAAAGAGACAAAGCACGTGTCGCTCAAAGTAATTGAAAGTGGGAAATTGAAGTGGTAAAATATAGACAAAGAAATGCTGCTTTATAGGAAAGATGTCGACAGGAATGGGAAACGAAGCACCGTCACAGGAAAAACACGCATCTCTCTTGATTTAATCAACATTATATATATTTGTTCGTTATTTCCAAGAAAGTGCATGTTTATGAGAAAATACAAGATGATCTTAGCAAAGGTGCATGCAAATCAAAACTCATTATCATTACACATCAATAAGTAAACTTTTTTTAGTGTAATGAGGGGTAAATGAATAGGAAAAAATCACCCAAGACATGTGTATAAAAAGAACAGCTCTTGAGGGGACACGTGGACCATGAACATGATAAGACTGGGGGCTAGGCAGGAAAATAGAAGTGACACAAACAGATCATGAAGTAAGTAAAAACGTGGACATAAACTTTAAACGGGTAGGAACTCGAGAACGAAAAAGAGTATGGAAGCGGGAAACCTCATCATTACGGGAAAAGCAAACCTATCAATGAGGAAAAGTTTATGGAGGACCCACACCTTTGAGAATGGGAAAAGACTGGCGGGGACTCGCGCCTCCGGAACAGGAAAGGCACTCGCCAAACTGTGCAAGAATAGAAAAAGAAGGATAAGAAAAAGAACGAGAACGAATGAAATGGATATGAAATGACAGTCAAATGGTTGTGATTGATTGAGTAAGCTGAATGACTTGGATGATACAGATTAGCAGGCTATCAAGTGACTGTGACTGGTTGGCTCGAAACCACAAGAAATCACCAAATGACTGTGACTGATTGGCGGTTGAGCGAGATAGATAGGAAATGAGAAAGGGAAATGAGCCTATACCTAGCAGAGTGATCCTTACAAACATGTCTAATCTCTAGACATAATAAGTGTCTCATTTTATATTATTATTTTAATCAACTCATGTAACTTAAGAAGTTTATATAAGACCAATATATGAAATGAAAATCGGACATTCAATATAACAAACAATATAATTCAAGGCATTTACTCATTGCATTCTTTTGTTCTTAAACTCTCTTTATTATTAATACTTATATAAAAATATCTTTATCAATATTTTTCCCTTTGATCCTGATGAACGGAAAAAATTATTTACAGGACCAAGATTAATTTTGACCAAACGGAAGGGAATCTTCAGAAGATCAAATAGACCACGTTAAGTTTTAAACTTTAAAATTGATTGTTATGTTGATAAATTGGATGTTTATAACTAATATCGAGGTGTTCTATGATATACTAGACTATTAACCACATAAAAATAGTAAAGTTTGAGATTAATAAAAGAAATCAATTGCGACATTATAGAATATGAAGACTTGATCGAAAAAGTCAAAATTACAATGACTAAATAGAGAATGACTGACACTAAAATTAGATCATCTTCCGTTTATAGGAGGTGAAACAATCTAATGGTGTACAGACCACATGACGATGGAATAGTCAATTATTAGGGACGTGGCAACACAAGAATAAAACATGAGAAGATGGAGATTAGTGTAAGAGAATGACAGGCTAGAAAATCCCTAAGCTTGAATGTAAATGAAAGAAGAAGAATAATAAATACGAAATAATTGGGTGAATTTTGGATCATAGAAATTAAGCTCTTCTATTTAGAAACACCACAGACACAGAGGTTCGACGGTGACTGTCAAATCTACACATTCTCTCTCTGTCTCTCTCTCTCTCTCTAAAACTCTCTCTCTCTAGAATTCAGAGAATTCAAAAACGTAGATTCGATTCAATCGGCAATTTTTTTTCTACTTCTCCTCGGGAACACCTCTTCTTCCCCACACTATGATGTTCTAGATTCTCAAGGTACGATTTTTTTTCATTATTATTTAATTCATATTTAGATATCTTCAGGGAAAATATTATTGATTTCTTTTTCTCATCTTTGTTTTATTTGAAGCTTGTAAGTTGATTTTACTTCAGTTCTTCTTCTCCCAATGGAATTTCCATATTTTATGATAAAAAGTGTGTTATTTTAATTCAATTTGTTCTTAGCAAATATTTTCATATATATTTTTTAAAATTTCTTTTTTTTTTTCAAATTTGAATTTTTCATGTATGGTTTCTGCTACTTTGAAATCTGAATTTCAAGATATTACTCATTTAAATACTAAGATAATTGAAATGGGTTTTCTATTTTTTCCCTCAATTTTTGAATTTTCTTACGAATTTCAAGTAATTACATTTTATATATAATAATAAGAATGGTGATGATGTTGTTGTTGTCTGCTGTTAATCCATGGCGGTCTTAATCTCAACTTCTCTCTGCAGCATCATTGACTGCTCTTTTGGGTCTCTGAGAAGAGATTCTTTGTTTGGAACTCTGAACCTTAGTGGGTATTTTTCTTTTCTGACCACATTTAAAAAGGTTCCTTTTTTTGGTAACTATGGAAATTAGATCCTCCTTTCCCACATCTCCCCCATCATTTTCCCCTAATTAATAAATAATCCCAAATTTCATCTTAATTTCTCATCTTATTCATCTTCCAAAAGAAAATTTAAATTAAATCGCCTCATTAATGTCATGATTTCTAATAAAATTTCTTGTCTCATTTGAAGAATTTCCTTTAAAAAACCAGAAATGCCCATGCTTTTTTAATTAGTTTTTGTCTGAGATTCTAAAGAGTGGAAACATGTACAGATAAGAAGATACAATCATGGGTATTTTTTAAAAATAAAAAATAAAATAATATTATAATTACTGCCTCTCATCCTTTGCTCTGTCTCATCTAATAATCATTTTATTCTTCTTCTTCTGTGTTTAATTTGTTGATGAAAATTGCAGGGAAGGATTTGGGTATGGAGGGAGACTCATATTCAGGGATAGGGAATGGGACACAGATAGACAACAAGGTTTTACAGACATTTCAGAAGAATTTTGTTCAAGTTCAGAAAATATTAGATCAGAACAGGCTGCTAATCAATGAGATTAACCAAAATCATGAGTCTAAAATCCCTGATAATCTCAGCAGAAATGTGGGTTTAATCCGTGAATTAAACAACAATATCAGAAGAGTGGTTGATTTATATGCTGATATTTCAACCTCTTTTACTAAATCAACGGAGTTTTCCAGCTCTGAAGGTGACTCTAATGGTGCTGCTCTTTTTAAATCTGATTCAAAAGCTGGCCATAAGAGAAATAGGCCTATTTGACAGATTTTTATTTTTGATTATGTATTATGTAATTGTATCAGTTTTTGTTTTTTTTTTCAAGAAATAATTATTTAGATTTTTCTACTTTATTTGTGATTCTGTGTAATTGTTGATCTAATTGAAACAGGTTAATCTTTTTTATATTTTTCTTTGGTTTCTTATTTGCTTGAGAAAATTTATTTTCAAAATACAAAGGCTAAAAGCTTTTTTTTTCCTTCAATATTTTCTTTACAATTTTTTAAACTTTTTACCAAAATGTGATTTGGGTATAAAGGGTTTTCTCTGTATTATAATCTCTTTTTGTTAATAATCTTCACCTACTTTTTGATGCAAATTCTCTGCAAAGCAAACACTTCTATCCTAAACAATTATGTCGTTGAAATTCAAAGAGTTAAATATATTTTTCCCTTACACCAATTTATACTTTAACCATAAAATTTTCAAAATTACAATTCGTCATTTAAGTTATTTAAAGTTTTTATTTTAAACCTTCCATTAAGAACTATTTATATTACTGTTAGTGATCGTTTTAGAACTAGTTAAAACGTAATCGTATAACCTATTTCACGTGCCCTGAATTTTATTTCCACTTTACCGTCATTCGAGTGCTTTCCTATCATAGCCTAAGATGTTGTTCTCATTGCGGTAACAAAGAATTAGATGGTGATGCGCTTTGGGAAAAGGTAAAAGTAAAGACACATAAAATGAGAACACAACTATATTTTTCAGAATTCTGAATTTTTTGCTTTAAAATGTAACTTTTAAATAGTTTGGACAATGAATTGCAGCTATAGAAGTTTAAGATTTCAAATGTAAGTTTGTGATAGTTTAAAGATGAAAAATGTATCCACCCAAATTAAAAATTAGCTATTTTTCAAACAAGCTAAAACTTAAAAATTGGAGACATTTCCTGTTGGGATTCAACAAGAGGTGAAGTTCAATAATTCTGACAACTTTTTTCGTATATTTTAATCTAACTAGATTTAAATTATCTATTTTTTAAATCACGGTCCAGATATGACATAGATTTAAATTTGAAAGAGAAGAAGATGCAGATACTGTTTCAGGTATGATCTTCCTAAGATCCAAAAGCTGATCTTTTTTATTGAAAAATATAAATTTTCTTCTCACTTTGTGTACAAGTAAGAGTGATTTTATGAGGGGTAGATGCTCTGAAATAATAGGGTAGAAACTAGAAAGAAGCTTTTTTGATAATTGGTTCCCAATCACCCACCACCGCAAGAATAGAATCTAAGATAAGGGATTGATGATTAACTTTTGACCCTTATTTCAGATATCTTTTTTTTTTTTTCCACTAACCAATTACAGCAGCTTTGGCTTCTATTGGTGGTAAGGGTCCTAAAGGATAACTCCAAATGTCAAGAAAGAGCTTCTTCTTTTTTTTTATAAATATTAAGCGGTACTGTCGTGCTCAACATTTTATCATGTATTTAGTTTAACATATGATCCGTTAAATAAATAATCATATAAAAATTAAATAAATCTTAAAATGAAGTGTACATATGAATGATCATGCGACAAATATATTGTTATCTTACATCAGTTTTGAACACATCAGTACCATAAAGTATTACTATTTTTTATACAGTGTCATGTGTTATTTAACTTAAAATGTAGAATAGAGACATGTGAGAATTCGGTCCTAGCTAGTGGAACAAGAAAGACATGCATTTATATTCAATACATAATCAAAGGATTTCAGTTAACAAAGAATTCTTCCTGCTTTAGCTTTGTTTTCGCTCCGCTCGTAGGTGACGAGTCACTATGAGAAGGCAACTGGTCTTGTCAAGCAGATATTCACATAGAACTTGTCAGAAAGATATTCTCAGAGAGCTTTAGTCTCTATATGAATCTCTTTATATTTTAGGTAACGGGAGCGGGCTTTTCTATGGTATTTCTCAATTACATCTTTATAATTTTCTCCTCTTTGTAACATAATCTTAACACAGCTTTATCTGGTTATCAAACTTTTGTTTGATACAAGTTGTACAAAAATGTTTGCCACTGGTACGAGTATATTTTGTTTCTGAAACTTTGTACAAGTATACTAAATGTAGTCAGAAACGGGCAAAAATTTTGCATTCAAACATTGTGAAATATATTAAGAAGAAATTGAGTAAAATCTAAATATTGAGACTATTGAAAATAAGTAAACAAATTTAAGTTGAGTACCGTGATTAAAATTCAGGCGCTGTTGTTTCATACTATTCTCCATTGTAATATTGTAGAAATCATCTATTGAATTATCTCGTCTGTTTGGAGTAATTATTAGAGTAGGATGCAATCTTAATTTATAACATGTTGAGTCAATTGAATTACGATAAAAAAGATAAAAATATTTTTTATGATAATAATGATATAGTAAAAAAAATATTTTGGTGCCCTTGAGCAATAAGAGATCATAACTATATACTATTATTACGAGAATAAGTAGCATGATTGGAAATTATATAATAAATTTAATTAAAATTAACTTTATTAAAATCCAGTCTAATATTATTAATTTAATTAAATATAAACTAAAATAGTCAAAATTAATTTTAAAATTGCTCATCGAAATATCTTGTTACGTAGTATAATTAAACATGAATTCAAATAATCTCATGTTATTCACACAATTTACAAAAAAAATTAACTAATACTAAGCACAACAATATTAAATTATCACGCATCATGTCATAGATTATCATGTAAAATTAAATCTCTCAATCATATTTTATCACTAATTCAATTACGATAATCATTCTAAACTGTTCAAACCAATCAGTCTTTAGTACAATATTATTTTTGACAAAAAATACGACTAGGTAGTAAGAGAGTGAAAAATATAAAATGATTTTTGATATAATATTTGACTAAAAATGCACAGCAAGATAATCTCTTAATCTAATAAGTTATTTTTAATATAATATGGTTGACGAATATAATTTTCCATGATCTCTCTTCTGTTAGGATCCATCGGGAGAGAAATATGTTACCGATCTAAGTTGTTAAGCTTGGACCTCAAAGATGAGACTAACAGGAGAGAAAAGTGGTTCGACACATTTTTAATTATTTTTGTTTCACTTTTTTATTATTTTATTTTTTCAATAAAACACAATTTAAATCCATTTCTTTAAACGGGAGAAAGAAATAAAGCATATACATGTCCAAGAGACAGAGAGGTACATGTAACAGTGACACCTAACAACATGACAAAAGTACCAAAAAAGGTGGGGTTTTTTGGAATGGAAGTGAACTACTACATGTTTATCCGCTTACTCTACTTAGGTTTTTTCTCCTTATTTATTCTATCTATCCTCTTCCTTTCCGATTCTCTTTAAGCAACAAATGTCGTATATGACTTACCTCCAATGTTTTTCATCACTACTTCTGCTTCTCCTTTCACTTGTGGTGGACCCAACCTTATTTTCTCATGTTTGTACAAAAGCCCACATGAATGATTTCTTACAAAAAAAATAGAAAATTATAGTGTATAACATCTTTTGAACTTTTATAAGAATGATTTTTATATATTAATATGTAAAAATAATTATTTTAAAGTTCAATATAAATTAATTTCTTTTAGATAAAATAATATTTTCAAAATTTGGTATTTCGCTTACAATGTGATATATGTTATATTAGTTAAAGGGTTAAATCTACATCTAATATTTTTTAAAAGCCAAATTTACTTATTATTTCTATAATACGATCATTCTTATAAAAGATTTTTAAAAAGTGGGCAACTTTCTATTTTACAACTTTTAATGGATTGAAGATAATATAATCAAACTCATAATTTGACATTCTTTAAGGCTTGAATTTTAATTAACTATATCAAGTCATCTTGTATTCATACACGTTTAAGGCTCGTTTGATTTAATAAATTGAAAATGAGTTTTCCAAAAATCAAAACACAAAAGATACAAGTTCTATTTTTTTTAAATAATATTCCAATACATGTTTGGTAGTAATATCAAAGAAGTATATGATATCAATTTAAAAAAAAATTGTTTGAACACAATTTTAGAATTAGCTAAACAAATTATAATACTCAACAATTTTTTTTGAGTATTTCTATTATTATCAATTTCCTACTGTTGCTAATTCAGAGGCTTTGCAATAACAAATTTAAAATTTTAAGAGTTAACTAATTATTTTTTTTCAAATATTTCATTTTAAATCATGTAATAACAATTAAAAAATACTACGAAAATGATGATTTTTTTAAGAATTTCATGTTAATATCTTTAGGATGAGCAATGAGCATGCAAAGTATTTAGCCAATCGAGAACAACATTTAACATTTTAAAATAAACTAACATGTGAAGAAGAATCTACTTTCTATCGCCCCGTCTTTTTTCCATATGTTCCCTTGCATTTCCATCAAATTTGGTAGAAAAGCAAATAGTGTGTCTAGTCTACTTTTCTTTTAGTCTACACATAGATAGCAATGGGTTACTAGCTAGGAAATTTGTTCACCATTAATTGGTCCCCCAATTACTTTCAATCACATTATAAAAATGCACACCCATGTTTGGAAATGACACATTAAGGCCAAAATTGTGATTATGATTATATTAATTAATTGGAAATTCAACAGCTTCAATTGAAGCCTACAAACACATAAAAATTCTCTTTGTTATATGAGTCCACAACACACCAACCACTTTGGATAATGCAGAACTTAGTTCGAGTTTAGTTATGTTTTTTTTGGCAGACTAACAAAATTTTAAGTAAGGGTTTCACTTCAAAACTTTTTATTGTTCTACTTACCTCATCTACAAAAGATGAACGAGATTGGTGTACACAGTTAGATTGCTTTTTAGAGCAAAATATATTTTTGGTATTCTAAGTTTATTCTATTTTAACCTTTAGGTATACTTTGTAACTAGTCTACGTTTTTTAATCAAGACATCTGACAATTTAAAATGTTGTTATTAGATGTGGATATTTCTTATAGTGTCGATAACTTGGACGACGAGAATACATGTATGTTAATCATAAAAATGCAAGTTACTGACAAACTATGACAATGTTTGAGGCTTATTGGAAGAATTCACTTGCAGATTTTGAATTATACATGACTTAGTTAGAATAATTAAATCTACATGACCGAATTGAAAATCAGAATAAACTTAGAAAGACTACTGAGTACATCTCACTCACTATTTCACCATACCTTCTATACATAATGTATTGGGCGGGAGTTGTTTTCTGAAGAATGGGCGATGGAGCTCATTATTTGGTTAACTTATTATCAATCATTGTCCAAACTAGACTTTAAATTTACATGTAACATTTAGTAATTAACTACTTTAAAATTAAAATAATTGATCAAAATAGGCATAACTGTTTTAGATTCATTCACATAAGTTATTAAAAAAAGGTAATTAATAAATATTTTTTGAGTTAATTTTAATCTTTGAATTAATGGTAGCAAGTGAGAGAGAACAATAATTTTCTAAATTTTTTCTGCATATAGAGGAAATAATAGAGTTTTATTTCAATTGTAACACAATTTTAGAAGTTTTAGTTGTGATATTATATGTATATATATATTAGGATAATTAATATATTACAAAAACATAATTACATGAAATTTATAAATAAAAGTTAAATTTGCACTACAAATGAAAAAAGAATATCAAGTTTAAACTAAAAATGTAAAGATATGATGTAATTTAGTGATTACGCTTTTTATTTCATTTTGAGAACCAATATCTATCGGACGCTATTTTTTCTGTTAGAAAATGATGTTCTATAACTTGTAACTTTTTATTAGTTTTATTCACATAAATTAAAAATAAATAATTAATATGTTATTAACTATATTTATTCTTCATTGATATGAATACAATATGATTATTACTAATAATTTTAGTTAAACATATAATAATTTATTACATTTGCATTGATGTATGGATTGACTACTCCCATTAATTTCATTTATCATGAGAAAATTTATATTTTCAAGATTAAACATTTTACGATATCTTATTAGTACTAGTACATTTTGATAAATTTAAATAATTTAAAATATATAAACATATCTCATCAAACACTAATGAAATAATATAGAAAAAAAATTATGTTTCCTTATTTCTCTTGACTACAACCTGCTAACAAGGGCTAATAACGAGAATGGTTATCACTTGCTACAAAAAAATGTATACTAACACATTATTGGTTATACACCTCATCAATAGTATGTTCTCATTTCCCTTCATTATCTATATCATCTATATATGACATATATGACTATACATACATATTACAAATAAAATTTTATTAGATCACATTAGTAGAACACATGCAATGCACATTCCATTTTCTAATCCTCATATCTTGAATAACAACCAACCATTATCCCAGTTCTATATGGACAAAATAGGTCTCAGTATTTTAGGAGGAACTACCTCCCAATCAAAGAAGGATTGTAGGATAGGTGGAATTTCAAAAGTCGATTATGAATGGTAGGTACAAGAAATATACTATCTAATAGTGTCACGGGTCATTTGTAGATTTGTAAAACCCAAAAAATTGTATGAGTATTAACTTAACACATATATGATGTTTAGCCAAATATACTCTAACAATCATGTTAGTACGTGATCTAGGTTACAAAAAGCTTAGGAAGCTAGAAAGCAGTTCTTGTAATGTGCATTAGGTTTCGCTTTATGGAGGTGTTAGAGTTATAACATGTATATAATTCTACATCTTTATCACTTGGTTAGACTTATGACTGTGCTTCTCTAGTGGGATAAGACTTATCAGATTGGTGGAGAGATTGTTGATCTATCTAGAGTCAATTACACTTATTTGATTACGCAGTGGAATAGATTAAAATGATGAATTAAATGTTGGATTATATAGAAAATCACGAAAACAAACTCTCCACTTGTTCCACAATCCAAGAGCCATTGATTTTGTATGTAAAAACTTAATTTTGATGAGAGGAATGATTTTCTCTATAGGTTTTGTAGAGGTCTGAATTTTTGTTAGATTTCTCTCTTAAAATGTCAAGCAACATCTTTCTTTAATGGAAGTTTTCATTATGAACTCCCATTTGTAGTTTTTTGCTTGAAAAGCTACCAATAATTCATTTTCACAATAGATTCAGGTCGACACATCATGGACGCCCGGATGAGATTGAATGAATTTAATCATAGATGATTAAACGTTCACATATTAATGAATTCATACGAACAAATGGATCGTGCGACCCGCGAGCACATATAAGAGGTAGTTGCTATGGACATGTTAGGGATAACAAAGCAGCTCCAAAACTGAATAATATATACGTGTCTCGCTATGCCCCAGACATATTTGTTAAATCAGTCCAAATATCTTTAATCCCTCAAAGAGTAATGCTTGATTTGAGCATCAAAACATGCATTCATAATCATGTTCTAGCCATTACGAGGTGACATAATTGGTTGATTGGTGAACACACTATAGATGTAGACCAAAAAATCTTCCTTTCCTGCATATATAGATTCGTTTCAAATAAATTAATTTCCTAGACACGTTCCATTATGTCGAATTACCATAACCATAGGTAGCATGTTAAAGTAGCAACATTTATTTGTCACTTCACTATATAATCGAGAGTCACATATGGCACAAGTATGAGGTTTCAAAATATCTCAAATGACTCGTACAATGTGAGAGTAGAGATCCTACCTCACACTTCTCTTATTTAGTAGCAAAAATCATATGTGGTATGAACACATGTTATAGTTGGTTTCTTTTCATAAAAAGACTGTATGTCTATTATCTTATATTGAACCACTATAAGGATCTTAGCTCAATCGCAGATACAAAAACATTCCTTGTGCCTAGCTTGAGATCTTATTAGCTCGTTTTTCATAGCGGCTACAATAAGTTCTTGCATCCTATCCACCAACCAACCTATATGATCGTGGGAATCATGTTGATCCATAAATTAATATTTGGACCTCATCTTGACCTCTTGTCAAGACAACAACATGATCAAAAGTACATTTTGTTCATTCTTTTCAAATATTCTAAGCATACAATGTTTCATCTCAGCTCGCTCTTCAAGCGCCTGAGGTTATTGCCTGTATGAGTACGTTGGTCTATGTCTAGTGACATACATTTTCATTTTATCCAAAAATGATATGTGTGTTTGTGCTCAAATATATAAAATAATGAACAACATCAAGTTCATTAACAAATAACATTGATACAAAATTTACTGAAAGTTACACATCATATTACAATCTGGGCAATCCTAGAGATTTGACATGGCTTAGGAAAATATCTTTAGAAATTGACTTTGTCAAAGGATCATCCATCATTCAATGTATAGAGACATGTTGTATCACTATTTCCTGCAACGCTATAATATCTCGTACAAAATTATATTTAGTTTATATATACTTTGTTTTTCCATGATACTTCAGATCTTTAGAATAAACGATGACTACTTGACTATCATAAAATATAGTCATTAGTTTCAATGCACTAAAAATAACTTGAAAATATTAAAGAAACTTTCTAAATCAAATTTCCTCTTGCATGCAGCTAACACGCTATAAATTTTACTTCCATAGTTGATAACGCAATGCATGTCTATTTTTTGCTACTCCAAGATATGACACCATTATTTAGCAAGAAAGCACATCTAGATGTTGATTTGCATTTGTCAGGGTCTTCACCTCAATCAACATCTGAGTAGCCCACTAGATGCAACTCGTTTCCGTATACCATAAACATAAATCTATGGTACCTTTAAGATATCTTAAAATCCTCTTAACATCTCTCCAATGAGCTTGTCCAAGATTTTATTGATAACGGCTGGCTAAACCAACAACATAACAAATATCAGGACGTGTACACAACATAGCGTACATCAAACTTCCAATGCATTCGAATATGAGACTCTGGTCATGCTCTCTTTTTCTTCTAGAATCTTAGGACACATCTCCTGACAAAGAATTTTACTCTTTTCTATTGGAGTGTTGATGGGTTGCAATATTGCATAATAAATCATTCGAGTATTTTCTTAATATATGATTATAGTGACAGAGCAATAAGCCTTTTTAACGATCTCGATATATCTTCACACCCAGTGTGAATGTGCTTCACCCATGCCCTTAATCTCAAAATGAGAAGACAACTCTTCTTTAATAGTAACGTCAAACATTTTATCATTCTACATAAAAAAGATATCGTCTACATATAATGATAGAATTACAAGATTACCCTCAACATGTTTGACGTAAACACAATGGCATTCATCAAGCATCATAAAACCATAAGAGGTAATGGCTCTATGAAATCTAAGATACCATTTTTTGGATGATTGTCTGTGGCCATATATTGATCTTAAGAGCTTGCATACTTTGCGCTCTTGGCCTTTTACAACAAAATTCTCAGGCTGTTGCATGTAAATTTTATGATCTTATTCCCCATTCAGGAAAATAGTTTTACATCCATCTGATGTAATTCTAAATCCATCTGCGCAAGAATATCTAATTAGACGTGTAGAGGCAAACTCAATAATGGGTGAAAAAGTTTCCACATATCATATTCCTTGTTGTTGAGTGTAACCCTTAGCTACTAAGCGTACCTTATATATTTCTATAAATCCATCCTCCTTGTGTTTAATTTTGAGAATATGTTTGTTCCCAATAGCTATATACCCTGGTGGAAGATCTACCAAGTCCCAGACATTGTTATACTCATTGACTCCATTTTTTCTTCTATTTCCTTTAACCAATGTTCTTTTCCAGCTGATGAAAGAGTTTCTTGTAGAGGTCTTGACTCATTTTCAGATGTCTGATTCGTAGTACCATTAGTGCCAAAATCTTCTATCTCATATAGATTGAGATCTAGACTAGCTTCTCTTTCGCTAAGAAATTCATTCTCTAAAAATGCCGCATCTCTTGATTCAAATTTAGTCAAACTTCCATTGATTTGTTCACCAATGAACACGTATCTTTTAGATTTGTTAGAATATCTTATAAAAATTGACTTCTTACCTCTTGGTCCAAGTTTCTCATGCTTATGAGGGGAGTTGTGAACATAAGCTGCTGGCTGACTCCCAAGGTCCTAGATTACTTAAGTCAGGTTTCTTGCCCGTCCAAAGTTCATATGAGGTGGAAGTTTCTAATTTTGAAAGTACACAGTTAAGTAGATGTTAACGGTAAACACTGCACCTCCCCAATATGAAATGGATAAGCTTGTTTATTCCATCATAGACCTTACTATATCTAAGAGAGTTTTATTTCTTCTTTTTGCAACATCATTTTGTTGCGGAGTTTTAGAAATAGTTAGTTGTCTTAATATACATTTTTCATCATATAATTCTTTAAATTGATCAGAAAGATATATACGACCTCGGTCCATTCTTAAAGCTTTTATTCTTTTATCTATTTGACTCTCAACCAAATTCATAAATAGTTTAAAGCAACCAATGTTTCAGATTTATGGGAGATTGAATAGACATAACCGAAAGACGTGAAATCGTCAATAAAAATGATGAAATATAAAGTGCCTCATCTTCACATTCATGAGGCCACAAGTATCATAATGAATTAAATGCAATGGATTATCAGCACTTCTTGCTTTTTCAAATGGTTTTCTAGTTATTTACCAGTAAGACAATGCTCACATATAAGAAACTCAATCTTTACAAGTGAGCCTAATAGACCTTCTTTAGCAAGTGTATTCATTCTGTCTTTCCCTATATGACCTAATCTAGCATGTCATATATTAACATCAATCATATTATGTTATGGATCGAAAACAATAAATCATTCAAAAAATAACAGATCTATAATCTCATTATCTAAATATAAGTTTACACCACTTAAATGAAAATTAATATCGAAACCTAAACCTTGGAGAATAGTTGTAGAGACTAAGTTTCATCTGATTTTTGGAGCATAAAGGACATCATGCAAGGGTAAAGTTTGACCACCACGCAACGCACGCTTGCAAGTGCCAATTTCTTTAACTTCTATTCTGAAATTGTTTCCTATATAGATCCATCTTGGTCCCATTAAGACTCGACGATACTCTATAAATGCTTCCCTCCCCTCTAGCTAAGTAACATACTGCTAGAAAAATAACAATGATGAGAAATAATGTTAGAAAGTACCTTGTCTTTCTTAGGTTCACATGGAGACGCAATGTATTCACACGCAAAGTGACCCAAAATGTCACAATTATAGCATCTCATTTCTCTCTTATTCTTCCTTTTACCACCACATTTGCCTCTTATATAACAGTTTATCTCAGGTTTATTGCCTTTGTATTGTAGGTTAGCACATTTTCTTCTTTTTTTCCTTTATTAAAAATTTTGAAAACTCCATTTCTCTTAAAACATAGCGTACATCAAACTTCCAATGGCATTCGAATATGAGACTATTCATGCTCTCTTTTTCTTCTGGAGTCTTACGACACAACTCCTTACTAAGGATTTTACTCTTTGCTATTGGAGTGTTTATGGGGTTGCAATCTCGCATATTAAATCATTAGAGTATTTTCTTAATATATGATTCTTGTGACAGAGCAATAAGCCTTTTTAAGCGAGTTCGATATATCTTCACACCGAATATGAATGTGCTTCACCTATGCCTTTCATCTGAAAATGAGAAGACAACTCTTCTTTAATGGTAACGACAAACATTTTATCATTCTCAGTCAGAAGGATATCGTCTACATAAAATGATGGAATTACAAGATTACCCTCAACATGCTTGACATAAACACAATGGTCTTCATCATTCATCATAAAACCATAAGAGGTAATGGCTCTATGAAACCTAAGATACCATTGTCTAGATGATTGTTTGGGGCCATATATTGATCTTAAGAGCTCGCATACTTTTCCTTCTTGTCTTTTTACAATAAATTATCAGGTTGTTGCATGTAAATTTTATAATCTTGTTCTTCATTTAGGAAAATAGTTTTTACATTCATCTGGTGTAACTCTAAATTCATCTAGGCAACCATATCTAATTAGACGTGTATAGGTAAACTCATTAATAGGTGAAAAAGTTTCCTTATAGTCTATTCATTTTTGTAGAGTGTAAACCTTAGCTATTAAGTGTCCCTCATATCTTTCTATAGATCCATCCTCCTTGCGTTTAATTTTAAGAATCTGTTTGTTCCTAACAGCTTTATACCCTGGTGGAAGATCTACCAAGTCTGAGACATTGTTGTACTCATTGAGTCCATTTTTTCTTCTATTGCCTTTAACCAATGATCCTTTGCAGTTGATGAAAGAGCCTCTTGCATAGGTCTTGACTCATTTTTAGATGTATGATCCATAGTAACATTAGTGTTAGAATCTTCTATCTCATATAGATTGAGATCTTGACTAGCTTCTCTTTTGCTAAGAAATTCATTCTCTAAAAATACCACATCTCTTGATTCAAATTTAGCCAAACTTCCATCAATTTACGCACCAATGAACACGTATCCTTTAGAGTGGTCAAAATATATTATGAAAATTAACTTCTTACCTCTTGGTCCAAGTTTTCCATGCTTATGAGGGGAATTGTGAACATAAGCTGCTGGCTGACCCCCAAGGTCATAGATTACTTAAGTCAGGTTTCTTGTCGGTCCAAAGTTCATATTAGGTGGAAGCTACTAATTTTGAAAGTACACGGTTAAGTGGATATTAGAGGTAAGCAGTGCATCTCCCCAATATGAAATGGATAAGCTTGCTTGTGCCATCATAGACCTTACCATGCCTAAAAGAGTTTATTCCTTCTTTTTGCAACATCATTTTATGGCAGAACTCTAGGAATAGTTAGTTGTCTCATTATACATTTTCATTATATAGTTCTTTGAATTTATCAGAAATATATTCAGGACCTCAGTCCATTCTTAAAGCTTTTATTCTGTTATCTATTTGATGCTAAACCAAATTCATAAATAGTTTAAAGCAGTCCAATACTTCAGATTTATGAGAGATTAAATAGACATAACCGAAACGCATAAAATCGTCAATAAAAATGATGAAATATGAAGTGCCATGCCTTGTCTTCACATTCATGAGACCACAAATATCAAAATGAATTAATTGCAATGGATTATCAACATTTCTTTCTTTTCCAAATGGTTTTCTAATTATTTTTCCAGTAAGACAATGCTCACATATAGTAAACTTAATCTTTACAAGTGAGCCTAATAGACGTTCTTTAGCAAGTGTATTCATTATATCTTTCCCTATATGGCCTAATCTAGCATGTCATATATTAACATCAATCATATTATTACTTGATGATGCTATTATAGAAAAACAATAGTCATTACTTGCATTATTATGTTATGGGTCTAAAACAATTAAATCATTCAAAAAATAACCGGATCCATAGTACTCATTATCTAAATATAAGTTTACACCACTTAAATGAAAATTAATATTGAAACCTAAACCTTGGAGAACAATGCAGAGACTAAGTTTCACATTATCTCTAGAGCAAAAAGGACATCATGCAAGGGTAAAGTTTGACCACCACACAACTCAAGCTTACAAGTGCCAATTTCTTTAACTTTTATTCTGAAATTATTTCCTACATAGATCCATCTTGCTCCCACTGGGACTCGACGATACTCTATAAATGCTCCCCTCTCTCTAGCTAAGTAACACACTGCTAGAAACATAACAATCTTGAGAAATAATGTTAGAAAGTACCTTGTCTTTCTTGGGTTCACATGGAGACGCAATGTATTCATGCGCAAAGTCACCTAAAATGTCACAATTATAGTATCTCATCTCTCTCTCTCTTGTTCTTCCTTTTACCACCATGTTTGCCTCTTATACAATGGTTGGTCCCAGGTTTGTTGCCTTTGTATTGTGAGTTGGCACATTTTCATTTTTTTCCTTTATTAAAAATTTTGAAAACTCCATTTCTCTTAAATCATGTCTTTTGAGAACTTGTGTCAGCAACATAAGCTTGATTAGAAGTTTTAGCAGCTTCTAATTCCATATGACGCGCAATATCATTAAAAGTTTTTATATTTTCCTTGTATGCCATGTTGACCTTCACATGTTCCCAATTTTGGGGGAATGAATGAATGATAACTTAAACTTGTTGTTCACTAGTTAGTGCATGTTATTTCATTGTGTGTCATGTTGATCTTCATATGTTCTCTCTCAGATGTTGTTTCATTGTGTGATGTTGACGCTTCACATAGATGTCGAATTTAATCTTGAGTTGTCTTATTCTAGTTGCTGAAGTCAAACTAAATTTCTCTTTTAGAGCATCCCACTTATTCTTTACAACTTCAAACTTCTCAAACTCACACATAAGATCATCTTGCATGCAGCTCAACAACGTAGTACAAGTGATGTTATTCTGTCATTTCCATAAATGATAAGCCTCTTGATCTCTTCTATGTTGAGCATAAATACCATTTTCATGTTCATTCATACTATGTTTAATGATTTCCAGAACTTCTAGTTCCTAAAAAAGATATTGAACATTCGTTGTCAAATATCAAGATTATCATCGTCAGTTTCTCACCCTTGTTCAGTTCAACTATTATATTTTTGGATGCGGAAGCCATACTAACTACAACATGTAAACATGATAATGCATATAAATACTACCACTTTAAACGAAAACACACACTCACATCTTATTGTTATGGACAATTCAACTAAGTCAACAATGATGTTATATTGAGTATGAGATCGAAAGTTTACAGTGCTTACAATCATCTCACACACAAAAATATCAAATCATCATTACTTATTTTATATGCCAAAAAACATAACACATATGGGAATACATTAATCTCATTTATCATAACTCCCAGTCCATTAACATCACAAAATGAAGAGTATACACACAAATTAAAGAACTATATTAAACATATCGACTTACTTAGTTCAAAAATAATGATTATATGTACAAAAGAAATGGGACATCACAACATGTTCAACGCTTGAACATAGGACTCCTTTAAGTGTATGTCCCTTCTTGTCTACACCAAGACCCAACCTTACGCTTTGAAGATTTATGAATTTATGAACGTATGTTGCATTTTTCTCTTGGTTTGAGATCTTTTGCAATACTTCCATATTCTTTAGAGGAATACTTTTTCATGATCTCTTCTTTATTTGCATTCCACGAGTTCGGCAAGAAATTGAGAAGAACTTTGCATATATTTATCTCAACTTTGCAGTTCATTGTACATTTTACTCAAATGTACTACATGTTCAACCATGTTGTGATATGGATTCATTTTGCACTCACAAAGTTCATAGTACAAAATATACGATCCTTCATAATCTGGATCTGAATCCATATTTACATTGACACACAAATAGTATACATCACTTAGAGTGATCCAGTTAATACAATTTTAACAGTAGCATTAAGAAATAGATTCAATTTATTCATAATTGCAAAATGCTACTTATTGTGGCAAAAAAAACAAAAGAATTGAAACAATATGTTCATGAATATACACAAAAAATATGAGTTTTTGAGGTTATGAGCTAGGGTCTACGCATTGTTAGGTGTTGTTAAACTACATTGTTTCGATTATTGTTATGTATTTGTTAAACTGTGTCGTTTTGATTAAGTGTTTAAGTCTTTGACTGAGTCATATGTTTGTTTTCTAAATGTAGGAGTTGTGGGTCCGTTATTTAACTTTCTATTTAATGGGCTATGCCCACGTTGTGTAATGGTCAATGAATTCCCTGGCCTATTTATATTTGTAGTGTTCAATGAAAGTTAGTATTCAATTGTTGAATCACATTGGAGGCTTGGTAACTTGGAATTACCATAAAAAATTCATCTACTTCTATTACACAAATTTAATAACGATAACAATTGGTATCAGATCATCGTTCCTACACCATGGCTGAAGGGACACGTCACGCTCAACTCACGGAGACCATTTCCTTGCTCAAAGGAGGGATGGTGCACCTACGAGAAGAGCAAAATCAACAGAAAACTATGCTGGAAACAGTGTTGCAGCAGCTCAACAATTTGACATCCAGTTATGATAAGTTAGTAATACAAGCTCACAATCAAAATTCGGGTGAGGGATCTTCCAATACTAGAGGCCAGTTCAATAACTATATGTTTGATGGATCGGAGGAATCCATGAATTGGGTTCTAAAGCTGAACAGTTTTTTGAGTATTTCAATACACCCGAGGATAAAAAGAACTTAAATTGTCTTCTTCCACATGGAAGGCGAGGCATTAGCCAGGTTCTCTTGGCTAAGGGATTCAGACCCCATGGGAAGATGGGAGGACTTTATTGAAGCACTTAAGGTACGTTTTGGACCCTTAACACATGAGGATCCGATTGGGCCTATACAAAATTAAGGCAGACAACCACGTAGAAGAATACCAATCTGAATTTGAGGTCCTATCTACAAAATTAAGGGACTTACTGAGGATATTATCACCTTCATTAGTGGCCTAACAGATGATTTAAGAATTATGGTTATTATGCTTAGACCTAGTACTATTTTCTATAATACAAGTATACACTATCATCATCAAGTAATAAAAATTTTATGAAAATAGAATATCGTCCATAAAATTGATTGATATTAAATATTGAAATCAACTAAATCCTAATTTTAATGAGAATATTGAAAAGTTAGGATTTTTTAATGAAAAATTAAACTAAAAAGATTAATACTTGATAAAGATAATAATTCAAATTTGAATAGTTAAAAGTTCTAGGGTTTTTGATTTCACCAAACCAAACATGTTCTAAATTTTAAATTTCAATCAATCAATGTTTATCAAATTATTGACAGCAAATTTCTCTAATGTAATTATCAATATTTCTCAAGTATTGATAACAATAAATCAAAAATATTAATCTCACATCTCTGTCAAGATTAAATATATTGAAACTCATTAAGCACAGGAAATTATAATTGCAACACTAGATCCATAATTATCTCTAACTTATGAAATTATAATAGTGTCATGAACAAAGAGAGGATTTAATCATCACTTCAGGGCCTCAAAATTAAATCTAAAATCATGTAATAGTTGGCCAGAAGATCACAAGCATTAAGATCGGATTATAACATTTAATAATACTGAATAAACATCGATTGAATTGAAAATCCAAAATTATGAACAATCATTGTTTGGCTATGTCGTAGCCCTAGATAAGAAAATTAAAACATACTAAAATAAGAAAACATCCTAATAATATTCATGACCATAGAAGAAAAGAGAAGAAAATCTATAAGCCTTAAATATCTTTTTATACACTAAGATTTGATAAGGAGAAAAAAGGAGAAAAAATGTAGAAAAATATTAAAAACATTATCGCACCGGCGTCACGGTGCTGGCTTACTACTTCTGCTAGCCAGTGCCAAGCGCTGAGGCGTTGGGAAGCCAGTGCCATGTTGCAAGCACCCAGCGTGTGGTGCTGAAATACCAGGGCCCATGAGCTGGTAGCTGCTTACATTCAGCGTCGTTACGCCGAGGTCCGTCCTTTTCTCATTTTCTTCGCATTTTTTGCCTTCCAAATCTTTTCAAATAAATCCAAATGCATTTGAATATCAAATTTACAAGATAAAAATAAAAATAAACTTAAATCAAGTAATAAAATTAAAGTTAATATTATTTAAAATATGAGTGTGAAACACACTCATCAAATACCCTGAAACTTAACTTTTTGCTAGTTCTCAACCAAAACAAAACAAATCAAACAATAAAATATTAAACACTAATTCTGAAAAATTACGAATCAAATGACAAAATGTTTTAACTAACTAAACATGCATCAAGGATTTCAAAATAGCGATAACCCAAGAAAGACTTCTGAATTGTAATCATGTAGAATTTCAACACAAATACTAACTTACATTACACCTTGAAACATTCCGAGTGGGTGTGTGTTGCCTTAAGTCGTCCAACTTCTTAGTCTTAAATAAGTTTATGCAACCAAGTTTTGTAAAAGCAGATCCATTAATCTATTAATAGATTAGAACTCCATAGGCAAATTTTCATGCATTCTCCACTAATATAGACAAACCACGATACTTGGGATCAGTAAGACTTTTGTAGGCTTGTAATGTATGACTAGGTTCAGGGTAGGATAGATGATATTATTTCGGCTCAATCATTGCCCAAAGTCACACATGTATTCTATGAATCAATGAGATTAACCCAAATTCTCTTGTTGCACCCCCAAACTTATCACTTTCCACCACTTGAAATATCAACCATACCAAACCATTCTTCTTCTTCTTTTTCTTTTTTTGAATTTGATTTTCATAATGAGCTTTCAGCTAATAGCTCCTAAACCAGTTGGTCTTAGGGTATTAGGTGTTAAGACACCTCTTCGAGCTTAGTCACTCAAGTCCAGGAAGCTACCGAATCAAACTTATTCATAATTTTTTAATACATGAAAACTCCTACCCATCCATCCAGATTATCATAGCTCAAAGCATTTTCCTAGAACATCCAAATACTGTAAGTAAAAATGGTTACTAGAAATTTTTTATAAGGTTAGGAAACTATCATGGGTGATAAAAAAATGGCTATTTAGGCTCAACATGGATGACTGGGGAAACAATTATGCATAGGTTGGCTTGAAAAGCTCAAACGGTCCAAATATTGCCTAAATCATGTCCTATGTATAGTGTAGCCTAAAATTTCACCTCAAGTAATAATTGAACTAGTTCTAGAGTTCTTATTAGATCATAATGATTCCTTAAGTCACATAAATCTTCTCTAAGCAAAAAGATAATCAAACGCTCAAGGCTAGGTGCTCAATATGTCGGGTCTCTCTAGTGAAAAGCAAATCAATAAATGGTTAAAACATAAACAGATACACAAATTCATTATTTTTTCAAAGCTATCAATAATCAAAACCAATCTCATCATAGGCGTTAGTGTTGTCTACTACAGAATGCCAAAATTTTACTTATTAAAAAAATCATCACCCCCAAACTTAAAACTTCCATTGTCCTGAATGAAAAGAAAATATATAAAAGGAGTAAGTAGGGAGGACTTCCCTGAATAAGGATGAGCTTTCATTCTCGTCATTCTCCGCATTGTGCATGTTGTCTCCAACTGAGGGAAAAATGGTGTCTGAGTCAGATTCGTCCATAGTTTTTTTAAGTAAAAACATAAATAAACCAAAACAAAAGAAGTAAAAGAAATTGAGAAATAAATAACTAAAATTGAAATAATGGAAATAAATTTGGGTTACCTCCCGGTCGCACTTGCTTTAATGTTTTCGGCCGTACGTAATGTTCATCTAGGCTTCACCCGTTGTCCACTGACTTTAGAATTCTCTTTGTGTCAGAAATCAACCACCCTAAGGCCTTTGTGCTCTCTGAACACCCTCAGTAGTTTGTCTTCTTGTTCACCATTTCATGAAGCAGAGATAATGACAGGAATAGTTGATGTTTCTCCCATAAAGGTGTACTGAAGGTGGATGTCTAACACTGGTGGTTTTTTAATAGATGGTAGGCGTGTAGGTTTACCTTCTCCCAATTCTGCATAAGGCCTTTTAATGAATATAGATGGGGGTGCTTCCAACTAATTAACACACTCCAAAATCTCCGGATTCTCCTTATCAATAACCCCAACTAGATATGCTTCTAATGGTCCACTCGGTTCACTGGTGTGAGTGTTTTCCTCAAAACATATTACTGTACTTTCCACCTGTAAACAACTATTCATATCATTTGGCTCTTTTATTACTTTGAAGACATTAAAAATCACATGATCTTATTACACTCTCAGAATAAGTTCCCATTTTGTACATCAATGAGAGTTCTTTCTGTAGCTAAGAATAATCTACCAAGAATAATTAGAATTTCTTGGTTTTCCTCTATGTCAAAATAATAAAATCAGCTAGAAAAATAAATTTATCCACATTTACCAAGACGACCTCAATAATTCTCCATGGATATTTGATAGATATATCAGCTAACTGTAAAGATAACGTCATGGGCTTAGCTTCTCCAAGATCTAGCTTCTTATAAACTGAATATGACATCAAATTGATACCAGCTCTACGATCACACAGAGCATTTTAAAAATATGAATTTTCAATGGTACATGGAATAGTAAAACTCTCAGGGTCCTTTAGTTTCAGAGGCAGTCTATTCTGCAAGATAGCACTACATTCCTCAGTAAGTGCAACTGTCTTATACTACTCTAGCTTTCTCTTGTTTGAAAAGAATTGCTTCATGAATTTGACATAGCTCGTCATTTGTTCCAAAGCTTTGGCAAAAGGAATGTTGAGGTGTAGTTTCTTAAACACGTCAAGAAACTTGGAAAGCTGCTTGTCCAATTTATACTTTTGGAACCGCTGAGGGTATGAAATAGGTGAAACATATGGTGGAGGATTATTAGGAAAGAACTTTGACTTAGACTTGTCTGCCTTCTTTTCTGAGCTCTTGGCAAGATCATCTCCTACAACCTCAGTGTGTGCTTCAATTGGCTGAGAACTTTTAATTGTTACTTTCTTCGGTTCTACTAACTCATTGCCACTACGAAGGGTAATGGCGTTTACTTGTTCGTTTAGATTCCTCTTAGTGTTGTTCGGTAGAGAACCTTGTGATCTTTGAGTGAGTATTTTTTACAGTTGACCCATTTGAAGCTCCAAATTCTAAATAGACATAGCTTGACTCTGAATACTAGTTTCTTTCATTCGAAGTGTAGCATTTGTTCTTGTCATAAATTAAGTAGAAATTACTGTGAGCTGGACAAGAGCATCTTCTAAAGAGAATTGAGGTTGCTGAGGCTGAGTACCAACTGGTAGATTTATCACATTCTAATTATTCTTCCAATAGGGTGATTTCACCACCCTTGGTTGTAAGTGTTGGCGAATGGGTTATTCTATCTGTCATAATTCTCAATTAAATTAACATGTTCTGACTGAGAAGGAGCAAATGTATTATCGGTTTAGCATTCAGTACTAGGATGGGGTTCATTGCATAAATTACAAGCTTCACGCATAGCATGAATAGCACTAGCATTGACGGTGAAAGAACTCAATTGCTTGGAATGTGTAGCTACTTGAGCAATGAGAGTGGTAAGAGCATCGATTTCATGAACTCCATGAATATTTTTCGGTACGTTGTGCTCAGTCGACCATTCATAGGTATTAGCATCTATTTCTTCAAGCAAAGCATATGCCTCCTCATGTGTTTTTTCCATTAAAGCACCTCCTACTGCTGAATCCATTAGTGCCCTCGTTGAATTTCCCAAACCATTGTAGAAAGTTTGGACTTTTAGGCATCCAAGGAGTCAATGATGTGAACATCCTCTCAACATCTCTTTAAACCTCTCTTAAGCTTCACTTCATATCATGTTCGGCAAAGGTGATTATCTCATTCCTCTATTTAGATGTTTTAGCTGGTGGAAAGAATTTGGCTAAAAAAATTTCAAAGAGGCCATTCCATGTAGTGATCTATCCAACCGACAAAGAGTTCAACCAACTTTTAGCCTTATCCCGTAGTGGGAATGGGAACAATTTTACCCTATTTGCATTAGTTGAGACATTGTTGTGCTTAAATGTCTCACAAATTTTGAGGAAAGTGCTTATCTGAACATTTAGATCATCATAAGGTAGGCCCCTAAATTGATTTGCTTACACCATGTGAATGATAGCCGGATTAATCTCGTAGTTGTTAGCATTAATAATAGGGCATTGAATCGCAGATGCGGCCTCATTGACTACCGGCATATCATAGTCTCGAATTACCCGATTATTCTGGTTGTTCACAATTTCAGAATTTTCTCTAGCGTCTTATATGGTTTCTTGAGGGGTTTTAAAGCCTTTCTCCTCACTTTTCTATTACGACAACAAGTTCGTTCGATTTCCAAATTTAAGGGAGTCAAATTTTTGCTTCCATATTTTCTCATACGTCTTAAAGAATGTCTGAAAATTCAAAACAGTGGACAACCATAAATAAAAAAATTAAGACTCAAAGTAAATTAAGGATATGTAATCTCAATATTAATAAACAAAATCAATCCCCGACAATGGCTTAAAAAACTTGTTATCATTTTTTATAGTGCAAGTGTACACTATCGTCATCTAGTAATATAGTAGCATCCACTAAATTGATTGATATTAAATATTGAAATCAACTAAATCTTAATTTTAATTGAGAATATCGAAAAGCTGATATTTTTAATGAAAAATTAAACTAAAAAAATTAATACTTGATGAGGATAAATAATTCAAATTTGATAGTTAAAAGATTTAGAGTTTTGGATTTCACCAACCAAACATGCTCTAAATTCTAAATCTCAATCAATCAATATTTATCAAATTATTGATAGTGAAATTTCCTAATATAATTATCAATATTTCTCAAACATAGATAACAATCAATCAAAAATACTAATCTCATATCTCTGTTAATATTAAACATATTGAAACTCATTAAGCACAGAAAATTACAATTGCTACACTAGATCCATAATTATCTCTAACTTATAAATTCTAATGATGTAATAAACAGATAGCAAATTTAATCATCACTTCTCAATCTCAGAATTAAATGCAAAATCATGCAATAGTTGGCCAGACAATCACAAGTATTAAGAACAGATTATAACACTCAGTAATTCTGAATAAACATCGATTGAATTGAAAATTAAAATTTATGAACAATCATAGTTTGACTACGTCATAACCCTGTATAAGAAAATTAGAACATACTAAAATAAAAAAAATATCAAAATAATATTCATGAACATAGAGGGAAAAAGAAGAAACACTAGATTTGATGATGAAATTGAAGTTGAGATCCGTCGTTGGATCCGTCTTCGTTTCCTCTCTCAAAAGTTCTTTTCTCTGCCTCTCACGTCCCAAGAGTCCTCAAAACAACCCTCAAATATTTTATTTATACACTAGGGTTTGATAAGGATCAAAAAGGAGGAAAAACATGAAAAAAATACTAAAAACGTTATTGCGCCAACGTCGTAGTGCTGGCTTACCACTACTGTTGGCTAGCGCCCAACGCTGTGATGTTGAGATGCCAGCTCCCAGGCGCCGATAGCTGCTTGCACCAGCGTTGCGACGTCCCAACGTTTGAACATTCCAGCTGCTTGCACCCATCGTCGCAAGGTCTTTCTACCTAGTTTTATCATTTTCTTCCCATTTTTGTCTTCCAAATCTTTTCAAATTAATCCAAATGTATTTGAACATCAAATCTACAAGATAAAAACAAAAATAAACTTAAATCAAGTAATAAATCTAATATAACCAATAAAATTAAAGTTAAAATTACTTAAAATATGAGTATGAAACACACTCATCACTATTTCTGCAGCATTCGGTTTAGCTAAGTTACAAGAAGAGGAAGTGACTAGAAGGCATAAGGCAGGACCAAACCGGACCTAAAGCCAGAACCAAAACACTCCACCCTTCCTTCCTAGATTACCTGCACCGCCCTCATAGTTAAACTCCATGCACCTCCATCAAAACCAGAAAACCGAATCCAACCAAACCTACAACCCAAATTGAAAACCCACATTCCCTATTAAGAGAATCACTCTAACAAAAATGCAAGAAAGAAGAGAAAAAGGCCTATGTTACTATTGTCATGAAAAATTTCATATTGGACACAAATGTAACGAACCCAAATTATTCCTATTAGAAGGTCTGGAGGGAGCGAAGATGTAGTACCCGAGCCTAATGAAGGACACTTGGCATTGATAGAACCCAATGAACCTAATGACAAGGAGAAGGAAGCCAGGAATTTATTAGGCATTCCCTTAAATGCCATAGCCCGGTGTTTAGCTCCAAAGACCATGAGGATCGAAGGGTCCATTAACAATAAAAAGTTCCGATTCTTATTGATACAAGGAGTACCCATAGTTTTGTGGATCCATATGCAGCAAGGAGAGCAAAACTGTTAGTGGGAATAAGCCACTTAACGGTAAAAGTAGCTAATGGAGAAAGTACTCCTTGCAATGGTTATTGTCGGGCAATGGCAATCAACGTTCAAAATCTTAGGGTTAATGCTAATCTTTATGTATTAACTTTGGGGGGTTGTGATGTTGTTCTAGGAGTTGATTGGTTAAGGAACCTCGGGCCCATTCTCTGCAATTTTTCAGATTTAACAATGCAATTTAATTTCGAAGGAGATGAAGCAAGTTACAAGGAATACAACCACCTAATGAGGCATTGGAAGAGGTAGAACATGACCCAAAGCTGCACAAGGGTACTGTGAAGGAGTTTGGCCGCAATTAATTGTAGGAGAAAATTTAAAGCTTAAAAGAAAGATGGACCCAGTGTTAAAGGTAATCCAATAGTTCCGGGAGTGTTTGAAGAACCTCGAGGGATGCCTCCTCCCAGGAGTCATGACCACAAGATAGAGTTGTTTGAAGGATCCAAACCTACTTGTGTTAGACCCTACAGGTATCCTTATTATAAAAAAATGAGATAGAACGATTGTGGCTGAGATGCTGAGAAGTGGAGTTATCAGAGGAAGTCAAAGTCCATATTCATCTCTTGTATTGCTGGTTAGGAAAGCCGATGGGAGTTGGATGATGTGTGTCAATTATCGTGCCCTTAACAAAGATACGGTAAAAGACAGGTATCCCATTCCTAACATCGATGAATTGTTGGATGAGTTATATGGTGTTGAAATATTTTCTAAATTGGATTTACGTTCTGGTTACCATCAAATTAGAATGCATGATAAATATTCCTAAAACTACTTTTAGGACCCATGGTCACTACGAATTTTTGGTCATTCCATTTGGGTTTACCAATTTAGGGATTGATGAATGAGATTTTTAGGCCCTATCTCAGGAAGTTTGTCTTGGTGTTCTTTGATGATATACTAATTTATAGCAAGTCTATTGCTGAACATTTGCAACACCTATCTAAAGTATTGGAAACTTTAAAAACTCATTCAGTTGTTAGCAAAATAGAGTAAATGTGTGTTTTGTAGCCTTGAAGTGGAGTATTTAGGGCAATTAATCTCTCGGGAAGGGGTATGGCCCTATTGCAGCACCTCTTACACCTCTTCTAAAAAAGAATGCATTTGTGTGGACCGAAAAGGCTCAAGCAACCTTTGATAAGCTAAAACAAGCTATGGTTAGCCCTCCTGCTATTATATTACCTGATTTTACAAAAACTTTTAAGTGAATGCGATGCTTCAGGTGAAGGTTTGGGAGCTGTACTAATGAAAGAAGGAAGACCAATTGCTTACCTAAGTCAAACCCTAAAAGGAAAAAGTCTCATGCTCTCTACCTATGAGAAGGAATTATTAGTATTGGTGATGGCAGGAAATGGAGAGACTACCTATTGGGACAATCCTTCAAATTACGCACGGACCAGGAAGCACTTAAATACTTGCAAGAAAAAAAGGTGGGAACACCTTCAGAACGGAAATGGGTTTCTAAATTGCTAGGTTATGACTTCGCAGTCGAGTACAAATGTGGGAAAAATAACGCTGTGGCAAATGCACTATTTAGGGTATACTATCCAGAAAAACCAAACCCAAACAGTAACCGAAACCAACCCTTAAACCCAAACTGAACAGCTCCTACCAGCAATGATTTAAACACCAAAATAGTATCTAAACACTACTCAGATAAAACAAACCCAAAGAGCACCCAAAATCAACACCTAAAGCTAGGATACTTTTATTATGCGGTGAAAAAATGTTGCGTTATTTTGATTTTTAGATTGCATTTGGAGCAATCAGGTCACACAAAGTATAGTATGTAGTAGATTTTTTTTATTTTTTTAGTTTACCAAATACGTACTGGGGTTCACCAAATACGTAATGGAGTTCACCAATTATGTAGTGGGGTTCACCAAATACGTACAAAATAATAATTCTTGGAGGGGTTCACCAATTACGTACAAAAAAATAATTCTTGGAGGGGTTCACCAAATACGTATAAAAAAATAATTTTTGGAGGGGACCAATTACGTAGTGAGGTTCACCAATTACATACAAAAAAATAATTCTTGGAGCGATTCATCAAATACGTATTGGGGTTCACCAAATACATAGTGGTGTTCACCAATTATGTAGTAGGGTTCACCAAATACGTACAAATGAATAATTCTTAGAGGGGTTCACCAATTACATAGTGGAGTTCACCAAATACGTACAAAAAAATAATTCTTACAGTGGTTCACTAATTACGTAGTGGGGTTCACCAAATACGTACAAAAGAATAATTCTTGGAAGGGTTCACCAATTACGTACTGGGGTTCACCAGTTACGTAGTGAGTTTCACCAAATACGTACAAAAGAATAATTCTTGGAAGGGTTCTCCAATTACATACTAGATTTCACCAATTACGTACAAAATAATAATTCTTTGGAGGGGTTCACCAAATATGTACAACCTAATAGACATACTTAATAGGCGAATCACCTATTTTTGGCCCCTAAACGCCATCCTGAAGGTGCTAATAGCATCGTCAAATTCGAGCGCTAGTTTTATGCCTCCAATCGTATGTTTCAGTATTCAAACGCCATGTACAAATAGGCGATCACAGTCTCCCTCACAATCACCACTTTTTTGCTCATAATCACCATTTATATGGCTGTAATCGTCATTCTTCACAATTTTTCTTAAAATTGATATTTTTGTAATTATTTATCATACGTCGAGAAAATCATCGATAAAAATAGAAAAAAAAACTCATTATTTCCATGCAAACATTCATGATACTCATTTATTATGTGAAATTAGATTGGATTAATTAAGGATTCTCGAAACAATTGAACACTTATTCAAAAACTCATTAAAAGTTATTATTGATAATGTTGTTGTGCTTTTGTGACAAGTATCGAGCGAGAAGAGTTTTCACCATATATAATTATAAGTTGTAATGTTTTGATGGTCGGTAAATCCTATTTATCGGTTTGACGAACATGTATAGCCCTCAATGTCAGAATCTATCTATAAATCGAACATATCCACTAAAAGTTTGAAATTAAATATTGAAATTTAAAATTTTAACCTTTTATTTTATAAATTATAACGCCATAAAATTTTGAAAACAAACTATTTACGTTTTAATTTATAAAAATATAAAAAATCTAAAAGTTAAAAGAGATTGGAATTATGAAAAACCTAAAATTAAGACCGAAACAGCTTTAAGGCCTCTGAAAGTATTTAAAACAGTGTTTTTTTTACACAAAACTGAGTTGTGATGAGTTATCCCCGTTGCGCATGTGAATCTCTGAATAAGCTTCGATTGATATCTTACGACCCACATAGTTCCATCCGAGTGAAAAATTATGCCCTCCAGAAATTGACTTGCGCATGCCACGATCTAATAAGAGTATTGGGACCAATCGCGTATCATGAATGGCGTTTGGGACCTGCAGATCACGTTTGGGTCCCAAACGCCAGACTAAACATAGGTGTTTGGGGCCTAAACGTCACCAGCAGGCCCTAAACGCCACCAGCAAGCCCCAAACGCCACCAGCAGGCCCTAAACGCCACCAGCAAGCCCTAAACGCCTACGCCCCGTATCACTGGAACACGAGCCAAACGCCTGTTACCATGGCGTTTGGGGCTTCAACGCTACCAGAAGCCCCCAAACACCAATCATGGTAGGCGAATCGCCAGCCACGACTAACGTTTGGTCATTTTCACAACAAACCCTTTTCACACAAATATTTTGATACACTTAGTCATTTTTACACCCTTAGCTATTTTCTCACACTTGGTCATTTTTATACCCTTAGCCATATTTTCATACACTTACGCTTTTTCACATATACCTAGTCATTTTTACAACTTAGTCACATGCACTTGGCAATTTTCATTCACTTAGTAATTTTCTCACACTTTGCTGTTTTCATGTGCTTATTTTGAATCACTTAACTATTTTCATGCACTTATCCATACACTTAGTCATTTTTACACACTTAGTTATTTTCACTATATAGTCATTTTCACACACTTGGTTATTTTCACACACTTAGCAATTTTCACACTTATTTATTTTCTCACACTTAGTCATTTTAATCAACTTAGTTATATTCACACACTTGGTCATTTTTATTTATTTTCACATGAGCGTAGTATTTTTCATTCACTTCATAATTTTCTCATACTTTGCCAAATAAAAACTGTTAATTTTTACTTTAGAATTGTAACTTTTTACTTCAGGGTTAAGCCAATGATTTACTCTCACTCGTTTAAGAGTAATGGGACATTAGTAAATTATGCAGGCAATAGGCAACTGAAAAACTAAGTTGTAGCTGTGATATTGAACTAAATCCATTTCCTAGTCATGTATTACTTAATTGAAATTTGGTCCCAACATTTTAGTTGCGTAAAGGCTAAATAGCAGCTATCATGAGGGATAGGTACCAAGAGGCGAAATCGTTATTGTCGAAGAGAAGAAGGGGACATCTTGGGCATAAGAAAATAAAAGTTACACACCAACCAAGTCAACCACTCAAATTCATATTGAAAAAAAATTTCACAAGTAAAAATATCAAGTACAGGGGTGGATCCATCACAGCTTCTAGATGTAAATAATAAGTTTAAGATGTAAACAAATAAAATACAGCAGATCCATCATAGCTTTTGATTACAACTCCAATCTTGCAGAAATATAAGTTGATGGCCATGAATGGTAAATAATGCATTCCGGCTAAACCTTATTTGAGCAAAGAGCTTCATGATTATGCAGTAGCTGATTGAATGCAGCAAAACCATTTCTTCTACGATTCAAACAACTTGAAAACATCAAACATATCATATACCAGTCAGATAAAAGCAATTTTAAAGTACATTCATAAATTTCTGTAACAAGGAACTAATTCGATGTTGGCCATGATGGTGAGACTAATAGCAAGGGCAGCCAATACACGATCCAAGAGATCCTACAAAAAAGGTTCTCTTCTTTGCTGAGACAATATTCTTGTTGTATGAACCAATGTTTTCCATGTGCCCTACAGTTTTGATAAGCCATATAGTTACATATTAGTTATTGGTGGCATGAACAGTAACAGCTTGCACCTGAAATTCTTGATTGGCTCAAATTATTCAATGATATATAGAAGGCATATTATTCATGAGTGTTGCATGCAAATATCAACCGAAATCAGAATAAATATTTAAGTAGAAGAGGTGGTAACCACAATCTGCTTAGTGAATCCAAATAAATTAGGATTCACTAAATAGGTTATGGGGTACTTTATTTGAAAGAAAATAACTTTATCTTATATCTACAAGAACGGGTTAGGCTTTTGGGTGAGTAGCTCTTTTTAATTTTAGAAGAATATCATCGAGAATGAGGGAAAAAATACTAAAAATGGAAATGTAAAATAAACCAACCTCTTCATTTCATGATCTAAGAAACTATTGGGGGGACAACATCTAAAGCTAAAAAGAATCCTCTAACATAATATTATTCATCTCGATTGACAATTCCATTTCGAGTCCTAGAAATGGCCTTCTAAACCAAAAGCAAGAATAAAAAGTAAAATTACAATTATTGAGGTACCTACCTTGTCGGCTGAAGCAGTAAAGAATAGCTCATCCCAGCTACAAACTTTACACTCGTTACCTACCATAGAAACATCACCTTCTAAACGCTTAATCTTCAATAAAAACGCAAGTCCAGAACTGAAAGTTAGAACAAGAGGGAGGGAGGGAGGGAGGGAGGACCTTCTTTGAATGCCCACTAAGAGTTGATAAAATTTGTCCAGAAGAACGATCGAATATTATGACATGAGTCTCGTCAAGGCAATCCTCAATATATTCTTAATATGATTTGCCACACTGAATTTGATTTACGAGAATGTATTACACGAGACAAAGATGAATGTATAATTAACCAATTCATATTAGCACCAGATACAAGGCATAACTTAGCTCTTGTCTTGCCATATGCAATTGTTGCTCAAGTGAAAAATTGGATAGCATCAATCAATCCCATTCCTATCGTTAGGAAATAAAATATTTTTTAAAAAAAACTTTAAAATTAATGCCCAAATATCAAGTCATATGCTGATAAGACTGAATATCTAAATACATCTTGAGAGTTAAAAGTGACAAGCAAACTTTTCAAATCTAGCGAAAATAATCAATAAAAATTGTAAATTGGTTTACGTATTACAAAGTTAATGGAGATAAAAACTCATCAGAGAGAACGCAAAACCTCATTCCAAGAACACGTGGAAAAGATAGAAAATCGAATAGATTACATATTTGTGATGAGTACACTAACTGTTCCAAATAAATATAACCTCCATTAACAAGATTGTTCTACTCTTCTCTGTATGTAATCAAGAAAATACCACTGAAAAATATTAATGCGGATAAAAATACTCAAGTATTTTTCTAAAGTTCTAATACATGATTAAAATTCTCTAACAAAACAAATTTGTCATCTCACCACAAAAAACAAGACTCAAAAGGAATGAAGTACTAAAATTCATACATTCTGGAACATTCCAAGCATGCCAGGAATGCTAGCAGCATGTATGGGCATGGGCTTCACAATCTACAGAGCATAAAACAACACTAAATTAACATATCCAAGATGCAATACTTGTAACAGCCACAAGTGAACTTTATGGCACAAAATTTGTACATAAAACAAAAAAGAAATTATAAAACAGATAGTGTATTGTGCATACCTTACGAGTTTTAATTGGAACGACGACATCCATAGCAACTAATTCCCCTGTAATTGGGTGTTTCCCATATTCCTAGAAACATGAAAGTAAAATCTAAACTATATTTCTAGGATGAAAAAATTCTAAGAGGAAAATTGATCAAGAAATTATTATATAGTATTACGACTTTGTTTGGTGTAAGAAAGTTACATCAGGTTCCATATGCTTGAATAATTGAGAACAATATTGACTCTATTCTTACATATTTCATGTTATACATAGTTAAATATTTATATTATTTATGTATTTGAGTCATCGTACTATTCTTCAAGAGACATTCTTAATTTTGTATTTTGGAAGCATCGACTAGAAGTGTCTAAGCCACTCTCACTAGAGCAAATTTTTGTCATTTAATAGCAAAATAAAAAATAGCGCCTGATCAAATCTCAGCAGCATTGAGGTGGCATACCAGTACTCTCTGGAATACTTATATTTTATCATTCAATGTTTAACTTTAAATGAAGATAGACAACAAACCTTTGAAATCATATATAAGTATCACTTTTAGTGCTTCAATTTCCATATATGAATCATCGACATCAAAGAACCTAGTAGATCAATTAAAACTCCAAAGCTTTACTTATTAGTTCAGAGAATAAATACAAAATTTTCAATTAAAAAGGTAAAGAGTGAGAAAATAGGAATGGAGGAACTAACCTTCTTAGATGAAGCCTTCTTGACAAGTTTCTTGACGAACATAGAATCGATCTGATTGTTGATGCTCTTTTTTTTTTAAATATGGAGGCGCAAGCAACCTAGGTAGAAAATGGGATGGGTGATTGGGAAAAAACTGACTCACCAATGTGTAGTGGAGCTAGGGTTCCTTCTGAGAGTCACCGACACTGTAGACACCAACGGAGATGATCACTTCAGTTGTAGATTTCCACCATCTGGAGTAGAGAAAATGTCTGACTACCCTAGAGGTAGATCTGTAAATCTGAGAGCTCATTTTCAAGAAAGAATAAGAATCAAAGAGAAAGAGAGACAAAGAGAGACGTTGAAAGACAAAGAGAGAGATTTGTTTACTTTTGTGTGGATGAGTCAAAAGCAAACCATCTAACATGAACTCTTGAAAACTACCAACTTCCTCCATTGACAAAAGCTCGAGCTTTATGGTTGATTTTAACAATAGACGACGGTAATAGCTCAAACTTTTATGCTTGCCCGAGTGAGAGAGAGAGAGCATACAACAACAAAGGGGAAAGAGAGAGCCTAAAGATTGGGGTGAAAATTGCGTGCCTTAGAAAGCTTGATGTTCTTGAGTTTGATGTCAAAGCTTTAGAGAAGGAATAAGGAAGCTTTCGAAGGAAGCTTTCCAAAAAATTGTAACCTGCAATGAGGCAACATGTAAAATGTGGGAAAACTTTTCCCGACATTGGACAAGGTCCCCTAAACCTAAAGCAAACAACTCCTACCAGATATTATTCAAGCGCCAAAACCCCCACAAAAAACCCATATTCCACACCCAAAACCAATCAGACATGTAAACATCACATAATCCAAATACAAGCAATCAACATGGTTCAAGCGCGTGAATTCAGGAACTAAAGAAAGCTTACCAACATGACCCCATGTTACAGTAACTTATCAGCCACTACCGAAATAAAGACTTGGACCAATCTCGTTACTAAATGCGAAATGAGCTACTCTTCTACAAGGGTTACATATCGAGTCATTAGTACCCTTCTAGCAGTAGATCATTCATAACTTCCATAGCAATCCGTTAGGGGGTCATACTGGAGTACAAAAAACACAGACAAGAATAAAAAAATGAGTTCTACTAGCCTAGTCTAACGAATGATGTTCGGACACATGTCTGGGAATGTGATGTTTGCCAAAGAAGAAAAGTTCAAGCTCTCCTTCCATCTAGTTTGCCCTTCTGGAGGCAAGACAATAATTTTTGTTGTGGTGGACATGCTAAGTAAGTATTCCCATTTCATGCCTATTACTTATCCTTATACAGCATTAACAGTGGCTAGGGTGTTCATGGACAATGTGTTTAAGTTACATGGTTTACCACTAACCATAGTAAGTGATCGAGACTATGTGTTCACAAGCAATTTCTGGGGGAAATGTCCAAGTTAAATGGAACAGACTTATTACTCAGCACTGCTTACCATCCTCAAATAGGAGGTCAGATAGAAGCTATAAACAGTTGGATTGGGTTTTAGATTTTGAAGAAAAATTAATGAACCGTGACAAGTTCATGGATAGAGTTTCCAAAAAAAATCATACAAACATTTAATCCAATTAAACACAAAATCAATCAATGAGCATGCATAATCATGTAAACGTATCAAAAAAAGATTGAAATAATTTATATATTTTCAGTTAAAGAAGAATTTCAGATTTGGCGGGATACAATTTCTATCTCACGTTCTTCGTTCTGCACAGAACAAGTAATTGATTTTCGCACCAACAACCACCTGTTAGAATTAGAAGTATATATCTTAAGGATATCGGTAGGAATTGAGTGTGGGCTCTCAAAACAACAATTGGAAGAGAAAAATCAAAATTTTCTTCTTCCATATTGTATTTCGACGGCAACAAGCTTGAGGGGGGAGAGAAACTCTTTTCTGCTATGTATAACACGTAACTTAGCTTAGACTTAAGTCTCCAACCTTTTTATATTTAATTATGAAATTTACCCATATACCACTATATGTCAAAAACCGAAATTCCCCATTCCATACACATTTATATGAAATTTTCACTTCTTCCCTAGATTCAAAATTATTTTCAAATTCATCTGTTCAAATTGATAAATTAAATTGATCACAATCAATTAATTAATTTTTTACTAATTATTCAATAATTTAAAAATAATAAAATAATTAATTTGAACAATAATTTCAGTTTTCACTAATATAGTGATGACATTAATCATATATGAGCTCGATAAGTGTGCCTTGATCAAAAACACATTTTTGGTCCAACTCATGTTTCTCATTCATGTCCGTATGAGCTACTCTTGAGGATTCTTGGGAGCTTGCTCCTTGCAGTGGCTAACTCCATGCCTAAAGTGAAGATATCCCTTCTTGGAGTCTTGCATACTAAAGCGATCCATCACCTTATCAATATAAGATGCTTGAGATAGTGCCAATTGTCTGTCATTCCGATCCCAAAAGATCTGAATACCTAGGACAAAGACAGCTTCTCCAAGATCTTTCAAATATCAAATTGCTTCACAAGCCAAATCTTAAAATCAGACAATTTTCCTACGTCATTCCCAATGAGTAGAATATCATCCACGTACAAAACTAGGAAAACTACTTTTCATTCGTGTATGGGCTTATACACATAGGGTTTGTCTACTAAAATCTTGACAATTTCATCAAGTCTGATATTCCATGAACGAGACACTTGGTTAAGTCCACAAATGGACTTTAGTAGTTCACAAACCTTGCTCTCTTGGCCTTTCTCCATGAACCCATCAGGTTGAGCCATATAAATGCGCTCTTCAAGATTATCATTCATAAAGCAATCTTGACGTTCATTGGCCAGATTTCATAATCGAGGGCAGCAGCATTGGACAGGAGAATTCGGATGGATTTAAGCATGGCCACCAGCGAGAAAGTATCCTCATAGTCAATACCTTTCATTTTGGGCATAGCCCTTGACGACAAGCCTAGTTTTGAATGTATATACATTTCCATCAAGACCTCTCTTCTTCTTATATATCCATTTACACCCAACGGGTTTACCCCTTCAGGAGGATCTACAAGCTTTCAGACCCCATTCAAGTACATCGATTGTACCTCGACATTCATGGCGTCTTGCCATAGGCTTGCTTCAGGACTAGCCATAGCCTGCGAGTACGAAACATGCTCATCATGATCCTTATTTGAGAATGACGTCAAGGCATCTCCATAAGACATGTACCTATCAAGTTGTCTCATAACCCTCTCACTATGTCGAGGCTCTAGCTCATTTTGTGGTTTTTCCATTATTGAATCAAGAACAATTTCTAATTGGGGATTCGGTGTCCTCCTACTCATAAATTCCTCTAGAACAAGTGTGCTTTTCTGCTTGACAATTCTTTTGTAGTCCTCTTCAAGAAAACGTGCATTCATGCTCACGAATTGTTTCTTGTTGGTATGACTATAAAAGACGTATCCCTTCATTCCCTTGTGATATCCTACAAACAAGCATAACTTTGATCGACTGGCCAACTTACTTGTCTTTGGTCTTAGTACATGTGCCGGCCATCCCTATATCTTAAGGTGCCTTACGGATGACTTTCGTCCACTCCGTTTTTCATATGTTGTACTGGGCCTCATCATTAACAGAACTTGGTTCAGAATATATGTCGCTACTTCTAAGGCATAACTCGGAATGAATCTGAGAGGGATGAGTAACTTATCATGGATCTAACCATATCCAATAGAGTTTGATTCCTTGTCTCTGGCACACCATTCTGTTCTGGAGTGCTAGGTGTTATAAGTTGAGAAATAATACCTTCTTCCTTATGAAAATCTTCAAACTCTCCTAGCAAGTACTTTCTACCACGATCGGATCGTAGTGTTTTGATTTATTTCTCTAACTCCTTCTCGACCATAGCCTTGTACTCTTTGGACTTTTCAAAGATTTCAGATTTTTGGCGCATTAGATAAACATGTTCAAAACGTGAGTAGGCATCTGTGAAGGTTATAAAATATTCATAATCCCCTCTTGCTTGGATATTCAATGGCTCACATAAATTACTATGTACGAGTTCAAGGCATTTAATGCCTCTTTCACCTTTCGTAGAAAAATGTCTCTTGGTCATTTTACCTTCAATGCAGGATTCGGATGAGGGTAGTGATCCCACACTTAAAGTTTATACTGGACCATCCTTTGCAAGTATTTCAATTGTGTCTAGGCTAATGTGACCAAGATACAAGTGCCACAATTAGGTTAGATCAATTGAGTCAGACTTCAACTTTTTAATATCCCTTTGTAAATCAATATTTACGTCAGTGTCACATACCATTGGAACTTTTGGTTTTACATAGAAAATGTTGTTTATCATGTGTGCAGTAGTGATTAAGAAATCATTTCTAAAAATATCAATATCATTATCAATGAAATCCAAAAAATCTCCTTGCTCAATTAAACTAGCTATTGAAATGAGGTTTTTCCCAAAAATTGGTATATAATAAACATTACGTAAAACCAAATAATTGTTCTCAAATAACAATTTAATGGTTATAATTGATACTGTCGATACTAGTGTTTCATTCCCCCAATGAAAGCTAAACTTGCCTTCGTTAAGCCTTCTACTTTTCCTTGAACCCATGTAGGGAATAACAACTATGGTTAGTAGTTGCAGAGTCTACAATCCACGAAACAGTAGAGCCAGCCATATAACAGGCTTTGGTAACAAGAATGTACCTTTGGATTTCAACTCATTGAGATAATTGGGCAGTTGCGTTTCCAATGACCAGTGACTCCACAATGATGACACTTGTCTTTCGATTTGTCCACTTTCGCATGATCCTTTCCTTTCACAGCTTTCGAGTTCGCCTTCCTAGATTTCTTTGGACCTCTCTTGTGTTTCTTTTTTACGCCAGAGGGGGAAGGCTTACTTTCAGTCAAGTCTGTCTCTCCATTCTTCCTCTTGCCCTTGAGAAATAGGTCTCAGCAGCTTGCAACTCCTTCGTAAGTTCCGGAAGAGAGTACAACTTATTCATCGAATAATTAAATTTGAAGTTCTCAAAAGTGTCTGGCAGTGTCTCGAAGATCATAGAAACTTGAGTCTCGCATTGTACCCCAGCTCCCATGATATTCATCTCGTTCAAATAACTAATGATCAGCATCATATGTTCTATGAAAGGAGTTCCGGGTTTCATCCGATAGATCATGAAGTTTTGCACAACAACCTATTTGGATTGAGGACCCTAATCCCCGAACATTTTAATGATGCTCAACATCATATCAGCGGCGGTCTCCATGTTTTGATGCTGGTGTTGGAACATATTGCTAACCGATGCCAAGATGTACACCTAACGATCTCATCAGGACGCAACCAAGAAGCATAAGCACCTTTTTCCTCTTGAGTCGATTCAGCAATAGGCTCAAGGGGACAAAGGGTGGCGAGAATGATCTTGTGTTTTTCTACCGTCAACACGATATCGAGATTACATTTCCAATCCACGTAATTTTCACTAGTGAGTTTGTTTTCATTCAAGATTGTTAAGAGTGAGGATAATGACATAATTACTGAAAAGAATAAATAAAGTGGTATAAATAAACACTTAATCATTTAGGAAAGTATAACACATGATGCAAATACTTAAATATTTAAAAATCCAATAAAAATGTATTTCTTTCATGATATTACGATGAACAACGATGGCTCATCTCATCCAATGACAACCCCCGATTTACTTTTATCGCATCGAGACTCTTCTCGTTTGGTTAACGCTTCTCAAGATGTCACTACATCTAACTTAACCAATCACCAGTGGTTTTGGGCAGCTTAGCCCCATTGACTAACTCCTATAAGAGATTCCAATGTGCTTCGATCTAATTGTTTAACCAAGGCATCGGCTTTAAATGTTTCAATGAATTAACAGTCCCTCTAGGAACAGTCCTGCCTCACCACTTCTTTTACAACCTCTCTAGCTTCTCAAGCAACTTGATGACTCAAAGCGACACGATTCTCAAGTTTTTCCCACTGAAGAGACGACTGTTGAGGCGGCTCTAAACCATCCCTCGTGTCGCGATCAAGTTTGCGTTAGGAACCTTGAACACGTTTCAACGTAAATGACTCTCTCACTTAGTTTTTGAAAAAAAATGTATTTTCCTTTGCTTTTTCAAAAATCATAACTCTTTATAAATTTAAAACGCATGTTTTAAAAATTATAAACTTTTATAAAATTTAAATTATAGTTTAAAATTTATAACTTTCATAAAATTTATATAGTATTTAAAATTATAACTCATTATGAATTTAAACGACAACGATGCATGCACTCGCTAAATGTTAATTTGATATTGGCATATCCCTATTTTTTATATGACATGTTATATGAGAATACGAGATTAATAATAAATCATACATTCAAAACTAACCTCTCTATGGCTCATTTCTAATTACAACTCATAGAAATAATAATAAATAACTTATAATAATTTAAATACTAGTCATCACGGCCTCTGTAATTGTCGCTTTCTCCTTCAAAAAGTCCCACTTTCTGTAACTCTTTACCACGGTCCAGTCCCATTTTCAAAATTCAAATTTTAATTTAAAATTAATTTTTCAACAATTTTTATTTTGATAAAAAAATTACCAAGTAAATAAATGAATTGATTCATTTTAAAAATGATTTAAAAATAAATTCTAATTAATTAGTATTGAAAAATTACCAAATTAAATAAATTTAATTTTTAAGGACTGGATTGGGCTAGAATCAAATCTCAAGTTACTGCGAATCATTTAGGCCGAACAACACTTGCTCAATCCAAAACCTCAACAGGCTTGGTGAGTCCACGCCACTCCAAGGCCCAACATGGTCTTGCGCGCGCTACGGTTTTCAAAAACCCTGGGGTTTCCTACACCTTAAGCATTGCCGCCTAGGGTTTCACAATTCCTAGTGACGGCACAAGGCACAGCGCGGTGGCGGACAACGCAACAACGGATAGTGCGACGCGCGATGGCGGACTCTATCGGAACGTGTTCAGACAGATTTATATAAAATATAATGATACAGCTCTAGAAAAATTAAGTCACATAAAATCCTATGCCGCAATTTTGGCGTACATCAATTCTAAAATTGAAAAATAACACCTAGAGACAATCGATCGGGATCCATTCATAAAACACATTCAAACATGTTTTTAATCAACCATACAAAGCTGATATGTCAATATCATCCTATTCATCCATACATACGTTTAAATACTGAATGTGCATATTCAAAAACCATAGGCCCTAATATCAGTTGTTGGATAGGGTTTAAATTTTGAAGGAAAATTAATGAACCGTGACAAGTTCGTGGGTGGAATTTCAAAAAATATTCATACAAACGTTTAATCCAATTAAACATAAAATCAATCAATGAACATGTATAATCATGTAAACTTATTGAGAAAATATTGAAATAATTTATACATTTTCAATTCATGCAAAATTTCTGATTTGGCGGAATCCAATTTTTATCTCGCGTTCTTCCTTATTCACTCTTCGCAGAGCTAGTAATTGATCTTCTCACCAAAAACTACCTGCTAGAATCAGAAGTATATATCTGAAGGATATTGGTAGGAATTGAGTGTGAACTCTCAAAACAATGATTGGAAGAGAAAAATCAAATTTTTCCTCTTCCCTACTGTATTTCGACAGCAACAAGCTTTGGGTAGGAGAGAAACTATTTTCTACTCTGTTTAACACTTAGCGTAGCTTAGACATAGGTTTACAACCCTTTCATATTTAATTATGGAATTTGCCCATATACTCATATATGTCAAAATGGAAGTTTACCCTTCCATATACACTTATATGTAATTTTCACCTCTTCCCCTCGAGCTAAAATTGTGTTCAAATTCAGCTATTCAAATTGATGAATTAAATTGATCCTAATTAATTAATTTATTAATTTTTTTGTATACTCATTATCTAATCATTTAAAAATAATAAAATAATTCATTTAATTTCACTAAAATAGTGATGACACTCATCATATATGAGCCCGGAAAGTGTGCATTGGTCCAAAACACGTTTTTGGCCCAACTGATGTTATTTCTCGTTCCTATCCTTATGAGTTACTCCTGAAACCAAATGGATCCACGTGAATAAATCTATGAGATTCAAATACCTGACTAATTTAACTTCATAAATTACCGATCTATTTAATCTGAATATTGTATGACTACACTATAGGTTCGATGCCAATAGAACTCTCGATTCATGTGCATTGCATTCTCTTTGGTGCAAATAAACATTTATATTTTACGGTCCACAAAATATTTTAGGATATTATCCTTCTTGAATATCAGTAACAAGAGCAGGATGTAAAATTATCATTTTACCCCTCTTGTTATTATTTTCTTAACTCTTTTATTGATTGTGAATAAGAAAGACATATCAGTAAAGTGTCTCATACAGATCATCATGTCTTATTCAATGACTCATGTCATCGAGTACCAGGCTCGATATATTTATTCACACACTCATCAATAAAGCATAAGGTGATATTGTTGTTTTTACAATCTTAGCACGAATTCCATATTTGTGAATCACGCAACTCCAACATAGTTAAATCACGATCCCAACAGCCGAGGTATTGTCCAACAATTCGAACTCACTCTTTTGGCATATCAAAGATTGCAAGTAACTAAGTCAAGTTTCGTATTCACCTCAAGATTAAGATAATTATGAAAATACCCTTAAGTTGTAACAATTAGATTTAGAACTAGATAAACGGCTTTGCTCTAAACTAATTGGTTACTGGTCTATTCAACATGTTACATAACATGTTTAGGTCAACTGTTAGAGTCTCCACTCTCATGCCCCGAGACTGATATCTTTTGATTCAACCTAACAGTCATAAAATTCCTAACATCTTTCAATTGCTCAGTAAATCCTAAAACTATGAATAACATTCTGAACTATCTCAGAAGAGTTTGTTTGAAAAATCGCTCGATCTTTACTCTTCTCACGTTGATAATAGTTTTATGACTTAATTAAATTACAAACACTCTTTAATTAAAGGAAACTTTCAATTTATTCATAAAATTTAGTAATACATAAATGTTTAAGAAATAACTGTCTACTCATAAATGGTTAGTACACCCTACTTTATGCATATAATTTCAACAACCTCCCACTTGGACTAAAGTATGAGTGTACAATCTCGTATCTCCATGCCCTTCAGATGACCATCAAACACTTTACTGCTTAAAGTTTTTATGAATGGATCTGCCAAGTTGTTAACTATTGATATGTATGTTACTTGAACATCTCCTCACTAAACTATCTCTCTGATGAGGTGGTACTTCCGCTCTATGTGTTTGGATCTTTTATGGCTTCTCAATTTCTTCGAGTTTGCTACAGCTCTGTTGTTATCACAATAAAGTGTCCTGGGTTTGTCAGCATCTAGAATGACTTTCAAAGTTTTTAGAAACTTTCTAAGCCAGACAACCTCATTTGCAGCTTCACAAGCCGTCACATACTCAGCTTCCATGGTAGGATCAGCAATGCTAAATTGCTTGATACTTCTCCATAATACTGCTCCACCATTCAGGATGAACATCGATCCTGATGTGGACCTTCTGGAATCCTTTTCCTCTAGGAAATCTAAGTCAGTATAACCCGTCTTATTCAGGTTAGTACATGAACACAAAAGCATGTAATTCCTTATTCTTCTAAGATACTTGAGGATTTGCTTGACAGCATTTCAATGCTCGAGTCCAACATTAGATTCACAACGACTCACCATGCCTACGGCATAGCAAATATCTAGCCTAGTGCAAAGCATTGTATACATGAGACTTCCTACGGCTGAGGCATGTGGAATCTTGCTCATGTCTTCCTTTTCTTATGGAGTCTTGGGAGACTGCTCCTACGAGAGTCTGACTTCATGCCTAATGCGAAGATATTCTTTTTTGGAGTCTTGCATACTGAAGTGATCCATCACTTTATCAATATAAGATGTTTGAGAAAAGTGTCAATCTTCTGTTTTTCCAATCCCGAAAGATCGGAATATTTAGGAAAAATTCAGCTTCTCCAAAATATTTCATATCAAATTGTTTTGAAAGCCAAATTTTGACATGAGACAATTTTCCTACATCATTCTTAATTAGTAGAATATCATCCATGTACAAAATCAAAATTTCTCCTCCCTCCATATATAATCTGAAAATTTAGGGTTAGGATCATTTTACCCAAAAATCTAGAACTTCTCCATCCATTCTCCTTCACGAATTTAGGGTTAAGTACTTCATCTTCTGCACTTCTTCTCTTCATCGTCTGAGTTCTGCGTCTTCTAAGTTTTGTGTCTTCTTCATCATTTGAGTTCCACTTCTTCTATTGAGTCTGTGAGTCCTCCTTCGCCTCCTTTATGATTCCTTCTTCTACACTCGGTACTTTGCGTTTATTTCTTCTTCTACGTTTGGGGGTTTATATTTATCCTAGTTTCTTACTGCTTTATGCCTTAGATCTACTACTTTATACGTTTAGAGATATTGTTTACTGCGTTTAGATCTAAGTTTGTTCTATGCTTTAGATCTACTATTTTATGCTTTAGATTTGTTTATATTTTTCGTTACTAAGGTTCTTCTGCGTATGTTCTATGCTTTAAATCTAAGTCTGTTATATCCTTTCGTTACTGAATTTATATTTCTTGTTTTATTTTTACTGCTCTATGGTTTACTACTCTATGCTTTAAATTTATTTATATTTTAGATCTGTTTATATTTTAATGCTGAGAAATATAGATCTAAGTGTGTTTTACTGCTATATTTTTTAGATCGTTACTGAATTTCCTTTACTTGTATAATGTTCTGTTTGTGTATGTAATGAATTCTATGGATATGTTCTGTATGCTTTACTTATTAGAAGGTTTGGAAGATTTGATAGGGATATAGACATTGGTGTGCCTGATGAGGTTGGACGTCTTAAGGTTCTTCATATTCATACAAAGAATATGAAGTTTGTTGGGGATGTAAGATTAATACTTATTATCTAACTAACACATGCACACATATCCTTAAAATGATGATTTCTTATTTACAAATATTCCACATGGAGTTCAATGGGTTCTGTGTTTGGATGTTGCAGGTTTACTTAGAGAGAATCTCCAAGGACACGCATGGCTATATGGGTGCTGATCTGGCAGATCTCTGTACTGGGGCTGCTCTTCAATGCACACGGGAGAAGATGGATGTGATTGATTTGGAAGATGAGTCTATAGATGCTGGGATACTTAACTCAATGGTAGTTAATAATGAGCATTTCCAGACTGCTCTTGGGTAGGGGTGAAAATTATTTTACCGAACCGAACAAAAAATTATCGGTTCAGTCGGTTCTTTATATGTATTCAATTCAAAAAATGAGATAACCGGGGTTTCGATGCGGTTCAAAATTTCGGTGGTTTTCAAACCAAACCGAACCGAACAAAACATTAAATTCATATTATTTTTTATTTTTATATATAGTTTTATATCAATTCAAACCAAACCGAACCGAAATAAAAGTTTGATTCTATATTTTTTTCAATAACATCATTTTAAAATGTTTTAAAATTTTATTTTTAATTCATAATACCGAACCGAACCGAAACTCAAGGTTTGGTTTTTTTGACATGAACGGTTCGGTTTGGTTTTGATGTCCACCCGAATTTTTAATTCGGTTTGATTTTTCACCAAAAAATTAACCGAACCGAACCATGAACACCCCCACTCTTAGGATGAGCAATCCATCTACTCCTCATGTAACTGTAAGTAGTTATCTGATGCGTCAATGTGATATAAAGGGAGTTTTGTTTAATTTTATTTTGTTTGTTCTGGGGGGAGGAGTATGGAATCCAACCTAAATTCATGGATTTTTTTTAGCCAGGTTAAATTTTATTCTATGTTTAAATGTCCATTATGATTTGTGATAAATTTGATGCTCTTTATAGGTGGCTAGACATGAAAAATTTCCAGTTTAAGGACGAAAATCTACTAAAAATAAACTGCTGTGGAATCTGCCCCTGGACCGAACCATAAATCACGATTCAGTTCATATGAAACTCACGGTTCGGTTCGGTTTGACGTATGGCCGAACTGTGAATTTCAGTTCAGCTCGAGTTTTGCCTAATAACCGAACGAACGAACTAATTACACCCCTAGTAAGAATGGAATTGACTTAAAATAGTGTCAAATTAAACACTATAAAATATATAGTTAACGGTTTTGACAATTATATAAGCTCGAAAACACCACAAACATGCTCTCATACCAATGTTGATCTATATAAAGTCCATTACACTTACTTGATTATGTAGCAGAATGGATAAAAATGATGAATTACATGCCGGGTCGTGTAGAAAATCACAGAAACAAACTCTCTACTTATACCACAACCCAAGAACCCTTGATTTTGTATGCAAAAACTTGATTTTGATGTTGGATGAATGATTTTCTCTCTAAATTTTGTAGAGGTCCAGAGTTTTGTTAGATTTCTCTCTTAAAATGTCAATCAACCTCTTTCTCTTATAGAACTTTTCATAATCAACTTGAAAAGCTATCAATCATTCATTTTCACAATATGTTTGGTTGACTCATTATAGGCGCTCGGATCCTCATTTTTCAACAGAGACTAATATAGACAGGAATCGTGGTTTTTTTTGTGGGCTCGGTTTGTTTAACATGTTCACTGTGAGTGGTTAGTTTAAATTTCAAACACTCATATCAACTTTAAAAAAATCATTTTTCATTTTTCATAATTTTTGTGCGTTATTTTAAAAAAGTGCTTAAAAAATAACAGTTCAAATTGACTTAACATTATCTGATTAGATTACCAAACAAGATGCAATTCAAATCCACGTTTCTTATCTACTGCTAATAAGAAATTATCGTATTAATAACCTGAATAATTATTTCAGAGAAAGTAAAAAAGTATAGAATTGTTGCCCCCATGAAGCACTTAACATTTTCAGAAACTCAGTTTTCGTTGAAATAACATGAACAGAAGACAGATAGATGGTCATCAAAAGATATATTTTTCATGAATTACTATTATAACCTCTTTTTTAGAACGTTTCAGCTCCTCTTGACTGGGTCAAAGTTGGCGACACCAACAACGGCACCAACAATGGCAGTAAGAACACCACCACCAGCAGCAATGCTAAGCAGAAAGTTGTTAAGAGAAGGTGTAATTCCAGGCCCAGCTGCTTCGGCTACCTCCGGCATCACCATGGAAGCCGTCAGAACAGCCGCCGTAAGCCCGGTGACCACCTTTTCCTTCAAAGAAGCGTTCACTACTAACCTTCCTTTCGAAACTGAGACATCAGTTTTCTTTGCCTTTGACTGTCTCACAGCCAATGGCAATGGCTTGAACATGGCTTCAGTTTTTGTTACTCTATGTGACACTGTCATCGCCATTGAAACTGCTGAAGTTGAAGCCATTTCTCTCTTCTCTTCTCTTCTGATTCAAAATTCTTTCCTTTTGGTGTTGATAATTGAGAGAGTGGAATTTGATATGGGAATTTGGTTTTTGAGGATGGATTGGGTGTAAGTGTAACTAGAGGTATACGTTTGCTCATCTTTTTCTTTGTCTACGTGGCATTTTTCCATTGGAAATTTGTCGATAACGTTATCTTATTGGTCCAATCAGCATCAGATTTTATTTTCTGATTGAAGCTCTCAAAATGTCACAAGTGAAAAATATGGATTCTGGCCGTTGGATTTCTAACAGTTGGGAAGAAATTAAATCTGATCAGTTCAGTCAAATCTAAATAGATGAGATTCGTTAAAGAAAAAGTAAAAAAATTAAATAAAATAATAATATTTTAATATAAAAAAGTAGTTGGACCAGAATTCGTCAACTCTAGCAATGGTAGAAAGTTCTCATCCATACAAGTTTTATATATATATATATTTTTGGAGTTTTTCACCCAAATCCCAAATGACATGAGTTAGAAAAAACTAATTGTTTAAATGTTATGCAGCTTGAATTTGTCCTTCCTTAAAAGTTTTAAATTAGATGTTATGTAGTATCTCTTCTTTAACACCTAAACCTAAGTTTTAAATTTTAAGAGCATAATGAGATGAACTTTTCTATTTGATATCAAAACTTCATTGAGTTTTGTTTTTAGAGAGACAATCATTAATCAATAGAGAAAAAAAAAAAGACAAACAAGCAGAAAATATGTTACTTCTCTTGAGGAATTTAGATTAATAGTTTGTATTAAATTCAAGCATCATGTCTTTCATGTAGAAATAATTACTGGACCACATATAAAATTATTATTTCTGTGAATATCTTTGAACCCAACTAATGATGAAGGATATATTTTCAAGTTCATAATAAATAATATCACGTTTACATCTATTTTGCAATGACTATCAATAAAGTACAATGACAAATAATAATTCAGCCAAAATACATCTCCCATGACATATGATTTCTCATGGACACTTATATGGCAACAACAAAAGATTTAGTCAAATAAGATAGTCAAAAAAATATTGTACACTATGAGGTTCTTATCTAATGAGATTATATTTTTTAACAATATTCTATATCTAATATCACTATTAAAAATTAATATGTTCGAATTAAAATTTAAAAATTAAAACCTAGAGATAACATGCAGAGAATGTAGTCACTGACTAATATTATAAATGAGTCAAGATTAGTCTTTCAACCTTTTAATTATTTAATAAAAAATTCAATGATATATTTAATTTATTTTACATTAAATTTAAATGACCTAATATAAATTCATCACTTTAATAATTTTATCTCAAATATATAATCAGAAAATCAATCCAACATTAAAATTTCAAATTATGAATCTCAATTTATTGTTATGTGCGAACTATTTATTAATCCAAGAAACGTACAATATTTTAAATTGAGATAATATGTTAAAATGGAATCCAGATAGATCAAGTTTTAAAAAATTTATTTTGCTCATTTTATCCCGTTTATTCTTTTTCCATGATATATAAGTTATATATTAATTAAATTTTTATTAATTCTTGCAAATGGAAGCGGTGAGATGTTTTAAATGTTACAAAATTCTAATATAATTTTATTTTGTTGAGGATATAAATTTTTTATAAATTCTTTCATCATCTTATTTTTTCAAAATTATCTGAGTCAATATCCTAACCGCCCCTAAACTTTGATCCAAATCAATTCATGTCTCTAACATGATCACAAAAATTTGGAAGGATATGAGGATTTTTTTTATTGAAAGAAAAAGTTTATGTAGCATTAGAGAATGAGAATGCGTCAAAGTTTTAGGGGGTAAATTGCTTTTAGGCCAAAATTCAGGGGGTATGATCACATACTGAACACCAAGATGTATACCAAACATAGATACATATCAAACACAACAGAAACATGACATACAAAAGTTTATCTTTATTCGGATTGATTGATATTATTGTGAGAGCATGGAATATTTTATTCAATTTTTTTGTTCTCAATATGCGCGAAATCGTTTCTTACCGTTATTAGCAGATAATAGATTTAATTTGTTATTAAATAAGAAAAACCTGAAAATATTTTTTTTTAACTACAAACTACTTTCAACAATAAAATATATAATTTTTTGTTAAAAATATGTATTAAAATGAAAAACAGGCTTAAAACAAAATAATAATATAAGTAATTGTAGGCTTATATAAAAAAACAGAAAAAATCATAAAAAGGCTAATAATAACTTCAAGAACATACTATCTAGTATCTACCACATGTGAGAAAATAGGCTACACAATTGTGTTTTCAGCATGGAAATGACATTACAACCCTTCACATTTGGCTATTTTACGTCACTGCTTCAGAGGCTTCACTGTCGTTTGGGGTTTAATTGAGGGTAGTATGCTATTTTGCTTATTTTTTTAGTCCTCTTGGCTTTTGATTTGGGTTTGGACTTTGAGATACAGAAACGATTTTGATGTTTTGGCATTTGATTTTTTGTCTTCGCTATTATTTGGGTGTTTTTTTATGTCTTTAATTAACTTTTATTATCAAGAAACGTGAGGCTGAGGCTGAGGCTGAGGCTGAGGCTGAGGCTGAGGAGCAAGCGGACAATGCAGTCTCTTGAACCGAAGCTCACCGCTTAACAGAGCAGGAAAAGAAAAGAAGATGAATCGAGTTTCAATCCCAGAAGGAGGTACAGTTTCCATACCGTAGCGAGACATTGCTTCTGTATTTTAATTTTTTGTTTTTACTTTTGCCTTGCTTTCCTCCTTTCCTTTTTTTTTTATAAAAAAAATGACGAGATAGAAGAAAGGTGAAGGGTCTTCCAAGAGAGGATGTGCATTCATCCATCCCTTATTTAAAAGGAGAAAGTATGGTGGTGAAATTGTAATTATGTGATCATATAATGTACAGTTGGCTCAAAGCATGAGGATATCACAGCTACCAATGCAATGCGATCCTAGCTTTTGCCCTTAGACTAGGTAGTATGAATAAAATAATATTTACTCTAAAAAAAATTCTTTTTATTTTAAACTTTGTTGAAAATAAAAATTTTGTACACTTTTTCATAGACTAATTTTAGGCAATATTTTAGATGACATTCACTACGTAAAAACGTAAAGTCTTCATATTTTTGAGTTATCCTCTATAAGTACATTGAAATCTCTTTTAATTTGTTAAATTTGACTTTGGGATGAAAAAGAAATTATTTTCCAAAGTGAGGTAAATGAGAATGAAAAAATAAGTGAAAATTATAAAAATCTCACATTGAAGTGGTATATATATAGATGCTTGTATTAAAGCGATAATTTTATAAGCTTAGAGGTATGAGAAAAAAAATTTGAATCAAAAGACAACTCATTAGCTCATATAGGGAGAACCCAAATGTCATAGAATATGAAATATTATTTATAGTTTAAGTCCAAAACGTCTTTTATTTTGCAATTTAAAGGAAAAAAATATTTTTGGACTTAATTTTGGTCAAATGATATTTTAATGGGTTAAATACCTTTTATGACACCTCTTCCCCATGAGTAATATAAAGGAGACATTCACTTCCTCATTTTACACATCAAAAAATCATTTTAGCTCTCTTTTTCTCTCAATTCTTGGTCTCTAGTTTTTTTCTAGTTTTTCTTCAAATTTTCTTGGTTTGATTTTCTGGTCGAAGTATTGTTTTTGCGTCGCTACTCTGATGGTAGAATTCTGACAAGTCAGTTCGATCAATGTGGTGAAGTTTAGTGCTTTTCAGCATTTATCTTAAGAAATAGACGTTGTTATCAACCTTAGTACCATAAGCGATGTGGCATAACTGTTTTAAGAAAACTGTGCAAACATGACTCAGTTTGATTTCTCATTATACTCGGTTTGATTTCTCATTATACTGTTACTCTATCTATTTTATTTAAAGTTGGTACTTACTTTATTTACATTTTGTTTACATTATTATTCATAATTATATATTTAGCTATGGTAGTCAATATGTTTACTGAACTGTTGTATTATTGTTATTTCTATTTAATCTTATAATGCAATACACTATTTTTAACAATCTTAAAGTAGTTATTTTTATACAAGTCATTGCGTTATAGGACTAATTTTAGAAATTAATTTGGTTTTTGAAAATTATTCAAAAAATTATTTTTGGAAATTGATTTGGGTTTTTTCAACCTAAAAATTTTATTTTTAATATTCTCTAAAATTTTAAAACTGGAAGTAACTATACATAGAAGTTCTGTCTAGAAAATTGAAATTTAAGAGTACTTGTCTCTCCAATTACTTGAGAACTGAATATTATCGAGAGGGTTGGTCCTAGATTGGGAATTAGAACCTCACTAGTTCATTTTGACAGTTATTTGTAAAAATGCTGGTTTGTTTTGGAAAATATTTAGAAAATTAGCATATTTTTGTCTTTGAAAATATAGTATAACTTTTAAAGTGTTGATACACTTATGGTTTATATTTCAGATAAGAAAATATGGCAACTGAATCAACAACAATGTTGTGGCAAACCAAGGTGCTAAAAGCCAAGGGCAGAACCCTACTTTGTCGCTCAAATGCCAAATTTGGGTGTGCAAAACCTGGCCCGTATGGAACTGATGCCTAAGCCTATTTCTCATGGAGAGAAACTTGAGAAATTTAAAGGTCTAAATTTTAAAAGGTGACAACAAAATATGCTATTTTACATAATCACGCTGAATCTAGCACGCTTGACTGAAGAAGTTCGTATGCTCAATGATGATGAGCAGGATTTCCAATCGATCAGTGCTATTGATGCTTGGAAACATTCTAATTATTTATGTAGGAATTACATAATGAATGGTCTTGCTAATTTCTTGTATAATGTTTATTCGGACAAGAAAATAGCAAAGGAGCTATGAGAATCTCTTGAACAAAAGTACAAGACTAGAGATGTGTGTGCCAAGAAATTTACTATGGCCCGCTTTCTAGAGTTTAAAATGAAGGAATCCAAAACGGTGATAAGTCAAGTGCAAGAAGTACAAGTTATCCTACACGAGATTCATGCTGAGGGATGATGCTGAGTGAATCCTTTCAAGTGGCTTGTATTACTGAGAAATTGCCTCATGCGTGGAAAGATTTCAAAAATTATCTCAAACACAAACAAAATGAAATAAGCATCGAGAATCTTATTATTCAACCTCAAATCGAAGAAGATAGTAGATTATCTGAAAGAAGAGGGCCAAACCATGTTGTTGTAGGAAATGCTAACATTGTGGAGCATGGTCAAGGTTCCAAAACCAAGAAGACCAATAACAAAGGGCATAGTCCAAATGAGCCGGGACCTAAAGAAGGGTTTCTAAGAAACCAAAGTTTCAAGGCAAGTGCTACAATTGTGACAAGCTGAGTCACAAATCATCTTAGTGTAGATTGCCTAAGAGAAACAAGGAGGCTAATATGATTGAGAACATTGCTCGAGACATTTCTGACATCAACCTTTCAGTAGTGGTTCTGAGGTTAACATGCCTGGATCAAATCCATAGGAATGGTGGATTGACACTAGAGCTACCCGTCATGTGTGTTCTGACCGCGGGATGTTCTCTCCACTTAAAGCTATCGAGCATGGAGTGAAGATGTTCATGAGGAACTCGACCACCTCTGAGATTAAATGCCAAGGAATAGTGTTTTTGAAGATGACTTCTAGGACAGAATTGACTCTGAACAATGTCTTATATGTACCTGAAATTCGAAAGAACATTGTGTCTGGTTCACTGCTAAATAATCATGGATTTCATATGGTATTTGAGTCAAGCAAAATTGTTTTGTCTAAGGGTGAAATGTATGTTGGTAAGGGTTATGAGTGACGGAATGTTTAAACTCAATGTAATGACTTTGGTCAAACCAGATATTAATAAAGCTAGTTCTTCTGCTTATTTGCTTTAGTCTTCTAATTTATGGCATGGTAAACTAGATCATGTTAATTATGATACTTTACGTAAATTAATTAACTTAGATCATTTACCAACATTTCATATTGATTCAAATCACAAGTGTGAAACTTGTGTTGAAGCAAAATTAACGAAATCATCATTCCAAAGTGTTAAAAGAAATACCAAACCATTTGATTTAATTAACAGTGATATATGTGATTTAAAATTTAGACAAACAAGATGTGTCTATAAGTATTTTATTACTTTTGTTGATGATAGCATAAAATAATGTTATGTATATTTTTTAAAGAGCAAGGATGGAGCTATAAAGAAATTCATTCTCGATAAAAATGAAGTTGAGAATCAACTGAATAAGAAAATTAAGGTATTAAGGAGTGATCGAGGTGGTGAGTATGAATCACCATTTGTTGAGATTCGTGCTCAACGTTGGATTATAAATGAAACCACAACACCTTATTCACCTCAGTCCAATAGTGTTGCTAAGCACAAAAACCGTACCTTGAAAGAAAATAATGAATGCATTATTGATCAGTTCTGGATAATCTCAGAACATGTGGGGAGAAGTCGTTTTGACGACTAACTATATTTTGAATAAGATACCCAAACGGAAAGAGAGTAAGTCCTCATATGAGTTATGGAAAAATAGAAAAACATTCATACAAATACTTACGAATGTGGGGATGTCTCGCTAAAGTGATGGTACACACCCGTAAAAATGTGAAGATTGGACCAAAAACTGTTGATTGTATTTTCATTGGTTATGCAAATAACAGCTAGTGCGTATCGGTTCCTTCTGTACGAATCTAGCAATCTTGATATTCACAAGAACACGGTAATGGAGTTTAGGAATGCATCATTCTTTGAACATGTATTTACTTAAAATTCCAAGGAAGAGTCAAACTCTTCAAAAAGACTTTTTGAGATTATTGATGAAGAAAATAGTGAAGACCAAGATGAAGAAGTCAAGGTAGAACCTAGAAGGTGTAAAAGAGCTAGGACAGAAAAGTCTTTTGGTCCTAATTTTCTAACATATATGATTGAAAGTGAACCAATAACTTTCAATGAAGCTGTAAACTCCAATGAATGTCCATTTTGGAAAGAGGTCATTAAGAGTGAAATCAGTTCCATTTTGTAAAATCATATTTAGAAACCAGTGGATCTTCCACCTGGATGTAAACCTTTGGGTTCCAAATATATTTTCAAACAAAAAAGAAAGTCGATTGATCAATTGATAAATACAAGGCTAGACTTGTACTTAAAGGTTACAGATAGAAGGAAAGTCTTGATTATTTTAATACACATTCTCCGGTGTAAGAATATATTCTATTAGGATGATACTTGCAATTTTAGTTTTACGAAATCTTGAAGTACATCAAATGGATGTGAAAACAGCCTTTCTAAATAGAGATTTAGAGGAAAAATCTACATGGAACAACTAGAAGTGTTTTTCTCTCCTCTGCAAGGAAAGAAATTTTGTAAATTAGTCAAATCATTCTATGGTTTGAAACAAACACCAAAACAATGGCAAGAAATTTGATAGTCACATGATGTCAATTGGATTCAAAATCAATAAGTGTCAAATATGTATCTATGTTAAAGATATAGAAAATGGATATGTCATTATGTGTTTGTATGTTGATGACATGCTTATCGTTAGGAGTAATGATAAGATGATCAAATCTACGAAAGACATGTAAAAATATAGATTTGATATGAAGGACATGAGACTTCCCGATGTTATATTGGAAATAAAAATCAAAAGAACATCAAATGGACTTATTTTAAGTCAGTCTCATTATGTAGATTCTATTCTTAAAAAAATTAGCAACGATGACACTAGTGAATCAAAAACATCGATGGATACAAGTGTACATTTTTTCAAGAATAAATGTGAGAGTATCTCTCAAGTAGAATACTTTAGAGTGATAGGTATTCTGATGTACTTGATGAACTATACAAGACTTGATATAGCATATACAATAAGTAAACTAAGTAGATTCACAAGTAATCCTAGAGATGAACATTGGAAAGCCATTGTTATAGTACTGAGGTACTTATGATATACTCAGAGTTACGGACTACACTATTCAAGATATCCAGCGGTCCTAGAAGGATATACTGATATAAATTAGATATGTGATAAGAAAGATATGAATTCTACTAGTGGGTATGTTTTCACACTATGAGGTGTTGTCATAGTATGGAAATCCTCAAAATAAAATGTTATAGCTAGATCCATTATGGAATCTGAGCTTCTAGCTTTGGACAAATATGAGGAGGAGGCTGAGTGGCTACACCATTTTCTAGAGAATATCCTTAGATGGACAAAGCATGTGCCACCAATATGCATACACTATGTAGTCAAAGTGCTATTGGAAGAGCACAAATTAATACGTATAATGGTAAGTCTAGACATATTCGTTGTAGACATAATACCATTAAAAACTATTCTTGACATGGGTTATCATTCTTGACAATGTGAAGTCAAATGACAACATTGCGGATCCATTAACTAAAGTGTTAAATAGAGAGTTAGTTGAAAAATCATCGATGAGAATGAGACTAAAACCCATGTAAAAATAAGTTGATACAAAGGAAACCTAATAGTTGACTGGAAATCCTAAGATCTAGGTCTAAATGGACAACTTAATTGTATGAACTTAGCTGGATCACTGTGAGAATTTTCCTTATCCATTCCTATGATGAAAACAGTTATATCCATTGAGATCAGGTTAAGCTGAGCTTTTAATGATTCTTATGTATCGAAAATTGTGAGATCTGAATGGAGTAATGCGAGTCTACTCTTAAATTAAGATATCACCTATGTGAGAGCGAAGTGAGGCCGTTTCTATAGGAATTGTAAGGGCATAATTCTTTAGAAACTCTTGCAGAACCAGGATGTTCATGGCCAAAATGAACATAATCATGAGAAATGAACTATGTCAGGGATTACTCATGTGGGTAGTATGTCATCGTTTACACAAAAGGTTGAACAATTCAAAGACATCATGTCTAGTCTACTACTCAGCTAGTAAAGTAAACATACTTACACAAAAGAAGGTTCAAAGGGTAAAACCTACCTATCTTATGCAGGTTTCGGAACGTAGAATTCTATCACAATGTTTATCGTGCCATTGGTTATCAATTTTCATTCAAGTGGGGAATTATTGGGAAATGGGTATTTTGTACACCATTTTCATAGACCAAATTCAGACAAATTTTAGGTGGGACCCACTATGTAAAAGTGTTAGTTCTTCATAATTTTGAGTTCACCTCCGTGAGTACATCAAAATCGACTATTAATTTGTTAAAATTGATTTTGGACTAAATAAGAAATTGTCTTTCAAAGTGAGCTAAATGAGAATGAAAAAATATGTGAGAATTGTAGAATCTCATAGTGGAAAGGGAGAAAAGGTTGGAGTAGTATATATAGAGATGCTTGTATCAATGATGATAACTTGACAAGCCTAGAGACCATTTCTATATGGGTCATCTCATAGAGCTGTCTTTTGCTCTAAATTTATATTTCATTCTCATAGAAAACTCAAAGATCATAGAATATGGAATATTTTTTTAATTAAAGGCCCAAAACTTTTTTATTTTACAATTTATAGGAAAAACATTTTTGGACTCCATTTTGGTTAAATGGCCTTTTAATGGTTAAATATTATTTATGACACATCTCACCTATGAGTAGTATAAAAGGAGGTACTCTCCTCCTCATTTTACACACCAAATAAGCATTTTCGCTCTCTTTTTCTCACAATTCCTGGTCTCCACATTTTTTTTAGTTTTTCTTCAAGTTTTCTTGATTTGGTTTTTAGTTCGGTTCCGTTTCAGTTTTTGGTTTGGTCCGGTTCTATTTATTTCCAGTTTCATCGACAGTTTAGTTTTCTGGTCCAAGTCTTATTTTTGCGTCATTATTTTGGTGATAAAATTCTGATAAGTCAGTTAGATTACAGTAAAGTTGGGTGTTTTTCAGCTACTTCAAAATCATTTCATCTTGGGAACAAACGCTGTTATCAACCTGAGCCCACAAGTGAAGTGGCGTAACTGTTTTAAAGAAACTGTGCAAACATAACTCAGTTTGATTTTTCATTATATTGTTACTTTGTCCGTTTTATTTAATGTTGGTAGTCACTTTATTTACATTTTGTAACTAAATTGTGTTTACATTATTATTTATAATTATATTATTTATCTGTTGTAACTAATATATATTTACAGAATTATTGTATTATTATTTCTATTTAATCTCATAATTACAATACACCATTTCAAACAAATCTCAAGTCAATGCTAGTTGTTCGCCATTTTCATTTGTATCATATAAATTTTAGACACGCATATTTACTTTCTTCAATTTCTGACTAATAAATAATATATTTATTAGTCAATCTTCTTTAACTTAGTCACACAAGTACGTCTTTTTCTTCCCTCCCAAAGCTTCTCTTCTTCTTTTTTTTCTATATATTAGTGATCATAAAAGCCATTGTGGAGAAACATAGTCCGTCCCGGATATGGCCTTTATGTCACTATAAAGGTCGTGATAGCTGAGAATGTCATTTCAATTTATTTTTATTAATATTTAGAAAAAATTACATTTTTACAACTCAAACTATTCTCATTAAACACTTTAAACTATATACATAAAACGATACACTTTAAACCTTAAACTATACTATCTAAACTAATAAAAAATTTAACCCTAATTCTATAAACTTACCGTTTAAATTAATCGAAACAACGTCATCTCAGACCATATAAAACGACGTCGCTTTATGTATGTGAAATAAAATACCCAAACAACCCCTAAACCAAAACCAAACCCCATTCCCTTCCTTGATTTCTTCTTTTCCACTTCTTCAAAATCCCTAACCCCATTCTTCGAAATGCCTAACCCCTTCCTTCCCTTTTTGATTTGCAGAACTCAGAGAGGATAGGGGTTTCGTTTATAGTCAAGAAGTCCAAGTTTGAGGTGACTTCTCCTCGATTTCTTCTTTTCCCCTTCTGCTATTTCTTTTCTCTCCCCTCATGTGATTTCTTATTTTTTTATCAATAATCCCCTTCTATGATTTCTTTTTTTTTTTTTTGTAATCCTCTTCTGCGATTTCTTGTTTTCCATTCTATAAGATTTCAGCCAATAAGGTGGTTTCTGGAGTCTTGGGTATGAGTTTTCCTAGCTTATATTTTGCTGAATGTTATCTAAAAAATACACTTTGATTAATTTTTTATCGGTAAGCTACATTTTGGTTTCTAGTATCATATTTGATTATTTGAGCTCTTAAGTACTGGCGTTGAGCTTATATTCACAATATCAGAACATGTAAAGGGGTAGTGAAGGAAAAGAGAAAAGGCACTCCAGTGAGTGGACCAACAACTAGTTCATCAACTTTATTACTTATATGTATTACTGAAACTAAAAGTATTTTGCATTGTGACTGACATATGTGCTAACATTGTGATATGAAACATTATAGGAGAAATAAAAGCACATTTAGGGGAATTAGGGTTGACGGTGATACCCACTGTACATAGGTGAAATATTTACTTTGATGCAAAGTATATACTTAAAAGCATATTTTTCTCTTTTCATGTTATACTTATTCTTTAATCTTTTGGGCCTTGTAAGAATCTCAAGCTGGACAAGGTGGAGGTGATAGATAGATGTGGTACATGAGTAGATATGAGTATTGGTACATGCAGTACGTGAGTAGGTATGAGTAAATGAACATGTTAACCAATTTCTCTTTTTGAGGTGTTTTGGTTTGTATTTTGACAATGTACAGGACATATGTAGATATGTGGGTGCACTCTACTGTGGGTATTCTCTTTCTGAGGTGTTTTGTGTTTTGCATGTGTGGGTATCCTCTTTATGATCAACTGGTTTGTATTTTGACAATCCAGACATATATGCACATACATATATGGGCATTTTCCTCAAGTTATATTACTGATTTATATCTCCTTGTTGATCCATGAAAAAATAGTCAAAATAATGTCTTATAGATTATGGTGGTAGTTTAAGCCAAAATATATGGCTATTCGCAATCCAATTCTAGATTATTCACTTTGCTCTTTGAAAACAAATATGGAAAGACAATTTATAGTACTACCAATTTTCACGTCCACATACTTTCAAATTGATATCCATTTACAGATTGAACCAAATTATGAAAAATCAAAATTTAAAGAAAATATGATGGAACACATCTTGAATTATACTTCAAGTTCTAAATCAGTTTCTACATCAGGTTCTAAATCAATTACATCGCAATGAACAAGTTCAATCACATTATCTTAAACATAAAATGACTTGCACAACCTAGAGCTTGTCAAAATACAAACAACAATTTCCCATGTAGCATACAATGAGGCAATCTAGTAAACTTTCTCCCTTTTGTACAATCATGCATTTTTCTCTTCAATGGACCCCAATTTGTCTTTCTTTCAACTCGTCAATTACACATTCATACTCAATGGCCGATCAAGCCATTCAAAGATTCCACAACCCGAATCAGTTTGCCATAAAATTCCAAAAAAATATTATTATTAGAGACCAAAATCATATGTAACGAAATTAAGAAATTAATGGTACACTCAAACTATAATGACTTACAGTATAATATCGACAACCATAGAATCTTTGCCCAGGATTCGCATCGGCCGAGGATGTGTGAACTCAAGCCTTAATACCACAATAGCAATGTAGAACATTCTCCCCATTTTGGAGGCCAATATTCATTGAAGATGAAGATTGAAGCTAAGAAAAACAGACATAGCTCAAATTAAATGGCTATTCGAAATCAGACTAAAATCAGACTAAAAGGTAGACTAAAAATCAGGCAGACCTTAACAAATCACAAACCAAATCAGTGAATAACAGGCAAAATAAGAATCACACATATAGAACATTCAAATCACACATAAGAATCAGATAGCTATCAACAAATAAGAACAACGTAAAGAAAATATAGCAGAGAAAATAGAAGCGGTTCATACGAAATAGTAGAGAGGAACTCGAATCAGAATAAGAATCTTGGAGAGCAGTTCATACATACGTGTCATTCGGTGATTTTTCTAGGGGTCTGTAAAAATCAAGAACGATCGTGAAAGTAGGTAGGGCACCAGGGTGGTGCCCCACCTAATGCACTTTGATTATCGAGTCAGTAGACTGTTTAGAGAAAAGTAACAGTATGGAGAATTGTTGACCATTAAATGAGAACATCATATATTTATAATGATTTTCTGTACCAGTCAAATGTCCAGGTCCAATGTATCTTCTTCCTTATTTTGATAAGGAATAGAGGTATTCATAAAGAATGTTCTGTAATCAGGATATTTTGGTTATCATATTTAACAACCATTGAGATTGCCTAATAGATTTGATGTGTGTCTATCTTTTCCTTGTATGACTGATTATTATATTTTATCGTGACAGGAAAATGAGAGCGGCTATCTTGAGTAGCCACGATCCTAGGTATGAGATTATCTCACCATCTGTATGACATCGGTAGTGTAAGTATAAGTGGGGTTGTGTCCATCGATGTGATCGTGGAGGTAGCCTCGATCATCATAGTGACTTCAGTCACAAAGGAGTCCTCAATTTGGAGTTAATGTAGGCCCCACCCGAGAAATTGGAGATTGGGCCTTGTTTGAAAATATTATTGAATGGGCTTTAGCCTGGGTGTTTTTTCTCCCTTACAGTTTACCCCCACTTCTTGAGTCTGGAGCATAGTGATAGAGTCGGGAAGTATGTTATGGAGGGAGCCATGGGCTTTTACCCAAGACTCTTTCTTTGCACTTAATCGAGTGTTAAGCATATGTTGGCGTTAAGATAGTCAAACAGTATATTTTTTTATCTAAATATCTAAGTATTTGATGTTGGTTCATGATGGAGTCTCAGAGCATCTTGTGATTGAGATGAGCTTTCTTCATATTTGTCGATTGACTCTAGGCAAAAATGTTGCCATCTTGATTAATGTTGGACTTCTTCATGAAATAATATCCGTGATCGTTTTGGGACCTGAAGCTCTTGGTTCAAGTTTATGCGAGTTGCTCCAAGTAATCATCGGGATCAAGTCCCTATGATTTTCATATGGCAATCAAGCGGCTTGAACTACATCAGTGGTCATCACAACATAACTTTTGCACCTTCGCCTAAACGCATCGTGAGGACTTGGTGTTAGGATTGAATTCATTTGATTTGATGTAAGCGATAAGATGGTCAGTCCGTTGGGATTGCTTTACTATGCGTTTGACTTGACGGTGTGACGTTATTGGGTCTTATTAAGGATATGATTTTTTTTTAAATCCTGCGTTGCATTCTCATGTTGATATATACTTGACCATGTCATTACTTCGGCATCTCATGTCGTGTGGCAGATGATGAAGTTATTACACTCAATGGCATGTTTCCTGAGGGTTCTTCTTACCATCCAAAGTTACATTTTCAGAAACCAAGTTATGGCTAGGAACCGAAGGTTTTGATGCTTTGGTTGTTGAATATTTTTAGTAATTCAATGTCTAAATTTATTGGTCTATCTTGATGAAGATCGAACGATTATTTTTTTGGAGAACGAAGGACTCCTGAATATCTATAGGGTGATGCCCCAATCATCATGTCCTGGGTTTGGCAACATTTGGGACTTATGGAATGTCTTTAGCTTCTATGCCCCCGAATATCAAACAATTGTATCTCATTGAGTAAATGGTTTGTATTCGGTCTTGTCGTTGACATCCTTGATTTGAAATATAATGCTCGCTCCATTGAGCTTGTCGTTGCACTTTGTGGGTTGACATGTATGTGGGCGTAACTCATAAGTCATAAATGCTCACGTTTTCTAGCGGTAGGTTTTTGGGCCTTCCTTTCCTTATTTATTCAAATTGCGTTTGGCTAATTCTTGATGGTGAGATCCCTTGGAGTCGTTTTGAGTAGAGTACCAGGATCCTTATGATTTGTAGTCATCAGTGTGACTTGGGCGTCATTTTCATAATTGTGATTCTGGGTACCATAGATATGTAGGTAACTTCTGGTACCTTAATCATCTATGTGACGTAGATTAATATAGTCATCTGGGTGACTTAGGGTACTTAGTCATCTGTATGACTAGGGGTACTTAGTCCTATGTGTGACTTGGGGCACTTAGCCATCTGTGTGACTTGGGGCACTTAGTCACCTGTGTGACTTGGGGGTATCATAGTCATCTATGTGATCGCCATAGTCATTTGGTGACTTCAGGTACCATGAAATATTACAATGGTCCTTTTACCTTATGTAAGGTCTTTTCTCCTATTCGTCTTAGGTAAGTTATGGGCTTTTGGCGACTATGACCATTATTAAAGTACTTCATCCTAGCATCTCGTGCCACAGAATATTACCGTGGTCTTTTACCCTAAGTAGGGCCTTTTTCCAATCATCTTATGTGATAACAATCCATCGTTAGGCCGTCGCCCTGGATGAGGACTTTCGCCTGAGGGTTTTTTAAAATCGGGTGTCACAGAATACTTTTGTGGTCCTTTTACCCTATTTAAGGGCTTTCTCTGGAACATCATTGGTCATCAGGAGGCCTCATTAGGCCATCTCTTTGGTTGAGGTCTTCAATCCGATCATCTCGTGTGCTCGGGTGCCACGAGATACTTTCGTGGTCCATTTACCCTATGTAGGGTCTTTCTCCTAATTATCTTTGCTGAAAAGGAAGCTTTGGCGGCCGTGACCTTTATCGAGGTCTTTCATCTAAGCATCTTTATGCTCGGGCGCCATGAGATTCTCTTGTGGTCCTTTTACCCAATGCAGGGTCTTATCTCCTAGTCATCTTTGGTGAATAGGAGACCTCAGCGGTTGTGGCCTTTATCGAGGTATTTCATCCAAGCATCTTGTGTGCTCGAGATAACTGCTCTACGAAGCACTCTTTGAATTCTTCCTTCAATTTTAGAACTTTGCTATGATTTGCCCCCATCCTGGTGTTTAGCTTGAGAATCTCCGCTGACATGCGAGGAAAGCTTCATATTTAGCTTCATTGTTTAATGTCATGAATGTGAAACCATCGCCCTTTTAGTTATGATCTTTTATGATTTTTTTAGTATCAGTCTGGCTTTGCTTCCACATGTATTTGCAGAGCCATCCACGTTGAGTGCCCATTCTATGTCTAAAGGTTCTATCCATGTGCCTCTATCCATCGTGTCATCTTACGTGACATATTCTATATGGCTTGAGTCATCTTTCTCTTGGGGTGGCGTCATCTCTACCACAAAGTCAATAAGTGCTTGAGCCTTGATTGTTTTCTAAGGTTCGTATCTTTTGTCAAACTATCCGAGTGCTTTCACCGTCTTCTGCATGTACTCTTGGAACATTTTGTAGACTAAGCATTGATAGGCAGTTCATGTATTCTTCAGGGCATATGACATGACTTTATAGTAATAAGTCTTCCTCTCAGCCACAAAGGTCGTCTTCTTTAGGTCTAATGGATGCAAGAGTATTTGATTGTATCCGGAGAAGACATTGTTGAGACTGAGCATCTCGCGCCCCATTGTAGCGTCCATCAATTGATTAGTTTTTGAAAGAGGGAAGTTGACCTTTGGGCTTGCTTTATTCGGGTCAGTGAACTCTATACAGGACTTCCACTTTCTGTTCTTCATATTTTCCTTTACCATGTTGGTCAAGCAGTCTGGATAGTGGACATCTCAGTTTTTGGTAATTATGCTTTCTCTCTCGCGGGAGCGTTTGTGTAATCTATGACCTCTCGTGACTTGCTTGATGTCTCACATGAGCACTTACGTAATTTGTAACATCTCGAGTCTTGATAATTATACATGCTCTCTCATAGGAGCACTACGACATCTCAGATTTTGATAATTAAGATTGCTCCCTCGAAGGAGCATCTGCTTAATCTGTAACCTTTAGGATCTTGACAATCATATTTGCTCTCTCGTGGAAGCATTTGCGTGATTTATTATCTCTCGAGTCTTTGCAATCATACTTGCTCTCTAGTGAGAGCATTTTCCTGTTTTAACTGCACTTATATATTCCTAAGGGATTTGCATCGTACTTTTATTTCTAGTTTATTATCTTTTATCAAGCGGGCCCAAGCGATCCATAGACCTCGTGCTGAGGTATCATGGTAATATAATTAAGAGGTGATGAGACTTTATATTATGTCTTAGGATCTCGTTGCTTATAATGGCTCATGCTTGATATCATACTAAATTTAAGTTCTTTAAAAATATTCTTTAAAAGAATAGTAAAATTGAGCATAAAAAATAAATAACGCACCTCAAAATTTTAATGGAGATCATCGATGTGACTCTTAATTTTGAGTGAATAAAAATTCTAAATAAAACATATTCGAGCTATGGGGCCTACGTTCCGATCCTGAGGCTCGCTCGCACCCATGATATCAAATAATATTGTTGCAAACAATTGCATTATTCCCCTGACATTAATAGCACATCAAATATGTAAACTAATTAAAGAGAATTTTGCAATTTATTACATTAAAATAAATAATAAGCATGTTAATTGCTTAAAAATAAAATAAATAATAATAATCATTCTGCGTAAATAAATCTTCCCTTGAATGTTGTATTTATGTTCCACCATTTTTGTTCATTCAGAACATGGAAAAATTGACTTGGAGGAGCTGATTGCACCATTTGAATGAATGAGCATACATTGGGCCTATGAGGAGCTAGGCAGGGCGCTCGATTTGTTGGAGGGAAGACTTGGTCAAAAGCCCGCGGGCCAACAGGTTGGCCGGGGTTGCGCCCAACCATTGGACCCTCTCTATGAGCTCGCTTGGGCTCTTTATATGGGCGCAAGTTAGGCTTATGTAGTTGGGCCTGATAGCCGTTGGAAAGGGTCTGAACGGAGACTGGGACCTGCAGGTCGCGAGTGGATCAGGCATATGCACGGACTGGAGCTCTCGTGGGCTTCGTGCGTGGGCGTATTGGGTACGAACCGGGTAGGTCAACCCGAAAAGCTAGAAACGGGTAGAGAAGGAGACCGCTGCCATCAATGGCGCGTGAAGATGCCCCTGATAGCCTTTTTTTACCGGAAATGGCTTAAATCAGCCGGAAAACTTCATATGGACCCTTTTATGAATATTTTGGAGTCCGAAAACATTTCACTTGATGTAGATCTGAGATTTAAAGTTTGGCAATGGAGAAGATCTTCTTTCACTGTCGGCGGTTTTGATCTTGAAAGTCTTTCATTTTGCGTACATTGGAAGCACAAATTTAGTGTTTCCTTTGTTGTAGATCTGGGTTACATGTTCGGTAATGGAGGAGATTCGTTCTCCTCGGCTTTCACTACGGTTCTTAGCTTGGACAAGGACTGAAGCGGTGAAGCCGTGGGTTTTTTCGGCCGCGTGACTGCAGTTGACGATGGTGGCGACTCCTCGACGGTTCGAGGCTTTTCGATGATTGTGGCAGCTTCGCAGCGGTTCGAGACCTCAGGCAACAACATCGTTGCTCAACGACAATGATGACGTTCGACGGTGGGCTGTCAACGTACGACAATGAAGTCAGTAGCGTTTCTTCGGTGCAGTAACGATGATACGTTGATCCCAACATTCAACCCATTTTGGATCGTTTCACCAATGTAGCGCCGATCGCGATGGTGGATAAATTTTTTGATCAATTTGTATAAGGGAGATCTTCGTCCCCACAAACGGTGCCAAACTGTTGATGCGAAAAATATGTTTAGCATAGACTGTCGAGAAGTTCACCACGTGTCTGTCAAGAAGTTCATCACGTGTCACTCGGTGATTCGTCCAATGGTCTGCAAGAAGTAAGAATGATCGTGAAAGCAGTAGGCAGGGCGCCGGGGTGGTGCCCCACCTAATGCACTCCGACGATCAAGTCAGTAGAGTATTTAGAGAAAAGTAGCAGTACGGAGAATCATTTACCATTAAATGAGGATCATCATATATTTATAATGATTTTCTGTATCAGTCAAACGTCGACGTTCAATGTATCTTCTTCCTTATTCTAATAAATAATAGAGATATTCATGGAGAATATGCTCTGATTATGATATTTTGGTTATCATTTTATCTTCTTTAACAACCACGGAGATTGCCTAATAGATTTGATGTGTGCATATCATTTCCTTGTTTGATTTATTATTATATCTTATCTTGACAGGAAAATGATATCAGTTATCTCGAGTAACCACAATCCTAGGTATGAGATTACGTCGTCGTCCGTGTGACCTCGGTAGTGTAAGTATATGTGGGGTTGTGTCCATCGATCTGGTCATGGAGGGTGCATCGGTCATCATGGTCACTTCAGTCACGGAGGAGTCATCGGTTTGGACTTAATATGAGTCATACCTGAGAAATTGGAGTATTGGGCCTTGTTCGAAAATATTACTGAATAGATTTTAACCTGAGTGTTTTTTCTCCTCTACACTATAGATTATATTTAACCCATTCCATTCTCTTTATTTGATTAAGGCATTTAGTTTGTTTACAATTTTGTTTATAGCTGTTGAGCCATCCAAATCTTGCAATCCTAAAGTAATTATAAATATTTGTAATTTGAGTAATGAAAGAATTGGAGATGAAACATTTAACTTTGAATTTTATAAAATACTTTAAATAAGAGATGTAGAAATTGTGTTGCAATGATTTAAAAATATCAAAATAATTTATAGGATAAATTATAATTTTACCCCTTTTAATTTGAGGTAGTTTTTATTTTATATATTATATTTTAAAAATTGATAGAGTAGACTTTACAGTTATATTTTTTATTCACGTTAAACCTTCTGTAAGATCTCCGTTTAAAATTATTAACAATCTGTCACGATTTACTGATATAATATTACATTGTAAATAATTTAATACCACGTCATCTTTTTTATTTACCTAGCAATCAGGTGAGAGAATTTACTCAAATTATGCTTAGTTAACCCGTTATTTCTTCTACCTCTAGCTGTCACGTCATAAATTATCCCATCTTTTTTTTCTGCCTTCCTACCTCCGTGAAATACCCAAACGACCATTTCTTAGAAGCCTAATTATCCATTTTTTCACCGATTTGCTTAATGTTTTTAACGAATTTTATTCAGTTTCTTCAATCAAACTCTCATTATTATTCTCAAGCTCGTCGATCAATTCCTGCAAGAACAATCACATTTTTTTTAAACCAGTCGGGTCGACCCAGTTCAAAACTGGTAAGAAATCGCCGGGATTTGCTGAGCCGCCATGCTCCATAGTCTGTTTCTTAACTAAATTGGGCCGGGTCTTCCACGTTCGCCACGTCGTCACCGTAATACCGCTTCCCGGCGACCATTCTCATTATAACATTAAACGTCAGCTCAGAGAATTTCGGTTGTAATTCGACTTTGTGGAATGAATCGTGAGAAAGACTCCGGAGCAATCGGTTGACTTCGTCCCTTCGAATTCCCAAGAAGAAGTTAAGACGACTTGTTGAAAAAATCTCGATGGAACTCAGGCGGCGGAGATTTCGCCAGTGTTCGCCGTAGGGTAACACCGCAAGGCTGATGTCATTTTTTGTGAAGCATTCTTGGACTGCAGAAGGATAGGATACAATCACGACGGGGCGAGACCCAAAACGGAAAGATAAAACGGGGCCGTATTTTTCAGAAAGGTTACGTAAAGTACGGTGAACTAGGTCTTTTAAATGATGGAGATGGCCGATGATCGGAAGAGAAGGTGGGCTTGGTGGGAGATTCCGGCGAAGTGTTCTGTTTTGGAACAAAAACTCGAAAGCAAATAGGAGAAAGATAAGACAGAGTGAGATGCTGAAAATCTCATCTTCCATGTGTGTTTGATTCAAGTATTGATTGTGTTTATTCAGTGGAAAAATAAATGAAATTTGGGACCAAAATTTTCTCTATTTATGAAACACCAAATCTGTTCACTCATGTTTATGAGACCAAATCTCTCCCACATTCAACCAAAAATGAATGTTATTAAATGTAATTTTTACTGCTACCATATTCACCAAAAAGATCTGAAATTAGAACCAACCCTTATTGAGATGGTTGCTTTGGCTTTGAAGTCCTGCTTGGGTATTAGAACTGAAAACGGTGAAGAAATGGCCATTTGGGCATTTCGAAAAAGGGAGAAGAAGGAAGAAGAAAGGAAAAAAAGAGGGATGGTCGGTGAATCTTGAGCGAAGCTTAACGCGTAAGATTTCTGTGATAATCGGGTAAGTTTTTATAATGAAGTGTCTGAAGATATAATGAGAATGAAATATAATTGTAGTATTTACTCCGTTAATTTTTAAAGTGTGAAGTATAAAATGAAAACTACTGTAATTATAAATGGCAAAATTATAGTTTACCCTAATTTATACAACTAAAAAAGAAACAGTTTGTGTCTAAATACAAAATTGTTAGCTTAATCTTCTAATTTAACTATCTTGGCTTTACAAACTTTCACATTCTTCATGTCCTTTTTATCAAAGTTGTACACTTCTTGAACAATAACTTTGTTATTTGCTCTTTTTTCTCTTTTCTTTTCAAGTTTTTGTCTTCTGTTGACAACAAGTTCTTGTAATACTTGCACATTTCTTTCTTGTTAATATGAAAAAATAACGATAAGTTACATAGTTATGACCTGAAAATAAAACTGAAAATATTTTAATCAATTAATACCATGAAAATGTTCTCCGTATATACTTATTGAATGCTGTAAAAAAATGAAAAGCCTCGTCAAATATTTTCTCGTGAAGGATATATCTTCTTTTTCACACTTTGTACGTGCGAAGTAAATTTATTCGCTTGGGGATAATTTTCATTAACATATATGATATTTATGTTCCTAATAATGTATGATTTTTCTCTTTCAATTGCAATATCGAATTTTGTAATCGCATCATTATACAACACTGTTTGGATTTTACTCCCCTGAAAAGAAGATTCAACACTGTCAAAAGTCTAGTAAATTGCAGTATGAGATAAATTGTTGTAGGAAATGCATTATTTCTTTATCCATTAGGATCAATCTTATAACTTCTAGTTTTCGTGCTTCTTTGATATAAGATTCTACAGAACTTTTTCAAGGGACTTTAATGCACCATTTCTAAGAAATACAAATCCCGTATAAGCTTTAACTCCATTATAGAAAAATAATATTGATCTAATACGAAATAAGAAATGAAATGAACAATTAGAAATGATTATTTATTCAAAATGAATGCTTGTTTATTATAAGGATAATGAGGAAATAAAGTATTGTTGTTACCTCTGTAAACCACAAATAGATGAGATTGTCTTATTTAGCAATGCCGTCATTAGCCTCTCTTCTTTTATAATTTCTGAGATAATGAATTGAATGAAAAATTGAAGGTCTATAAAACATGAACAGACGAATTTATTGAACATGACAAAACCTAATACTTGATTGGATTAGGATATCTAAGTTTGTAATAAATCCTATTGCTTGTTTGCGTTAGGATCTCTCTGAATTTACTTAATACACTATTTAATTTCATAGGTAGTAGAATAGAAAAAGGTTCAATGTGTGGATGAATTTGTACCAGCCAATTGGATTTACCTTATAGCAAGGGTAAGTTTGGAATAGCTTAATTCTGGATGGGTAAAATTGTTCAAAAAATATTCTCAAGTCGTACCACTTTTAATATATTATAGAAAATATATATATAAAAGAGCACAATTAAGGAGAAATTTTCCTGAAACACGTTTATTCCTGTTAATTTAGTTGTTAATCCTAAATTTCCATTTTCACTTAAATGTATCCACTCAACATCAAGAATAAAATTGAGATGTAGAAGGAGAGATGTAGAAGGAAACATTACAAGATTTAATAATAAGGTCGTACCACTTTTAATATATTATAGAAAATATATATATATATATATATATAAAAGAGCACAATTAAGGAGAAATTTTCCTTAAACACGTTTATTTCTGTTAATTTAGTTGTTAATCCTAAATTTCCATTTTCACTTAAATGCATCGACTCATCATCAAGAATAAAATTAACATGTAGAAGGAAACATTAGAAGATTTAACAATAAGCAAAGCTAAACTAATTCTTGAAAATTAAAAAATACAACCTTCTAAAAGGAAATTTGATAAGAGAAAAGTGACCGTTGTATCTATCTACCTCTCTCACATCATTAATAGAGCTGTCTATCTTCATGCCTCTATCAGTCACGTTGTTGGTAGCATTGTCTGGCTCTACAACTCGATCTTTTTCATCATCAGGAGAGTCTTCATCATTGTCAACAGAAAAATAAATGGACAGTGAGTCAATCTTATGACACTTGGAATAATCCACATTTTTGCAAATATTCTTCCTACGTTTGTTTTGACGATTTATCTCCATAGCCCACAGTTGTAACAGTTGTAACAGACAGGTAAATACTATTAACTAAACTTAAAGACCCCATAGATAATAAAGCAACAATCACTATGACAATAAAAAAGTGATTACTCCAATGACAAGTTTGTAAATCTAGTCACTTATTTTTCAAATTTACGTTCTACTATCATATCATTCATAAAATTATGATTGATAAAATCTATCAAAAGAAGAATAAATGTCAATATTTTTGTGACATCATTTTCCAGTACTATGTCGCTGTATCCTATAGTGAATAGACTCATAACTAAAAAATAAATTCCATCAACAAATTTATTAGTATTGTGTTGCTTGGTAAACTTCCCTCCAAACATAAAAATGACCATGGAAAAAAAAGAACATTGACAGATCAACCACAAATTTTCATTTTTTAGTAAAATCAAATGTGGCTTTCAATGCTTTGAAAACCTTAGATGATAGTCGAGTTACTTCTGCCGCTACAGCAGAAGCATTTGCCGTAGCTACTGCATTTGTATTTGCCACACCAGCCGCATTAGCTCCCGCTGCAGCAGCAGTACTAGCTGCGGCTGCTGCATTAGCCGCAGCTCATTAGGTCCCTGAGAAAAATGATGAAATGTTAGTAAACTTCCCTCCAAAAATAAAAAGGACCATGAAAAATAGAAGTAAATAGACAGACCACAGGGGTACCAACCAAATCATAAAAATCGACCGAACTGGGCCGAACCGCATCGGTTCGGGCGGTTTTGTCACTTCTGAAAGTTTGGTTCTGTTCCAGAAATAGAAAAATAAGATGGTTCGGTGTTCAATTTTTGTGAAAAAAACCGCACCGAACCGCACTTTTATACATAGTTCATTTGCCCTAATTCCCCCTTCACTTCATGCAGCCTTATCCTCAGCCACCATCCCTCCCTCATCACAAAATCACTGAGACAACAAGCCCAGAGGTTCCCCCCCCCCCCCNTCTCTCTCATGCAACTCCCTCTCTCTTTTTCTCTCGAACACAACATCTCGTAGTCGTCGAGCTGCTTCATCACAGACCCAGCGTGACGGCTACCATCATCGTCGTTGTCGTCGCTACAATCATCATGATTAGGTCCTCCTCTTCCTCGCTGGCCACCGAACAACCTCTCATCAGAACTCCATCGTTGCAGAATCACATGTTTTTCACCCACTTACCATCATCGCAAAGCCAACAAAGAACCCCCAACTTTCTAGATCTCAGTTCATCACTTTTTCAGATCTTAAGTCTCACCTTTTCTAAGGTTTAATTTTTATCAGTTAGCATCGTCTCTCTCTTTATCTCTATTTCTTTCTCTCAATGTCTCTCACTTTCTTTGTCTATCTCAGTCTGTCTCCTAAATTGTATCTTTTTTTCATGTATTATCTGTTGTTTCTATAAATATTTTGTATTCTCAGTTGTAATGTAAATCTGTCAGCGACTTAGTTGAGATTGATGTTGGTTTTGTATATGTTGCCGATTTGGTTGAGATTAGTTAGAAATTACGTTGAGATTTGGTGAATTTTTCTGCTTTTCTTTTCATCATACGGTTCGGTTCAGTTTTTATTATTTTTGAACGGTTTGGTTCGGTTTGGTTTTTGAACATTGAGCGGTTCAATTCAGTTGCTAATGGTATAAATGGTATGTTTGGTTCGCCTCGGTAAAACCCATTAAACCGAGTCGAACCGAACCGCTTACACCTCTAAGACTAACCAATGTTTTCAATTTTTAGTCAAATCAAATATGGTGCTCAATGCTCTGAAAACTTTGTATGATAGTCGAGTTGCGTCTATCGATACAGCAGCAGCATCGCATAGCTACTACATTTGCATTTGCCACAGCAGCCGCATTAGCTGTGGCTACTGCATCAGCTACAACAACTGCATTGGCTGCAGCGGTAGCACTAACTGCAATTGCTACATTAGCTTATGTTGCTACATTTACCGTAGCTGCCTACAATTGCCACTGCATCAGCTAGGGTAATTTATTAATTTTTGACTAATATGTAAATTTATTACAGTGAATATTTTCCTTTAATTTTTCCCCGCAAGGGTTTTTCATGTAAAAATTATTGGTATCAACCCCCTCTCTCTCCCCCATTCAGCAAGCAACAAATGGAATTAGGGCCCCTGAGTTTTATGAAAAGCTTAAGTCCTTAAGAATGAACTGCACTACAATGAGTAGTCGTTCTCTAAAGAAAACTGTGGCCATGCTTCTACAATGAACCTAAGCCTTAAGAACGAACTGCATTACGATAGGCATTTTTTCTCTAAAGAAATTAGGGCCATGATTCTACAACCAACCTAAGTCCTTGAGAATGAATTGCACTACAATAGGCACCATTCTCTAAAAGAAATTGGGGCCATGGTTCTACAATGAACCGAAATCCTTCATAACGAACTGCATTACAATGGGTAGTCGTTATCTAAAGTAAACCGGGGTCATGGTTATACAATGTACCTAAGTCCTTGAAAATGGACTGCACTACAATAAGCAGTTGTTCTCTAAAAGAAACTAGTGCCATGATTCTACAATGAATCTAAGTCTTGACGAACTACACTATAATGGGAAGTCATTCTCTAAAGGAAACTAAGGCCATAGTTCTATAATGACCCAAGTTCTTGAGAACGGACTGCACTATAATGAGTAGTCATTCTTTAAAGGAAATCAGGGTCATGGTTCTGCAATGAACCTAAGTCATTGAGAACAGACTGCACTATAATGGGCAGCTGTTCTCTAAAAGAAATCAGAGTCATGGTTCTACTATGAACCTAAGTCCTTGAGAATGGGCAGCACTGCATTGTGCAGTCGTTCTGTAAAAGAAACCAGGGCCAAGGTTCTACAATGAACTGAAGCCTTTGTAAACGGACTACACTACAATGGACGACCGTTCTCTAGAAGAAATCAAGTCCATGGTTTTACAATGAACTCAAGTCATTGAGAATGGAATGCACTACAAATGACAGTCGTTCTCTAAAGAAAACTGGGGTCATGGTTCTACAAAAGTCGAAGTCTTTAAGAATGGACTATGCTACAGTAAATAGTCGTTCTCAAAAGGAAATTGGAGCTTAAAAGATTTAAAGTCTTTGAAAATGGGAAACACTACAATAAGTGGCCATTCTTAAAAGTAAAAGTGTAGGAACACTACAATGAAACAACTTTTGCAAGGAAAAAGAACTTCAAGTAAAAGACAAGAAAAATTACTAAAGTCATTGAGAAAAAGAAAGCTCTTTTCATTCACTATGGGGAAAATACATTTCAAGCAAAAAGAAACATGCAGAAGTACAAAAAAGGTATAAAAGTTGCAAAAATCTAAGAGGCAATGATTGTTTCATCAGTGTAGATACCGTATTTTATCCGGTCTAATACATGAAATATACATGCTTTATATTTTGGTTCATATAATAATCCAAGACTATATGTATAATTTGAAAACTAATTCAATACTAAAATAAGAAAAGTGGTCCAAGGACTAAAAAGTAAAAATTGAAAAAAGGACTAAACAATAAAAATTGAAAAAAAGACTAAAAGTAAAAAAGGCAAACCCTAATTTTACCTATAAATAGGAATGAAGTCTTCACTTAAGGGGATGTCTCTTTGGAGTAAAAAAAGGGAAGTCATTTTTTTGAGTGAGAAAGAGAGGGGTTGGAGTGAGAAAGAGAGGTGATTTTAGAGAGAGGAAGATGTTCTACACTTCTATTATCTTCATCTTCTTCCATTCTTTTTCTCAAGGTAGCTTAATTGTTTGGTACATTTGCTCATAATATATTTTGTTCATCTCTCTTCTTCATATGAATGTAGTTGATATCTTTTGTATTTTTTTTATACATAAGTGGATTGTTCATTCTTTATCATTTCTCCTCATTTAAATCTTAACATTTTAATTTCATGATTTGATGATTTCTTTACAAGTTGGATATTGAGATGTCTTTGTCATCAACTTAATTAATGAGGATGATGATGAAGCTTTTGAGGGGTGAAAAAATTAACCAAATGTGAATCAACCCTTTTAATGGGTTGGAAGTGTACATTTGATACAAAGATCCCCTAGGATAATTTTCTCACACATAACAATGCATAAAATAGAGAGTAAAACCTCTATACAAGATTATGCAAATATCTAAGTTGTAAAATTTTAAATTTTCCTACAAAGTCTTTTCTTTTTTAAAATATTATGTTCATCATTTTGTGACACTTGTTTGAACTAATTATCATTCATGATCATCCCTTTGCTATTTGATTAGCAATGACTAATGAGGGAAGGAAAGAAAAATGGTAATTAGTAGACTAAATAGTAAAAAAAAAAAGACATGTTCATGTTAAAGAAATATATTGTTTATTTTTCATNTTGCAGCTCTTGCTATATATATATATATATATATATTTGTTTTTTTAATTTTTTTCTTTCATTTATTACATAATATGGTTTTTTACTCTATTCTTGCATTATTGTTTTTTTTGTATGTTTTATATAATCTCAATATTTTATGTTTTCTATAATTTGACATCCTATAACTTATCTATATTCTTTTACTTCCATTTTGTTGTAATTATTAACATTTATTTCCTTTACATATTTAATTATTTAGCATTCTTACATCGTCATGCTTATAATGCGATTCTTGCATTATTCCCTTATTATTATAATTAATGTTCATGTATGTGTGGATTATAATTTTAATAATTAGATTTAGATTTTGTTACTTCTATTATTTAATTTTCACTAAACAAAGCCGACGATGGACTTTGAGATTTTTGGGATACCAAACTTCTCGAACTACTGAGATGAGGAGTTATTATTGGGATACCGAGAATAACTCTAATAATGCTTTGATTTAAAAAGATATAAGAATACAAAAAAATAATTTTTCAATGGTCTTTGAACCACCCATTAAAAGTAATTTATTTTGTTCATTTCTATGATACAAAATGCATCAAATGGGACATTCAAAAATGAATCTCTTTAACTTTTACCTTAAAATAAAAAATTGGATAGCATTTGATTAAATTTGGTAACCATTTTATAATGGGTGCTGTGGGGTGCTAATATCTTTCCCACACACAAACGACTCCCGAACCAACTTTGAGTTTTCGTAGACAAAAAATTTTCATCTTAAAATTGGGTGACCAATCACACCCTAAAATGATTGGTAGCGACTCCAATTTTTTTTTCCTTAAAAGAATGAATTTTTTAATCGCCGCTTCGCGTCGCACGCACGTTGCGACAATCAGCGACAACATCTGCAGAAAGGTTGACAGTAACATCCTCAACGGGGGTGGAAGTAGAGACGTCAACGTGAGTTGACAACGACATGCTCAATAGAGTCGTTGATTTCACCGAGATCAACTTTGGGACGCAAGTCACATAGGGGCTTCCTAGAAAGGATCTTAGCTGAGCCTTCTATGTAATCTAAATTATAGACGGTTGTTCAGCTTCACCAAATGCCACTTAAAATTCACCCCCCACCTCTTTCTACTTCTCATCCACTGCTTGCATCATAACAAGCTCAGCTGCCTTTATAGACTCTTCAACTTGAAGTTCTCCACCTTCATGACGGTTGCTTCTTGGGCTTGCTTCTCCGCAGTTTCTTATAGCCTAGCCTCAGTCTTCTACAGGTGCTCAATTTTAGCCTGGAGCTTGGAGATTATGCCACGACTCTCAGGGAGCTCCCCACAAAGGCCAATCATAGCCAGTTCACAAAGCAGATGATACTCCTGAAGGGAATTATGGTGGATAATGGCCTAGAAAGAAAAGATACAAGTAAAAAAATGTACAAGTATGAAGAAACAGAAAATTGGAAGTTAAAGCAAAAATGTACAAGTGTGAGTAAATGGGAAAAGGAAGAAAAGAGCTTACCCTCATTAAATCGTGGCTTAATGAGCTAATGTGCCAGTGTTCATGATGAGAGTCGTTTGGGTATCCACATCACACATGATGCCACATGAGACTACGTGGGCAGCTTTGGCATCATTCTAAAAGGTGACTGAGGTTGGAACCGGAGGAGCAACAATGAAACGTCTCAACTTCCAGGGAATAAATTCCTCAATGTTTGATTGTGGATTAGGAATGGGAGTCGTTTCCCGCTGAGCAACTGGCGGGGAGGAAGAGAAGTCGAGCGAGCAAAACCGCCTTCACTTTGGGCGGCGGGAGCATGAGGAGCTTGGGAAGAACTATAAGCGTCCATTCTCAAGTGGAAATTTCTCCCTTGGATCTCACCCAAGATTGTAAAGTTTCACAAGTCCTTTGTAGATGGGCATCTTCTTCTTCTTCCTTGGAGTCCGTCGACTCAGAGGAGCTTGAGATAGTTGGGAAGCGAGGAGACGCATAACCAAAATAGGGAATTGGTATGCATACCTCTACGAAGAGAAGCTAGTGAAGCTGGGGCAGATGTAGAGGCGGCGAGAGTAGGAGTATGCATGAAGGCAGCGTTGACTTCCTATCTAGGATCGAGGAGTTGGTACTAACTTCTTTCTAGGTATTGGAAAGCAACTGCTACCCGTTCGTTGAGCTCCCTAGTTAGAAGAGAGAAAGAATAAATGAAAAGAATAAGGGAAATGAGTTCATGATGGGAACTTACTGAAAATTTTCCCTCTCTTGAGAATAAGCCAGCCGCCATTACCACTCCAATTTTCGCCGACGTTCAGAAAGTCATGTTCTCATCCTTTGTCCCCTTTGGGGAGCTCTCTTATAAGTGGCCCTCTTTTGTTTGGTCTAGGGGCCAAATAGTAACTTTCCTTTCTAGAATTTTACTATGTATGTGTATCGGAGTTCATCTAAACCTAGACCTAGGTTGTATCGTCTATTCATCGCCTCAAAGTAGAGAACGACCCTATATGAATTTGGGGTGAATTGAGAAGGGGCTAAACGGTAATGAGTAAATAATTCTTGAAAGAAAGGGGAAACATGAAATTTGAAACCTAGGGCTATGTACATAGGGTGCCTACAAGGAACACCAGATGCCCCGCACAAACTCTGATACCAACCAACCCTATGGTCTCTTTTGCCATGTTTCTGAAAACAAAGAAAATATAGAGAAAAAGAAGGAGTAATGGAGAAACTTCCAAGCTGGAAATGAAAAGTGAGGAAGGAATTAAGACAAATGACTTTAATATAGGCAGCGGACATGAAATAGGACTCCAATCCATTCTAGAAATGTTAAAGGACACAATGAAAATACATCTACGTATTTACTAGTTATATCATCTGCAATCACCTGAATTTCAAGACGTTCTTCGAACCAATCATACACTTTATTGAGTTAGGTAAACCAAGAGTTCTTTGTGCTTATAAATGGCTTTGGCACAAAGAACCTCTCCAACGAGATAGATAATAATCTTCATCTTTTGTAAAAGAAAGAAGAAAGTCCATCGGGAGACATTCATATATAAACCGCTCTACCGTAGTTGTTCTTGGCCGCCCCATTGTTGTGTAGTTTAGTTTCATTTTACATTTGGTACTACCATACTTGCTTGAAAAGGTGTGATGGAAGCTGTTCATCGCGATAACTAACTAAAAGAAAAGTGACAACTGGTAAAAAAAGTAGGCATAGTCTGTCAAAAGCAACCTGGAAAACTGTATCACATGTTCTCAAGAAGTACGTGAGAATGGGAAACAGGAAGACGTAACGTCAAAAGGAAAATAGGTAATCATCAGTGGCTGACGTGGGCGCGACAACAGCCTGCCAAAAGGTTTCTTGGAAATCACGCTGCGTGTTCCCAAAAAATACGTGAAAACAGACCACTGAAAGATGTAACGAGGGCCAATGAGCAGTCAAAATCCTATCTCACGCGTGAAAAATCTAGACCGAAAAATCAATCAAGGAATATGATGGAATGTGAGTCATAGGATTGGTTAGACAATTGTGAAAGGGATCTTTGGAAGGAATATTCTTTGAAAATGAATATTCATTCCTCAAAGCTTGCTACAGAATATGGGGATTTATTATTACTTAGTTATCATTTTTCATGTATAAATAGGAGGATGTACAACTCTGAATGGGAGGGGAGTACAAGCAAACTTCTATTCTTAAGTTCATTCCTATCATTCTCTTTCTCTCATAATTTTTATAATTATTCTTTTGTAATAGATATTTTCATCTCGGAAAAATCCTTTATAAGTATAATATAAAAAGAAATTGTTGAAGAAGTTTGGAATATATATGTTATTATTATTTCAATCCTCCCTAAACTTTGACCAAAAATCAATTTACTCCTACAGAGATATTTTTAGGATAAAATTAAATTTTAACTCCATCATAACGAAAATTTGGATGCAGTTGGGTATTTTAATTTACTGAAAAAATTTAGATACCAATAAGAAAGAAGTTTAAGTTAAGAGGTAAACTAATCTTAGATTAAAGTTGATGAAGTATAATGATATTAACTTTTGTAATTATAAAATATGTATGACTGTCATCTAGCATTTTAAAGTGAATTGGAATTCAAAAAGAGCTGATGAGGGGAGGACAAAATTAAACAGACAAAAAACGCTAACTTTATTTGGTGAGAGTATTAGGTCATTTGTGTTGGATGGCACGTTCCACACGTGGGATTAGCAAACATGGCCACGCTTCCCTAATCATTCCACCAAACCTTCTAATAATTCAGCTCTACTACTCAATGGCAAATGATGGATGAGAATAATAAGGAAAAAACCCTAAGACATGAAAAAGCTTAAATTTACGTTAGTAGTATAAGTGAGAGAGAGGTTCTATTTGTGTTTTTATTTTATTTTATTATGACTATTCTTCTATCTATCAGAGTAAATTAAAAGAGAGAGTTTATCATTTGTGGTGAATTGTCCATATGGTATGAGAGAAATCCCGATTTATTATTTTTAGTATTCTTGGAGTACCGAATATTCAGTACTTTTTCATATCATTTGATGACACGTGTTATAAATTTTTAGAAAATTTATTTATTATCTCTCCTTAAAATCTAAATAAAATATAATTTTTAGACACGTGACAATTGATGTTATGAAAGAGTATTGAATACTGAGTGTTTCTAGTGTCCGGAATACTCTATGAAGAAACCCCATACAGAGCTGGCTCATTTCTGTTTACTAATTTACATAAATTCATCAACAATTGAGATATTAGATGGAATTTTTTAAAATAATGGCGATAATGAATAACTTTTTAAAAATAGAATAGAAACGGCTTAAACCTTCTATTACACTTAGTTATATCCAACATAATAATGACGTGATATGAGCCTGAAATAGGAATATGAAGTAATTGAGCATACAGATAATCCATGAGTCACTGATGATTAACTATGCAAGATATGGTTCCTCCCTCTTTTGGAAGCAATTCAACTGCATATTTAGAAAGTAAATTAGAATTATCGACAAATTGTGATTATTGTCAACTTTAAGGATTTCTACAAATAAATAAGACAATTTAATTACAAAGAAGATTTTTGACAAAAAAAAAATTAAAACCCTTAATTCCGTGTATCAAACGATACTTTCTTGACAATCAATTTTAATTATAAAGTCTAAATTTTTAATAGTCTTAAAAACCATCACGTGAATCATTATAATACATAATCAGTTGTAAAAGCATGTCGGTTAGGTTAAGTAGTATTTAATTCCTTTTAGTTTTGGAAACTAAATCACTACCAAAAGTCACATACTTCAACTTATTTATATGAAATAAAATAAAGGATTAAAAAAACGTAATATTATAGAGTAAAATACAAACTACCCCCTTGATGTTTCTAGTTCATAAAATTTAATTTGTGTAGTTTTAGTCTATAGATTTTCACTCTGATAAAATTGACTATTTGCTTCATTTTGAATATTATCAAATATGTGCGGCACTGAAATGATAAAAGTAGAATTTTATGGACTAAAATGAAATGACCTGTAAATTTTAAAGGTGTATTTTGTATTTTATCCTAAATTATATTTCACTCTTTTCTAAGCTAGTATGGATATACTTTTTCTTTTCAAAGGCCAACATAAATTTAAATATCAAGAATGAATTCTCCAATCATAAGTAGTTTTGAAAAACATAACTACAATTACATGTGTGCGATTGTGAGACGTTAAACATAGTGGAATCTTGTTTGTGAGCCTAATACGCAAATAATAGATTTTTATAAGGAAGTAAGTCCGGTTGGTGTACTTAAAATGTGTTGAATAGTATGAAACAACGACACATTTTGTAGTACCCCAATTGTGGACATTTAAATGTGTTGTTGGTACTTCATAATTCAACATGTTTCAAGTAATATCACATACATTTGAGGTACTTATAATACATAACGGTCGACAACGCAAACTTAACCATTTTTAGTTAGTATACAATGTGAGAAAATCTATGTTATGGGACCGAGAGTGTGCGGGATACCACAAATATGTGTTATGGTACTTAAAATCCGTTAACATTAAGATATGATAACAAATTTAACATATCTACAATATGATATCATAAAATGTGTTGTTAATATCGTACTATTCAACGTCATCCCAGTACCACATCATCACCCGTAATGTGGGTAAGCGGTTCAGATAGCCTATGCTGCTATTTCTTTAAATTATTCGATAATAGTTTCAAATAGGAAAAAAATCCTAATACCACAATAACGCTTTTTACATGTTACATTTGTTTATACGACAACATATTTTATTCCTTTTTTGGGGAACTAAATTTATTATACGCCAACAAAAATACGACAACGCGGTGAAATAATAATCATAAATTTGATCATTGTTAAAATTTTATATAATAAATAATTTATTAGTGGGAAATTATCATCTTTATATATAATTTGTTTACGAAAAATGCTAAGTAGCACTATGATGTTAAATATTTTATGAGTAACCAGTGTATATGGTTACATATTAGACATGACAAATTAACATGTAATAAAAAATAAAGTCTAAATTTAGATGTTTTTGAGTGGTCACTCTCCATGTATATTACAACTCATAGCTAGGTCGAGCATGCATTGCTAAATAACATTGAATTCTATTTATTTTGAGGTGATACTATAGTGCCGACACTGATTCATCCTATCGTTAGATAAATTTACATGAAACTCATAATGAATGATCTAAATAGGGATGTCAACAGATAGAGTATGCTACGGATGATGTCATACCCACACCCATGCCCGTGAACATTTCTCATTCATGATATCCATGAAACTTAGGACATGAGAAAAACCGATATGGGCATGGGGTACCAAGTGAGTCATTCCCTACTCATAATAATTTTTCATATTACAAAAATTAAAATAAACATAATTTAAAACACATCTAAATATTAAGTTTGCTGAAAATAGTTTCACAATTTGATCTGTACACCAAAAATATATATATACAATTATTTTACAAATAGAAAAAAAAATACATACAACTATAATACATATTATATATATGAGAAATGGGGTTGGATACCTCTAAACGGCATTCTACCCATACCCTCATGTGTATATTTTTATATATCCATATCGTATCCAAATGCATTTTCAGACCCCATACCCAATTCAATAAGATTGGTACTGGTGAGTCTCTAAATCCATGAGTAATATTGACATTCCTGGATCTAAAGATAGTACCATCCTGATATTATTGTATAGCAGTGGAAGCAAACTAATTAGGAGCTGTTTTTTAATTTTTTTAACGTACAGTTCCATATTTAAATACTCTAAAAACCCGGGAAGGAGAAAAAGCATCGAACTTGAAGCACTGCTCTTTCTTTTTATTCTCCTCTCTCTCTCTCTCTCTCTCTCTCTCTCTCCCTTCCTTTTTCAGTTCACTTTTAGCCGCGTTGGACTCTTTTCGTATATGGTTAGCTTTTCATGCTCCCCAAATTTCTTACCCTTTTCTTTTCTTGCGATCCCCATCATCCCTTATTTTCTCAGGAAACAAACAGCTCCGTACTCCCTTTTATCCTACATTTGAGGAAGCGTCTTCTTTGCTTCTTTTTTCATCCGTTTGCTTCTGAAGAAGCATGATAGGTTTGTAGCAAGCTCGGAATCTTGTTAATGGTAAGATAATAAGAAGTTCAAGTTCTCTCCTATGCTTGCCTTCTGTATTCTAAGCTAATGAGTTCCTTATTCGAAAGCTAAGTCTTGCATCTGAGCCACCTATATTCCGAAATTGGGGTTTTAGGTTCCAGTAGCTGAAAAAAGGAAGGTCGACAAAGTATGGCAGAGAAGAGAGGAACAAACGAAGTCATTTTGCAGATTTCGAGCGTTGATGAAGATTCTAAAAGCAACCTTGCCACGGAAGGTGTTCCATCTTCTCCCTCTCAGAATCACCAAATTGGGTCCTTACCAAAAGGGGCTCCGAATTCAAATCTCGAACTAAGAGAAGCTCAGAGCCCCAGGTGCACGATCCCATTACTCGCTGTTGTAAGCTCTCCTTCATCAGAGATTTCCAAAATGAGTTCCACTCCCAATAAGCCTCCAAAAATTCCGATCGAGCCCATAACTCGCCGCCGAACACTTGCCCGGTCAGCGTTCTCTAAGCCCAAGTCGAGATTGGTGGAACCGCCGTATCCTGATGAAGTGAATTTCGCTGAAGAGAAGTCCCAAGTGAGATCAACTTCAGGTTCGCCTTATCGGAATTCACCTAAGGTGGCTTCCCCAACAAATAAACTCACCGCCACTACTCCTAGAGACACTTTGAAGTCGGCCCCGGTAACCCCAAGAACTCCGTTAATTGGCGGCGATGAAGAAGATGATGAGGAGGTTTACAAAACTGCGGATCTTAAAGTGAAGGAGAGATCAGGTAAGAAGTTGAATAAGTCACTCTTACTCGAGTGGATTGCATTTGTCTGCATAATGGGGTGCTTGATTGCTAGTTTAACTGTAGAAAAGTTGCAAAACAAAGACATTTGGGGATTGAACATGTGGAAATGGTGTGTACTCGTACTGGTAATTTTTTGTGGTAGATTGGTTTCGCAATGGTTTATCAACTGTATAGTTTTCTTGATTGAAAGGAACTTTTTGCTAAAGAGGAAGGTTCTGTATTTTGTTTATGGGTTAAGGAAGAGTGTGGTACTTTTTATTTGGTTGAGTTTGGTTCTTCTAGCATGGGGTCTGCTTTTTAATGGAAGTGTTAACAGGTCAAAGAAAACCAATAAGATTCTGAATTACGTTACACGAGCACTTGCTTCTACTCTTATCGGGGCAGCAATATGGCTGGCGAAGACGTTGTTAGTGAAGTTACTCGCCTCTACTTTTCAATGCTCGAGATTCTTTGATCGGATTCAAGAATCAATCTTTCACCAGTATGTCCTTCGAACCCTTTCGGGTCCTCCATTGATGGAGATGGCGGAAATGGTCGGGAGCACCGCGAGCACGGGCCACTTGAGTTTCAGGCATATGAAGAAGGAAAAGGATGCTGGAAAAGGAGGGACGGAAGAGGTGATTGATGTTGATAAGCTCAAAAAAATGAATCAAGAAAAAGTATCAGCTTGGACCATGAAAGGGCTAATTAATGTTATAAGGAGTTCAGGGCTGTCTACCATCTCTAATACACTCGAGAGCTTTGATGATGATGAGGTTGACCAGAAAGATAAGGAAATTAACAGTGAATGGGAAGCTAAGGCTGCTGCTTATCAGATTTTCAGGAATGTTGCCAAGCACGGTAGCAAGTGAGAACATCAATTATGTACATTATAAAAGTTTCTTTATGATCTCAGTTGAACTATACTGACTCATTATCACCGTTTGTTGATTAGTTACATTGATGAGGATGACCTCTTGCGTTTCATGAAAAAGGAGGAGGTGGAAAATGTGTTTCCGCTGTTTGAAGGAGCAGCTGAGACAGGAAAGATCAAACGAAAATCCTTAAAAAACTGGCTGGTTTGCTCTTTATTAAATTCCCCCCTTTCCCACTATAATTTATATTTCCTTCGCTGTTATTTATTGAGTAAAATGCCGTTTCAACCACCGACTTTTCTACATTGGCCATTTACATCCATTACCTTTTGTTTTAGCCAATTACATACTCCACTGGGATTAGCCAAATACACTCTCCAAAACCAAATACCGTCAAATAAATAATAGTGTTTGGTCACTGCATGTGCTGGAGAAGAACTAAAAACCATTTTTTTAGCCAAATAATGATTGTTGATGAAGATAATGTACCAAAAAAGAGATGACTGTTGGTATAAAGAGATGATTGTTGGTACATTCTCTTCATCAACAATCATTTCGTGGCTGAAAAATGGTTTTTAGTTGTTCTGCAGCAGGTGCAGTGGCCAAACACCATTACCTAGTTGACTCTGTTTGGTTTGTAGGGTGTATTTGGCTAATTCCTAAACATGGAGGAATTTAATTAGCTAAAAACAAAGGTGATGGTTGTATATGGCCAATGTGGAAAAGTTGGTGGGTGTAAATGAGATTTTACCCTTACTATTTATTAGGATTGAGATCAATCAAATTCCAAAACCGTTATCTGTTATGGTTTCCCTTCTATACTTTAATCAAGTTTTCATTAATTATGTGACATTGGCACAGGTGAATGTTTATCTTGAACGCAAATCATTGGCGCACTCTCTGAACGATACCAAAACAGCAATAGAGGAACTAAACAGGCTTGCTTCTGCTGTTGTTCTTGCAGTGATAATAGTTGTGTGGTTACTTGCTATGGGCTTTCTAACCACCCAAATACTTGTCTTCATTTCGTCTCAGCTTTTACTAGTGGCTTTTATGTTCGGTAACACCGCCAAAACTGTTTTTGAAGCCATCATATTTGTGTTTGTGATGCATCCATTTGATGTGGGGGACCGTTGTGTCATAGACGGAGTACAGGTACCTGTTTCATTTAGAACGCGACTAATTCTAATGAAGCAGGGTCAGTTTCTTTGACGTTTGATGAGTTGAAACTTTGCAGATGGTAGTTGAAGAGATGAATATATTGACTACGGTCTTCTTGAGATATGACAATGAGAAAATATTCTATCCAAATTCAACTCTGGCTACTAAACCCATCAGCAACTTTTACAGAAGCCCCGAAATGAGTGATTCTGTGGAGTTTGCTGTTGATGTTTCTACATCAATGGAGACCATTGGAGCTCTAAAAGCAAGGATAAAATCGTACGTCTATTACCCTATTTTCTGCTTTTTAATAATGCGTAAATGCTTGGTTATTAACTATGGCAGTACCATTTGTTTTTACCTTGTGAGGTTTTTGTTATAAACCAAATCTTTGAAAAGCATGCTGTCTTCTCAGAACTATCTCTACTATCGATTACTGATTTATTCACTGAGAAATTACATGGTTTTCATGCATGGTATTTCTTTCAGATATTGTGGCCTAGATAGATTGTAGTTTATTAAAATACATGTCAAAATTGCTGTCGTTTGCCAATGTTAATGTCAAACCAAATATGGATTCTTTTGAATCCATCAAAAGTTACTTCGTCATACATTTGGTGGAGCTTTTGTTTTGGGTCTTCTGTTTCTGAAATAAAAAAAGTTACCCAAAAACAAGTTTAACAATTGCTCAATCCAATCTTAACTGGTTTTGAAAACTGTTAGTAAACAAGTTTTCAGAATATTTTTACTAAAACACTAATGGAATTCTCCAACCAAATGCGTTTTAATTGATTGTACTTATCATCTATATGTTTTTGTATTTTATAATTTGAAACTCTCTCTCTCTCTCTCTCTCTCTCTCTCTCTCTCTCGCACAGTTCTTCCTATGGTTTCACCTCATTTCTCATAAATGTGAAGCATGTTTGTTTGGTTGCTGTTTCATTTGCTCTCATAGTTAACATGGTGGAGAATTAATGATCTCACTCTTAGAGCCACTTAATTACTAATACCCCCGGTTTTCGCACTTCTCTGAGATTACAACTGAGATTCATTTAACTGGGTTGACATCTTATTATAATTTATAACTACATATACATTACATGTTTACCATCAGGTATTTGGAGAGCAAACCTCAACACTGGCGTCCTAATCACAGTGTGGTGGTTAAGGAAATTGAGGACGTGAACAAGATGAAATTGGTTTTATATGTTAATCACACCATAAATTTCCAAAACTACGGCGATAAGACAGGCCGCCGGTCTGATCTGGTCTTCGAGTTGAAGAAACTTTTCGAAGATCTCTGCATTAAATATCATTTGCTACCTCAAGAAGTCCTTCTCAGCAATGTCGGGTCCGTGGCTTCAGCAATTCCACCTGCACGCAGATGATCTCTCTTTCCACGCCATAGTTGCAAATGCAAGTATGTCTCTCTCTCTATAACCCCGGGTTAACCTTGCTGGATCGGTTTCATCCATTTTTTAAATCCCTACGCCAAAAGCGTTATATTTTCTACTTTGATTATCAAATAAATACACTAGTTAGTAGCTAAGTTGCATGGGGAATTCATAAACTCACAGGCCATAACTCATTTTGTTTTGCTGGTATATATATTGTAAACTAGAAATATGGTTCTTTTTTCATCGTTTTTTAAGTAACTGGGAATATGCCAATATTGCTGAATGTTTTATCATTGTGCGAGGCAGATGCAAAAGAGCAAGAAGCAAACGATTTTTAACGGGGTATGTGAATCCAAATATTTCTCTCAAACTGGACCTCATCATTGTCACAATCACAACCAAAAAGAATGTCTGGGTTTTCCCACGGAGAAGAAGATTTCCAGAGGGTTGTATGATTATGGGAATTGCTCTCTCTCTCCCTCTCATTTGTGTTTTTTGCAAAAGAATATATGAACAGTGCTCGGTGAATTTCTACGTTCATTGTTGAGATTATATCTTATAGATATTTATTTGATGTGCTTTGTTCTCTCAAGCACTTCGTGTCACGTGACCGGACATGAGATTAAAAGACGTTTAGGAACTAGGAAGAGATTAAATTGGCAGTAATTAAAACTTTAAGGATTAAAATGATATAAACAAAATTTTAGGGACCAAAATTACTGATAGTGTAAACTTGAAAGGGTAATAATAATTAAGGAAAAGTATTTACACACCTCTTGAGATTTACCTAAAAGAGACGGACATTTTATGTAATTTATGAAAATATAAATAAGTATAACTTATAACAAATAACTTAGTTTAGAATTAAATTCCAAATAACCTTAGACAAGACTTATTTAAGTAATATTAACTCGTATCTGAGAAAATTTACATGTGAGAAAACCCAAAAACATGAAATTATATATTTTTCCTCATAATCTTAGAAAACCTTGAAATCTGAAAATTTTGGGTTTTACCTAATAAGCAATATAGAAAAATAAGAGTATTTTTGATATTTTAAAAAATCTTAACGTCATTAGTAAAGAAAATAATATTTTAAATTTTTTAATCTCCGAACTAAAATATCAATGAATGTCTATGTTTTTTCTTAAATTACAATAAATGTTCGTGTATTTTAATTAAATCAGATGATAAAAAGTATGTCCAATTACTTATCCCTAGTAACTATTACACTCTTAGTTAACGCGAATGACTTCTTTGGTTATAAATTCAAACAAACAGAATAAAAAAGACTTGTCGACGGTGACAGATAGTTACCGTGCCGACCGCTCAGCCCAAACACCCTTTCAAAAAGAAAAAAAAAGAACGAAGTAGTTGATTGATTTGTCTTGCAAGTAGCTCTTTTTTTTATTATCTTCTAATACTTTTTAAAAACAATATATACTATGAATTGAGGAAAAAAAGACAACCTTGTCTTCTGAATTGTTGCAAAACCTGTCTCATCCATTGTTTGAACAAACAATGGTTTGAATTTTCATAAATTAAACCCATATAGGGTATATTTCTTGTATCCTATCATTTTTCTAAATTTATTAGGGGTGACACTTTTACACTTTTCTGAAACAATATCTTTATCTATTTTTTTATTTTTATATTCGATAGATCTAAACTGTTTATTTATAAATAAGAGTTAAATATAATTCTTACCCTTAAAGTTTGACCCGTTAGTAATTTATACTTCTAAATTTTTATTTTAACATTAAATATCCTTAGTGTGCAGGAAAAAATCAGCTGGAAGTCCACACGGGCAGAAGCAACCAATCAGAAGCAGAAGAGGTTGATTGCCACCGTGGCCAAGCGGGAAGACTCTTTCAAGCTGTAGATTCCACTGTGCCCCATCCAATGGTTCATGTTTAAGCAATTGTTAGAAATACATAAGTTTAGTTTAAAACGATAAACTTAATCTAAGAGGAGTATTCTATTGATTCTTCCAATTTAGAGGAGTTTTACTCTATCATGTAACTGATTAAAGACCTATAAATATAGGTAAATTGTAAACCAATGAGATCAAGCAAAAATGGAAGTAATTAAGCATTTTCTCTCTTGAGAACTCTCTCTCTCTCTTTAATATTCTTCTTTAATTATTTTATTTTTGGGTGTGAGGAAATTTTTCTTTACATTTTGGTGCTTTCATTGAGAGCCCAAGAGTTTTTACTCAAGAAAAGAGTCGAAAATGTCTCATACTAGATCGCACACTGCCAGGGAAATCGGAAGCAATCCCAATCCCACTGCCAACACCCAAGATCAGCCCGCGCAGCCGGCAGGGGTACATCACGTGATTCAATCCATTCTGAGTGGGATGCAAGGAATGGAAAGCCACAATAGCGAGGCGCTACGGAATGCGTGGAAAACCGTCTAGGAGTAGATTGCGATGCGGCATCGGGATATCACATAAACCAAAGCAGAAATCAGCCATAATACCGTAGCAAGGGAGCGTGAAGTTGAAAATCAAAACCAGGAACAGAGGGAACAAGCGCGACATCAAGCGAAGCCAGTAACCAGCAACAATGCCCATCATAGAAATTCTGAGGCCACTTCACGAGATAAGGGGAAAGGGATCACTGACGAGAATCGGTCCGTACAACCAGTTACAGAACGGGTAGTAGAAAAGATGTTGGAGTGGAAGATGCTCGAGATGAGGAAACTAGGAGCAAGCAGAGTAGTGTACTTGGAAACCTTAACTCACTCCCCCTATGCCCGGAGATTCTATCCGCTCCGATACAAAAGAATTTTATGGACCCCAAGTTTGGATGCTATGGAGGGAAGTCAGATCCCGTTGACCACCTGCGCCACTTTAAGCAAGTGATGGTGCTCTATCAGCATGAGGATGAACTGATGTGCCGAATGTTCCCAGCCAGTCTAGACGGGAATGCCTTAAAGTGGTACCATTCTTTACCTCCTTGTTCGATTAATAACTTTACTAGAATTTCTTCTATTTTCTGGAGCAGTACTCTACCTACCGAATGATGATGGAGGATTCAGAGCATCTCATGACGATTACAATTAAGAAAGGAGAATCATTGAAGAAGTATACGCATCGTTTCAAAGATGAGATGGCCAAGGTGGAGAACTGTGATGACCGTGTAGCCAGATTGACTTTCAGACACGGCCTAGACATTAATTCCCAATTATTTGAAGATCTGTCCAAGAACAAGCCCCTCACCATGGCGGAAAATTTCCTCAGGGCACAAACGTGCATAGCTCTTGAGGAAGAGAAGAAAATCATTCAAAAACTGATTGAGCAACGGAACCCCATGCAACGCAAAGACGATGGTAGCATGAGAACGGGTAATAATGGATCAGAACGCTCTGAGAAGAAGGAAGAAGAGAAACAAGGTGACTTCGGCAAACAACTAAGGCTCATTGGAGGAACCTACCCCAAAGATAGGATATACACCCCGCTGACTATCCCAGTCGATCAGATCCTCGATGTCATCAAGGATGAACCTTGGTTGAAGCTCCCTCATCCCATTACAAAAGAGCTAGATCTGAGAGACAAAGACAGACTTTTTCCATTTTCATAGGAGTGCCAGCCACGAAACTCGAGACTGCTACCAGCTAAAAGACTACGTTGAGAACCTCATCCAACAGGGACATCTGAAGGAGTATGTTTTGAGATAAGATCAACCAAAAGGGATGAAAGACATCAACGCCCTCAGGAAAAGGTACCACTAAGAATAGTAGACACCATAATTGCCATGACAAAATCAGAAGGAACGATTGAGAAGAAACAAAAAATCTATTGTAAAAAGTTGACCTCAAAGTGGAGGATGATCGAACGATGACAATTGATAGCATGCCGATTATCTTTGATGAAGAAGATAACCCAAATTGATAGCATGCCGATTATCTTTGATGAGGAAGATAAGCCATATGGAGAGCACAATGATGCACTTGTGATAACCATCCAGATTGGTAATTGTCTACTGCGGAGAGTACTGATCGATGATAGAAGTGCTGTGAATATACTTCACCGCTCAACGATCGAGAAGATGGCAATAGAAATAGATACCCCCAAGTTACATGGCCCGAGGAAGCCACTCATTGGATTCAACAGAGCAGTAACATACTGTGAAAGAATTTTATCACTCTCGGTACGAGCTGACCCATTCAACCACATCACTGATTTTATGGTCATCGAGGCACGGTCGCCCTATAATGCGATCCTTGGAAGAACTTGGATTCACAAGATGAAAGCTATTCCGTCAACATACTATCAAACATTGAAGTATCCATCGCCGGAAGGAGTGTAGACCATATTTGGGGATCAAGCAACTGCTAGGTGCTGCACGGTATCGACGTTCGACTCTATAAAAAAGGACAATCGCCCTATTCTTGAGAGCGGGGAAGGAAAATCTGACCAATAACAATTAGATATGGATGAACTGAGCGAGAGCAACCAGAGATATGAAGCTGGGAGCGAGATCGAATCTGTAGATCTGGGGGAAGGAAAAACAACCACAATAGGAGCGTAACTATCTGAAACAGAAAAAGGAGAGCTCATTTGATTTCTAAGAAAGAACGTTGATATATTCGCCACCACTGCCGTTGAGATGCCATGTATTGACAAATCGATAATTTTCCATAAGCTGAATGTTGACCCTTTCGTTAAACCTGTCAAATAGAAAAAATGGTTTTCGCTCCTGAAAGGAAGACGGCAATAAAACAAGAAGTTGAGAAGTTGCTCGAAGCGAAGTTCATTAGGGAAGTCAGGTACCCAAAATGGCTGGCGAACGTTGTGACGGTGAAGAAGAAAAATGGAAAGTGGAGAATTTGCGTAGACTTTACATATCTAAATAAGGCTTGTCCGAAGGATGACTACCCATTGCCAATGATCGATCAAATGGTGGATGCTACATCAGAGCAAGAGCTCTTAAGTTTCAAAGACGCTACATGAGAGCAAGAGTTCTTAAGAGCTCTTAAGTTTCAGGAAAAAAACATCAGTTTTCACTAATTTTGGAATATATTGCTATACTGTAATGTCTTTTGGTCTGAAAAATGAAGGAGCAACATACCAGAGACTGGTCAATAAAGTCTTTAAGAAGAAAATTAGAAAGGCGATAGAAGTATATGTAAATGACACGCTCGTGAAAGCTAAAAGAAGAGAAAACCACATCCACAATCTGGAAGAAGCGTTCTCCACTGTAAGAAAAAGCAATATGAAGTTGAACCTGGAGAAATGCACTTTCGGAGTGGCAATAGGCAAATTTCTAGGACATCTGGTGAATAGCAAATGAATAAAAATCAATCTGGATCAGATAAAAGCAATTATAAGTCACCACAGACAAAAGAGGAGATCCAAAGCTTGACTGAAAAATTGGCGGCTTTGAACATATTTATGTCCAGATCTACTGACAAATGTAGATCATTTTTTAGCGAGCTGAAAATGAATTCTAGACAGCAGTGGGATACAGAGTGTGAAGACGCCTTACAAAAAATAAAAGTGCGCCCTTCTTCTGTTCTAATACCGCGAGGTAAAGAGAGAGATCTTCCACTGGTAAGGGCTTTGTTTACTTTGCGAGCAGTACTTGTCAGAACAGAAGAAGGGCGCCAGAAGCCAGTTTACTTTGCGAGCAAGAGTTTCGCAGCCGCGGAAGCTAGATATGGGAAAATGAAGAAGCTGATACTCGTGTTAATAGTTGCTGTGAGAAAACTCAGACATTATTTTCAGGAGCACACTATAAATGTGGTGACAAAATTTCCAATAAAAAGCTTGCTACACTCGCCCAAGGTTTCTCGAAGACTTGCAAAATGGGTGATAGATCTCGAGGCATACGACATACGATATACCCCTCGTACCGCCATAAAAGCCCAAGTCCTGGTAGATTTTGTTGCAAAATTTACCTATAATGATAGACGACATGATGTGGTGCTAGAAGGAAAAGAAAAAGCTGCTTGGATTCTATTTGTAGACGGGGCATATAACTGTCATGGAGCCGGAGTGGGAGTAGTGGTGCAGACCCTACATGGGGAAGCCTTCAACCATGCCTTGTCGTTTGGTTTCCAAGCATCAAATAATGAAGCCGAATATGAAGCGTTATTTGCCCGACTGTGGCTTATGATCGAATTTAAGGTAACTAAAGTTAAAATATTTTACAATTCAATGTTAGTTGCTAACCAAATCGCAGGAACATACACTGGGAAAGACGATCGGATGACAGAGTACTTGCAGAATGCCAAAGATATGCTTCAGCTATTTAAATACTACGAGATTACACAAGTACCCTGAGTAGACAATTCGAGATCGGATGCTTTAGTTAGCTTGGGGTCGTCTGCTCAAATTCCATTCAGAAGAACTGTGATGGTAGAATATCTGGATGTCCTTAGTACAAAGGTGTTGGTACAAGCAGAAGTCACAGCAGGAAACAATGAGCGTGATTGGCGGACGTATATATTTCAATACATGTCGATCAAAAGCTCCCAACCAACAAAATGGAAGCTCAGAAACTCCTACAGTAGAGCGCTAGGTACACCATTATCCAGGGGGAGCTGTATAGGAGATCATTCTCGGGTCCTTACCTCAAATGCCTTTCCCCAACAGAAGCTCAATATGTGATGGCTGAGGTACATGAAGGAATTTGTGGGATCATTTTGGGGGAAGAATGTTAGCCAACAAGTTGCTGAACTAGGGATAGTACTGGCCGAGAATGTAAGGGGAAGCAAAATCATTTGCGAAAAATGTGACAGATGCCAACGATACTCCCTTGTCCTGAAGATGGCCCCCGAAACCTTGCAAACGCTCCTAAGCTCCTGGCCGTTTATGCAATGGGGAATTGATGTAGTGGACCCGCTATTGATGGCCCCCGCTCAGAAAATATTCTTATTAGTAGCAATTGACTATTTCACGAAGTGGATAGAGGCAGAAGCATTAGCTAGAGTTCGAGAAGAAGAGGTAAGGCAATTCCTATGGAAAAATATTGTATGCAGGTACGGAATCCCAAAGGTACTCGTTTCAGACAATGGACTTCAGTTTACTGGAAGCCGGGTGAAAAGTTTTTGCGAAGATCTCCAGATAAAAAATAGGTTGTCAACTTCATACTACCCCCAAGGCAACGACCAAGAAGAAAGATCAAATAGAACAATTCTGGAGAATCTGAAGAAGGGACTGGAAGCTGCAAAAGGGAAATGGGTTAAAGAATTACCATCAGTGTTGTGGGCATACCGCACAAAACCACGAGAATTGATGGGAGAAAGTGGGTTAAAGAATTACCATCATTGTTGTGGGCATACCGCACAAAGCCACAAGAATCGATGGGAGAAACGCCATTTTCTTTGACCTTTGGTGCCCCACTTTGAGATCAGAAATAAATGAGGATACAAACGCTGAGCAAATCATCGAGAGTCTAGATTTCCTAAAGGAAAAAAGAGAAGTTACTTTGGTAAAGATGGCCAATTATAATAAAAAAGAGGGAAATATTTCCAAAAAAGGGTTAAAGGGCGACAGTTCCAATCAGGAGACATTGTTCTGAGAATTTTCCAATCAAATGAAGGGAAATTAGGACCAAACTAGGAATGACCTTTCATAGTCAAAGCTGCTGTTGGGAACAGATCTTACTACTTGATGATAAACGAGGGAAGTAACTTACCCAAACCCTGGAATGTTTTACATTTACGCAAGTATTATGTGTAATTATCTATGAAACAGTGAAAACATTTATCCGTGGTTTTTTATCGTTAAGGGTTTTCCACGTAAATATCTAATGTTCTTTTATTTTAAAAAATGGTAACGGGCCCCTGAACTCATCAAAAGATTATGTCCATGAAAGCTTCTGGCTTTCTAAAGGAAATGGAAACAGGACCCTAAGCTCATCAAGAGCTTATGTCCATGAAAGTTTCTAGCTTTCTAAAGGAAATGGAAACTGGCCTTTGAGCTCATCAAGAGCTTATGTCCATGAAAGCTTCTGCTTTCTAAAGAAAATGGAAACGGGCCCCTGAGCTCATCAAGAGCTTATGTCGATGAAAGCTTCTGCTTTCTAAAATAAATGGAAATAGAGCCCCTAAGTTCATTAAGAACTTAAGCCCATGAAGACTAGTAACTGCAGCACTACCTTCTAAAGGAAATCACAAAGGAAGAAAATTCTAAAAGAAGGAGAATAAACTGGGAAGAGATTTGCTAAAGGTGAAGGTCATTCTCATTGATTAAAAAAGAAAAAAAGGGAAAATTACAACAAGAAATAAAAAGACATGGATAGGAAAATAATGTAAACTACAATAACTTTGGGATCCCACTCAGGAACACCTTCTGAAGTAGGAGCGAGAAGATCATCAAGAGGAGACACTAGAGTAGGGACATCTTCTGTTGAAGCACATATAGAATCTTCTACTTCGGGAACGAGAGGCTGTCTAGGTGGATGATTTACCATCGCATCCCAGTAACCCGCACTGTAAACCGTCACCACCCCCTGCTCGAACAAAGCCTGGTACTCCGCATCAGAAACAGCCTCCCTCTCCACAACTGCATCTCTGACCTTTTCTGCTTCAGTCTTGGCCAACTCAGCTTCAACCAAAGCCCTCTTCACGAATTCAACGTCTTCCACCAAATTACGTTCTTCTACAACAGCAGCCTCAACATCATTTTCCATCTTCTCCAAGGCCTTCTGAAGCTCAACTTCATTAGCCATGTATTGTTCTTTCTCATCTTGAAGTTGAGCATTTATAGAATTGACCGATGTAAGCTCCCTCCTGAGTTACGATAGAGTTTGATCATGCTGAGTATGGAAGTCTTGCAAGGCATTATGGTGGATGGAAGCCTGAAAAGGATGAAGGAATATGTAAAGAAAACTACTCTAAAAAAAGAAGAGAAGGCAACAATAAGTACCCGCATTAAATCATGACTCAATCTGCTCATCAGTTCACCGATTGAAGCCTCTTCAAGATATCGTTGTTAGAACAGGATTGAATGCCATGGAGAATAACATGGGAAGCAATTGGATCATTCAGGAAGCAGACTGTCTCTGGAACGGAACACTGGAAACACGTCTTAGCTTTCAAAGAGCGGGAGCATGCGGTGCTGCATCTCCAGATCCAGAAGCGGCAGCATCAGCAACAGTGGGCATGGTAGATGATGACATGTGAATTTCTAGGGGAGGCAACTTAGAGGTTGGAGGAGGCTTAATAGGAGCAAGATCAGCAGTGGTGGGGGCAGTAGCGGCAAGCTTTGAACGGGAAGAGCTGGAAGCATCAGTGCAGGGCGTCTTCTCTACGGGACCAACGAACTTACTCCGCAACCTTTTTCCCATTATGATGCCTGCTGAAGCTCGGTCAAACAACTCTTGGTGATCCAAAAAATTAGAACTGGAATGATCCAAGTCTGAGTGAAGGGAAGAAGTAGGAACTGATAAGGAACATGCTAGCACTGGGGCAGCTAGTGGGGTGGAAGATGAAGATGGACCCGAAGTCGAAGAAGGAATTGAAGCACCGAGAGGTTGAAATTGAGAAGCACCTTCCAATCTCTCTCTTGCCCTCAGAGATGGAAAGCAGCAGCGAGTCAGGCTCCAGACTCCTTGGACAGATAAGGTAAGGGATTCTTCTTTGCTAAACGAAAAAGAAAAGCAATAAACGTACTTGTTAGTTAGCAATAAATAACGAAATAGACAAATAAAGAAATGGGGGGTAACCGAAGCTCCGGAAACTTATTGAAAATCGCCCATTTCTTGAGAATTGTCCAGAGGGCATCACCGCCCTAGTTCCCACTGCCTAAAAGAGTGTCCCTCTCCCAACCCTTATCTCCCCTCGGAATCTCGATTATTCCTTTCTAATGGACGAGGGGCAAGATAATAAATGTCGATTCGACATTTGACTATGTAACACTGGAAAAGTTCATCTAACCCCAAACCAAGATGGAACTTCCTATTAAGGGCGTCTACACCTAAAAGGATCCTATGGGAGCTAGGAGTAAACTGAGAGGGAGCTAAGCCTACTGTGTGGAAGAATTGAGAGACTAAAGGTGAAAATGGAAGCTTGAGACCTAGGGCTATACGATGGGGCTAAGGGTAATTTGGTAAGGTGGATTACACGGAATACCTATGGACTCACTACTTCCTAACGCACACAAGACATCTGGAGGAAAAGACTCGCGATAGCGAGCCATAAACAGGTTGGACTCCTCCGTATTTCTCACTAAGGGCACAGGAAAATTGCATTTGTCCATAGCTAGAGAAAAGAAAGAGGAAGAATGAAGATTATAGGGACTTACAAAGCGGGAAACTGGAAGACGAAAGGAGGAAGAGGATAAAAAGACTTTATATAAGCGGTGAATTTCAAACTAAAATGAAGAATGGTCTATTTCTGAAGCGAAGAAATTGAGGGATAGAAGATAGTGCAGAAATGACCGTTCGTAATGATGATTTGGGGATACGGAAAGATGTGACTGTTGACAAGTTACGAAACGACGCGTGTGCAGGTAAACAAAGAATCACTTTAAGGTGACACGTATGATGTATCCCCAAAGTGGGAAGATGAACGGTTTTTCAGAAATGGCATATGCCGAGCATCCTCTACGACACGTGCAAAAGTAAGAAGATTACTCTGGAATGACACATGTAGTGTATTATTTCAACGGGAAGATAAAACGACAAGATGATATTAGAAAAGTAGATGATGATGATAGGGAATATAAATATTGCAAATTAATTTCACTACGTGATATTAATTGCAATAGGGGCAAATGTACAAGAAAAAATTAGTTGGAAGTCCACGCAGGCAGAAGCAATCAATCAGAAGCATGAGAGGTAGATTGCCACCGTGGCCAAGCGGGAAGACTCTTTTGAGCCGTAGATTCCATTGTGCCCCATCCAACGGCTCATGTTTAAGCAGTTGTTAGAAATAGATAAGTTTAGTTTAAAATGATAAACTTAATCTAGGAGGAATATTCTATTGATTCTTTCGATTTAGATGAGTTTTGCTCTATCATGTAACTGATCAAAGACCTATAAATAGAGGTAAGTTGTAAACCAATGAGATCAAGCAAAAACGGAAGTATCAACATTTTCTCTCTTTAGAACTCTCTCTCTAATATTCTTCTTTAATTATTTTTATTTTTGGATGTGAGGAAATTTTCCTTTACGCCTAATGTATGTATATTAGCCATTTATATCTCTAGTAACTAACAAATGTTAAATACTAACAGAAACTTATATTTTTATTTTATTTAATTCAAAATAATAAAACTCAAAACACTAAAGCATCCCAATATACCATTTTCCCAATATAATCCTCAAATACCTAAACTCAAAACAATCCCTAAAACATTTTCTTTCCTAAATTCCTAAAACACTTTCTTACCCAAACTCTCCCATTCCATACGAAAATCGTAGCAAACACCTAGAGTTCCCTTCCATTCGAAAATCGTAGCAAACACCTAGAGTTCTCTTCCATTTGCGATTTTCCGAATGGAAGAGAACAAAACCTTAGTTGTTTGTGCTTTTTGAATGGAAGGAACCCTAGGTATTTATTATGATTTTCGAATGGAATGGGGGAATTTAGGGAAGAAAGAGTCTTAGAAATTTGAAAAAGAAAGTGCTTTAGGGATTATTTAATTTTTTAGTATTATTATTTTGCGTTAAATAAAGTGAAAAAATAAATATAGTTAAGTTTTAATTAAATTTTAATGTCGGTTAGATATTATGAGTGTAAATGATTAATATTTAAACATTAAAGATATTTAAAGTTAAAGAAAAAATTTAAGGGTCTAAATTATTAACCGGTAAACTTTTACCATAAAAAAAATTATTAAAATCAGCTGAATAAGATCACAATTTCCGAGCGAGAGCGTTCTTATCAACAATTTGTTCCTCTAATCAATCATTGTGTCTCACTGCCCCAATGATGGTACACTGTTTTGTCTTTATAAATGATTATCATTTAATAAAAAAAAATAGTTATAAAACTATTCCTTATTTGACTCCATTATCTCCACGGCCTTCCGATTTAACTCCTCAATTATTTATTCAACAATTCTACAATGATTATTAAATCTCTTCTTTCTTTTTAATTTTTCCATTTTTAACTCTCTTACTCACTCTTTCACAAACCAAACCCCAAAATGGAAGATGTAGTTCATGTTGAAAGCCCTTCAACACAACCAATGTATCCTCATCATCATAATGACCCATCAAAATCCAACTTTCCAATGTTATATTATGGACTTGTCGTGATTGGAACAGCTGCTTTAGTCCTCTTAACTTACAATCTTATCATCATCAGATGGTGCACTACAAACCGCCGTAGCACAACACCACCAAGATCACAGCTTCAATTGCCAAACAGTTTCTTTGAAGTAATTTCAAGTGCTCAAAGTTTAGAGAATATGAACAGAAACTTGTTGTGTAGCTTCAAGTACAACAAGAAGAAGAACAAGGAAGAAAATAGTGAATATGATGATGAGTTTGAATGTGCTGTTTGCTTGTGTGTGTTTGAGGAAGGTGAGGAGGTGAGGAAACTGCCGCGGTGTACGCATACCTTCCACGCCCCATGTATCGATATGTGGCTTTACTCTCACTCCGATTGCCCTTTGTGCCGTTCACCGGTGGTTCCGGCTCTTTGTCATCGCCATGGTGGCTGCCCTGCCTGAAGGTTCAGGGCGTTCAGGAGTACTGGTTTGAAATGGTTTTTTCTTCACTCAATTTTTTTTAATATATTTTTTGGTAAGTAGAGATGGGTCTTGGGTGGATGGTTGAAATGAAAATTTGATTCCTTTGTTTGTTTGTTTCTGATGTTATCTGTTGAATGGGGCTTTTGCAAATGAGGACGATGAGAAGAAAATTGGCACATATGCTGTTCATGTAGGGTCCATTGTTGTTTGTATATAGTTGTTTATTGTAAATAGTTTGGTCCCAAAACTGGCAGATACTATAAAATTTAGTTATAAATTCACCTTTAATGTCGATGTAAATTGTCTTGATCTATGATTATCATCTTGGAATAGGCCAAGGAGAGGTGAATTTTTTACTTATTCTTAGTTCATTGAAGTTTCTATCAATTAAATGGGTCCTGCTTGATACTGGGTTGGTGCTGAGATAGAGACTTAATCTATTTAGATTAATTTGAATGAGTAACACATGCAGTGATGTAATAATAGAACTAAACCTGACATTGATATTATAGAATTTTCTCAATTAATCATATACCTTCAATTAAAAAATTTGACTTTTATATTGAAAAACATGTTCTCGTGAGTTATATGTTCCGGAAGATGAACACGAGCAATGTGACCGGTGAGATAGATGAGAATGTTTAGATCTCTATGATCTTCTTCTAGTTTCTTCTCTAATTCAATTCTCACTATTTTGGGAGATATGTAGGATGGTCAGATTGTTTTGGTCAACCTTTTCTCTAAGCTCCTCTAGTTTGTTAATCATTCACGCTATTAGTAGGGTGAGGTCAGGTGAGATGGTATCAGGTTGATTCTACGAGAGTTAGTTTTATGTTGGTGGACGTATGGTCGACGGAGTAATAGGTCTTGGTGTGTTACACAAATTTTTTTTAGATTAGCACGGGATCTTCAGAGCGTAGTTTTCTGGTTAATCTTGAAGGTGAACAAGCAATCGGTTTGGAGTTTTCACAAGAAAACTATGAGTAAATTAAAAAAATAACCTTCTAAATCGATTGTCACGAGATAGCATGACCCTGCACAAATGACGCCTAACATTAGATGCTGAAAATATAGTACTGAAATCTGTTCCATTTCGGGCGAAATAGCTGGAACTTCTGGTTCCGCGACAGAGACAAAAAGGATAATGAATGGCAAGTTTTGCGGAATGCCAATTTCGCGAAGAATGAACGAAATGATTAACAGGTCGGAACAAATATCCATAATTCTAAAACTCCAATAATATTAACTCAAGCACCCTTACTTAATCAAGTGGGGCGACAACCCAACTGGCTAAGGACCATGACACTATCCTTTAAAGATTGCGGTTTTGGGCAAAAATGCATTTACCGTGATGATAATTATTAAGAAAATAATAATTTTATAAAAAGTTAACAAAACAATAAATATTTTCATTATAATTTTATAATGAAAATTTTACTTTATTAAATAGCCAGTGATGATAATTATTAAGAAAATAATAATTTTATAAAATGTTAACAAAATTATAAATAACATTTACCGTAGTACCCATCAAATATATTTATTTCATTATCATATATCCTAATTAATAACTAAACTAAATGATTTTAGAATTTTGAATTATGAGAAAGATTTGTCCATCTTAGATTACTTAAGATATTAGTAGATTGAATTATTGTATTTAACTATAAATGATAAATATTTTTATTTTTTGTATATACCGATTTAATATAAATAGTAAGCTTTTACTGTTATATCTAAAAATCTAAATATATTAATAAAGTTATAAATACACACATATATATAAGAATAAAATTACATATTTCTTAATATTAATATATATTTTTATTATTCTCGTAATATAGATAATAAATATGAACTGATACAACTAAATAATTTGTTACTAATCTTTTTATTACTTTTAATATAATTTATGCAAATAATTATCATAAAAGTAATATGATTTGTTTGACTATTAAAATAATTAATCTGTACTTGTAAATAATGATGAAATTTTTTATATAAATAGTTATTGCAATGCACATAATTATATTAATTATGGATTTCCTTATCGATACAAAAGTCTATTTTGGGAAAATCTGCGATATATTTATTCTAAATTTATATTTATTTATTTATTAATAAATATATTTGTCTAAAAATCACAACTAACTCTCTTAGAAATAAGGAATTGCCCTTTCTTTAAAAAAAAAATATGCATCTAAAGAAAAAACTATAGATTTCAAAACAAAAATATGTCTATGTTAAAAAAAATAATTACTCCAAAATTTATGTTATTGGTAAATATATATTTGCCTAAAAATCACAACTAATTCACTTTAAAATAAGGGATTGCTCAAAAGTAAAAACAAAAAATCAAAATACAGAAGCAATGCTTCGGTTCCTTCTTTTCCTGCTTCCGGGAACTGTACCTCCTTCTGGGATTGAAACTCGATTCACCTTCTTATAAGGCTTCTTCAGTTCTTTCTTTTCCTGCTCTGTTAAGCGGCGAGCTTCGCTTCAAGAGGCTGCATTGTTCGCTCGCTTCTCAGCCTTTAGCCTCAATCTCACATTTTTTTATGATAAAAATTAGATGAAATTATCAATTTGACTATCATAGTTTGCACATGTTTTTAATTTGGTCATTGTATTTTAAAAAATCTCAATTTGATCATCATAGTTTACTTAACGTTTCAATATGATCTTTCTGTCACTCTCCATTAACGGAGACGACACGTTAAGTGATAACGTGACATTAAAATATTATTTTATATTTTTCATCTCATATATTATATATTTTATTTTATCAAAATATATTTTTTACCAATTTGGCCATTATAGTTTGCACTTATTTTCAATTTGGCCATCATAATTTAAAAAATCTCAATTTGGTCATCATAATTTACATATCATTTTAATATGATTCTTCTGTCACTCTCCATTAAAAAAATAAATTGTATCGCAATAAATTGAAGAACATGTGGCTAGTTATTATTTTTTCATAGATTGTTATTGCATTGATGTTGGCTATTATAGAGATTAATGTATGGTTTGTAATTTCACTTATTATGCAACTATACTTATGTATCAAACTTTATGAGATATATATAATGTCTTTGCAAAATATCACCTGTTAAATTGAGCTTGTTCGCGATTCATAAACCTTTTAAACCCAATACAATATAACTATATCAATACTCATAAACATGTTAAACACAAATATAACTGTTTCGATACTTATAAACATGTTAAATACAATATACAATATAACTATTTCGATATTTATAAACCTGTTAAATATAATAACTGTTCGATATTCATAAACCTGTAAAAAATATCAGGCATGTAATACAATCTTCCATAATATCTAGTTTCATATCCTAGCCAGCAGCTCCACCAACTGCAATAACTATATATGTACACAAAACATACATGTACACAAAAAATACATGCACATCCATTAGCCAGCTGCTCTACCAACTGCAATAACACCTTCACGGCCCTGACAACAACTCTATGATCTCCAACAACACCTCTACTACCTCTACCAACCCCGATAACACCTTTATCGGCCTTGACAGCACCTCTACCAGCCCTGACAACACCTCTACCAGCCCCAACAACACCTCTACTGGCCCCGACAACATCGATACCAACTCTGCTCGCCTCGACAACACCTCTACTAGCCCCGACAACATCGATAGTACCTCCACCAGTCTCAACAACACCTCTACTAGCCCCGGCGACACCTCCACCAGGCCTGACAGCACCTCCACCCTGCCCGACAATGCTTGATCCAGATTATTGAGTCCCCCTTACTTCATTAATAGGCATCTAGTAAAATTATTACAACATATTGAAATTCCATCTCAATTATTCAGCATATTATAACATATTTAAATTCCAGCATATTCAAAATCCATCTTAAAATATTCAGCATCTAGTAACAATATTACAACATATTCAAATCCTAGCATATTACAACATATTAAAATTTCATCTCAACTATTTCAGTATGTTACACCATATTCAAATTTCAGCATATTCAAAACCCATGTTAACATGTTCAGCATGTTACAACATATTAAAAAATTAGATTGTTAATGAAAGCATAAGTTGCCAAAAACGTACCCGGAATCTCATAAATTTATAAGTGGCTCTCCCAAGGCATTTTCTCCTCTTGACGGTTTTGCTCTTCATCCTTGAAGAGGTAGACTGATTACTTAAGGTAAGTTGATTGCTTGAGGTAGGCTGATTGCTTGAGGAAGGCTGACTGCTTGAGGTAGGCTGATTATGTTTAGAAGCCACATGTGCTCCCTTGCATGTTCTCTGATTATGGTCAAACTGTTTGCCCCTACTGCATGCTAACGCAGAGTTAAACCTTCTCAATGCATTTGATGTTGAGGTAGCCTCATCATTACTCTTTTCCTTTGTTTTTTGGCCTACCAGACTGCCTTTTTACAATTGGAGGTATTGGGTGGTCAAGGTCATACAACCCTCTGATTGGGTCATAATTTCGGTCCATTACAAGGCTGAATTAAATGCTCATAAGTCCTCAACACCGTTTCAGTGTGAAAATATCGATGCACATAATCCTCTGGTGACTTTCTCATGAAATAGATGCACTAGATAGAGTGCATAGAAGAGATACCATAGTGATCCCACCTTTTGCAACTCTAGCTATGCATATTCAAATCGCCCACATATTGGTCAAAACCAGACTGAACTTAAAAGTGGCTCCACCTGACCAATTATATGCACAAGTCTTAGAAGCTTCAACCGATTTTTGGAGCTTCTTCTTTATTTCTGGTGACTTTCTCATGAAATAGATGCACTGGATATAGTGCATACAAGGGATACCATAGTGATCCCACATTTTGAAACTATAGCTATGCATATTCAAATCGACCACATATTGGTCAAAACCATACTGAACTTAAAAAGTGGCTCCACCTGACCAACTGTATGCACAAGTCTTAGAAGCTTCAACCGATTTTTGGAGCTTCTTCTTTATTTTTGGGAAAATTATGCCATTAACTTTTACGTATTCATCTTTTTTTTAATCCTACACATCAATGATCTCCTTATATTCTCCATTGTAGATATATTGAGTTTGTCTCTTGTTTCCAATATGTAGGCATTGAAGCATTCAGAAAGATTATTCAATAATATGTCACATTTGGGCCTTGAGTTGAAGGCATGCCTCACCCAATGTTTTTTCTCGACCTTGTTCAACCAATTGTATGCATCTTCATTTATATTTTTCAGGTTTTCCATCTCCATATCAAACTCATAGGCTGTGGGGACCCTAGCTGCATTCCATAAGGCATCTTTGCATACTTTACTCTTAAAATTAGCCTTAAAGGTTGCATAGAGGTGCCTCACACAAAATATGTGCTCAACCCCTATTTCATCTAATGCAGGCAACAACCCCTTTGTGTTAGTCAAAAATGAAGGTAAGACCCAATTGCTGTCTATGATTAATGTCCATAATTGAAAGATCTAAGAACCATCTCCAAACATCTTTAGTCTCTTGCTCAACTACAACAATGACGATGAGATATATGCAGTCATTCCCATCTACTTTAACCGCCGCCATTAATTGACCCTCACATATTCCTCTCATGCGACATGCATATATACTGATAATAGGCTTACAACCATTTAAAACCCCCATTTTCAAGCCCCTAAACATACTTAAACCCTCTGAAAAAGTGGTTTCACCTCAAGACATGACATGTCAACTTTCATCTTAATTGTGTTGTTGATGTTGGATCTTTTTAATTCCTCACAATACTCTAACAACTTGCATATTGTTCTGTACAAGTTCCCTCCAACAATAAAAAAACATGTTGATTTGCGCTATATGCTTGACTTTTGGTTATGTTATCCAAATAGTCATGTCTCACCGTTTCAACTATCTCACTCCACTTCCATCTTATTTGGCTTCGAAACCTATCTAAATAGTGTTTCTCAATCCAATTTGAACTCTCATGTCTACTGCGAAACTCTCTAGCACAAGTGTGTTCGAGTATGTATACCTTGATTTGTAAAGTATTCTCTAACTGCATCTTAGAAACAAATAACCTCCATTTGCAACCCTTTCCAGTACAAACACAAACATCTATTTTCTTCTCATTTTTGTAAAACTTCAAATCATGGCTACTTTGTATCGAGTGAGCCCTTACAACTTGCTTAAACTCAGTAGAGTCCTTGAACTTCATCCCTAACTTAAACACTACATTCAATAAGTCATGCTCAACCATAAACTCAGGGTATCTCTCCGTATCATCGTCTGAATTCCTAAGAGAGTTTAAATGTTCCTCTAGACCATAATCAGAACCAACATCATCAACATGTTCAATGCATCATCAATGTCATCAACATTGGCATCAAACTGTTCATCATCATCCATTTCAAAATCATTCTCAACTAATGCCCTTAAGTCAACGCTCCTAACACTTTCATCACTACTATCACTACTATTATACTAAGTATCATTTGATTCACATGACATGACTGCATAATAACAAAAGAAATCTTATCATATGTGTGCAACAATAATATTGAAGCCAAGTAACAAAGCAATATAACTAAAACCAGTGTTAGTGGGGGAGAGGAGTAAAGATTATTCATACTCTAAAAATGTGTGTCTGTTAAGTGTACATTTATATCAGATAACGATTGGCTGCCACTTTTAGTGCCAGTGCTATAAGATAATATAATTATAACCATCCAGATAGAGAAGGTGAATAATTAAGAAACTAGCAGGCTGAACTACCATACAAACCCGAAAAAAAACTATTTCATCTAGTCTCCATAAAGGCATGCAATCTCTCAATGTCATTAAGTTAAAGAAAAGATGCAAAATATTTCATTTTCACTCAACTTCCATCTTCTTTCAATCTCTCAATTTCATTAACTGTAATAGAGGTTCCTAATAACTGTAACAAAAATTAAACTAAGATTTTTAGTAAATAAACAACATAAACTAAATCCCCATTTCAAAACCTTAAAAATTCATCAAAAGAAATAACTTTAACTAAAACCCCAAATTCAAAACCATAAGGGATATAAAAATCATAAATTGAACCAATGCTCAAATAAAATCAACAAAGAAGTTAATATTCTATGGACCTGACAAAGAGATAAGCCTGTTACACCCTCTGATTTTTTGAGAAGAACAAGCCGAGGATAATAACTTCAAGGAGAATACCCAAAAAACCTGAGAAGAACTTCAAAGACAAACAAAACTTATGAAAAAATAAAAGTAGAAGAAGGATACATGAAGAATCGAAGATTACCTGCTTGCAAAACCGACGGAAGCTAAGAAATCGAAGACCCGAAGCAACACGTTGAAACACACCAGAAGCAAAGCTTCGAGAAAGATGAAGGGGAGGGGAGAGAGAAATAATCTAATTTTTTTTACTGAGGAGAGAAGTAAAAAGTAAAAAAGAAATAGTAAAAAAATTTTGATAAAAAAATATAATATATGAAGTGAAAATATAAATTAATATTTTAATGTCACATCATCATTTAACGTACTACGTCATCACTTAACGTGCCACGTCAATGTGTCCATTAATGGAGAGTGACAGAATGACTATATTGAAACGTTAAGTAAACTATGATGCTCAAATTGAAACTTTTTAAAATACGATGGTCAAATTGAAAACAAATGCAAACTACAATGACTAAATTGATAATTTTTTCTAAACGTTTATTAAAAACATAAAAAAAAACTCCCAAATAATAGCGAAGACAAAAAATCAAATGCCAAAGCATCAAAAATCGTTTCTGTATCTCAAAATCCAAACCCAAATCAAAAGGCAAGAGGACTTGAATCTCAAAAAGAAACCACTCCACAAGAAGACTAAAAAATTAGCAAAATAGCATACTACCCTCAATTAAACCCCAAATGACAGTGAAGCCTCTGAAGCAGTGACATAAAATAGCCAAATGTGAAGGGTTGTAATGTCATTTCGATGCTGAAAACACATAATTGTGTAGCCTATTTTCTCACGTATGGTAGATACTAGATAGTATGTGCATGAAGCTATTTTTAGCATTTTTATGATTTTTTACTGTTTTTTATATGAGCCTACAATTACTTATATTATTATTTTATTTTAAGCCTGTTTTTCAGTTTAATATATATATTTTAACAAAAGTTATATATTTTATTGTTGAAAGTGGTTAAAAAATAATATATTTTCAGGTTTTTTAAATTCAATAACATATTAAACCTATTATTTGTTGATAATGGTAAGAAACGATTTCCTGCATATTGAGAATAAAAATAACCGAAGAAGGTATTCCATGCTCTCACAAGAAGATTGGATAAGAAATATGCAACTATCCAATCAATTGAAAAAGAAAAGACAAACTAGAGAGACAATCATTAATCAATAGAGAAAAAAGACAAATGAGCAGGAAAAATTATTGCCTGATAATGCTCTCGAGGAAATTAGATCCTTCATCGGTCTTTGTAATTGTAGTAGAATGGTTTGTATTAAATTCAAGCATCATATCTTTCATAAAAAAATAACTATTGGACAACACACAAATAAGCAATTATTCATTCTATGAATATCTTTGAGCCCAACAAATGATGAATGATATTCATTCAAATTCAGAAGAAATAATACTCTATTTGCATATGTTTTGCAATGACTATTAACAAGGCACAAGTGTAAATGATTTTTTTCATTTAGTCAGAGATCAAAATAGGGGGATATTGATAACGTCTGATTTATATAAGTGTTAATAGAAAGAGAGAGAGTTTAAGAGTAAGAGAAGGTAGATAATAAATAGTCTAACTTGTGTTTGTTGTTGTATTGGAAAAAAAGTGTCCATCTTTCTCTAGTACATTGGCCTTTATATAGACTTCCCAAATTTCATGAGTTGATTAAAATAATAAAAATATGCACTTATTATGCCAAGAGATTACACTTGTTCGTGATGGTTACTCTGCTGGGTATGACATCCTTTCCCTTTCTATCACACTCAGCCACCAATAAATCATAACCACTTGGTGATTTCTTATGATTTCGAGCCAATCAATCACAGTCACGTGGTGGTCTGTCAATCTATCTCATCCAAGTATTTCAGTTTTACTCAATCAATCACTACCGTCTATCTGTCATTTTGGATCCATTTCATCTATTTATGCTATTCTTCTTATCCTTCCTTTCTCATTTTGGCACGGTTTGACACTTTCCCGTTGGCATGTCTATTTTCTCCTATTCTAATGAGGTTCCCCGCATCTGTGCTCTTTTCCGTTCTGATGAGGTTTTCTGCTTCTGTACACTTTCCCATTCTGACGAGGTTTCATGCTTCTCTGCTCTTTTCCCTTCTGACGAGGTTTCCCGCTTCTGTGATTTTAACCGTTCTGACAAGGTTTCCCACTTCCGCACTCTTTCCCGTTCTGACGAGGTTCCTCGTTTCTGTGCTCTTTCCTGTTCTGATGAGGATTCTCACTTCTGTGTTCTTTTGCTCACTTTGTGATCTGTTTGTGCCACTTCTATCTTCCCGTCTAGCCCCCAACCTTGCCATGTTCGCAGTCCACGCGTCCTCTCAGGATTGGTTCTTTCTGTACATGTGTCTTGGCTGGTGTTTTCCTATTTATTTCCCCCATTACACTCAATAGAGTTTCATTTATTGATGTGTAATGATGTGGACTTTTACACGCATTTTTACGAAGATCAACTTTATCTTTTCTCAGGAACCTGCACTTCTTTGTAAATAACAAACAAAATATATAATGTTAATTCAATGCGTGTTTTTCCTGTGATGACGCTTCGTTTCCCATTTTTAATTGCTTTTTCTAGTTCTCGTTGTGTTATTTGCTAGTGCAGGTGGCAGTTTTATCTTGTCAGTCACACCTTTCTAGAAAATGTCACTTCAGATTCCCAGTTTAAAAAATTTATGGAGCGCTTTTTATTTTCTTTTTCGAGTCTGCACTGTATTGAAGGAGTCATTTTCTTCATCTTTTTTTCCTATCTTTGTCTCCTTGTAATAAGGTACTCTCTCTCACTATCTTATTCTTCTTCTTCTTCATTTTCTTCCTGAATTTCTTGTCTGAAATCCCTTCTCTTTCATCTATGGCCCAAGGAAACACTTCCAAGTTTAAGCCCCGGTACCTTTGGTTGAAAACCAGGCTGAGTTAGAGCATTTTCTAGATTCTCATCGTGATGCATTTCCCTCCGACGTAGTGTGCGGTTTAGGTGAATGTAGGACCGCAGGCCACCCCTGTAGTCCTCCATACCAAATAACCTTAAGCCTTATTTACATATCATTGGGGCTTAAGGTTCTTTTCTCCCATTTCTTTCAAGAATTCTTCCATACCTGTAAATTAGCTTCGTCGTAGTTTACCCCTAGTTCGTATAAGATTTTACTCAATTTTGAAGCTTTGAATAGGAGGCATGGTTTAGACTTATGAGTAGATAAGCTTAGGGTGTGCTACAAGCCGAGTCTGTGTTACTATATGGACCCTCACCCCGTGCTGAGAGAAGGAAGATGATCATCAGCATCCCAAAATGGGACAAGGGCTAGGAACGTGACATTATCCAGATAGGAGGGAACTGGGGCGGTGATGGCCGCTGGACGATTCTCTATAGATGAGAAGTCTACGGTAAGTCGTTGGAGCTCCAATTCTCAATTCTTTGCATTTTGTTATTTTGTTTTATTTTTTTTTGCTTTCTTTCTTTCTTTTTCTTTGTTTTGTAGATAACAAAAGGAACAAACCTCCCTATCATTCCCATGCGTTAAGGGAAAGATGATTGTTGTGTTTAACATTTACGGACGGGATTGGGACAATCACTTAAATCCAAGATGGGAAATCAGCGTTGCCTTCATCCCAGAAGACAACCAAGCTTCACCTCTTCGCGCAATGCTTATGTCCTTAGCGCAACCATCTACGCAGCCATCCACATCATCTCCTCGGCCTGAATGTAAAGACGCAGAATGGGAGCGTCTGCTTCATAACTTTGTAGTGAGCGTTATGTCGAGGTGCGCGCGTCTGAGGAGTGCTATTGTCGAAAACGTTTCTGAGGAAGAGAGGAACGTGCGTCCGTGGCGCGAGGCTCCGAGCTCTTCCCAAGTGGGCCTTTCTCCTGCTTTTGATGAGACTTTTACTGTCCATGCTTCATTCCCGGTCATTCCTCCTGTTGCAGCTGAGGCTTCCCAATGGCGTCTCCCTCTACACAACGGGATCTGAATCTTGTTCAGCCTTCTGATTTCCAGAGAGTGGGTGAAGACCCTTCCTTGTGAAGATGGAAGCATTGTTATAGGGTCCCTCAGGTCCTTGCTTCCTTCCCAGTCAGACACGGACATGGCAGTAGCTTGCAACATGTCCGTTGGGAACCAACTATGTTCCCTAGGCCATGGTTTGATGAAGGTATTCCCTTTCCTCTTTTTCCTGCTTTCTTCACTTGTCATCTTTATTTTACTCAGTTGAGTTTCCTTTTGTGGGTTTTCAGTCCATTATCTTTCACAATAGCCTTCAGGAGCATTTCCTGGCCAATGAGCAGACTGTTGCTCAGTGGAAGAAGGAGATCGAGAGCAACCTCAGGGTTCCCAAAACTCAGAGGGCTGAAATCGAGTGGCTTTGTAAAAGAGAAGTTGAGCTCAATGGTATTGTTGAAGAGTTGGCCAGGGGGGCAATAGTTGCGGCGGCAGAGCATTCCGAGCTTGAAGAGTCCTTGAGGGCTGCGAATGAGGTTCTTGAGGAGTCCGAGAGGTGCCAGACTCTTTCTTTTGAAAGTTTAAAGATTGTGGAAGAGAAGCTGGCCACTGTTGAAGCTGCCTTGGAGAAGGTCGAGTGAAGAGAGAAGGAGACTGATGCTATTTACAAGCTCTTTTTGACAAGGGCGAGAAGAAGGTTTACCTTGCCGGCTATAAGGACGGGAAAGAGAACCTTCCCCCCAAAGTCTCTCTCGACGGGGCCACTAAAGCTGAGATTGAGGCCACTCCCGAGGAGGTTCTTGCTTCTAAGGAAGCCGCAATCCCCCGCGTGAAGAAGTTAATGTTCTCATCTAGAGGATGTTATGGATGTCGCAACTGACCTTCCTGCTATTCAAATAATCCTTGTGGATGAATCCTAGTTTTCTTTTTTCATCCCTGTAATTTGTATTTTCCTTTTCTTTTTGTTGCTAAAGGCATTTTGTAATTTCCTATTTTATCAATGAAATGTCTTTCTTTTCTTGGCGCGCTTCATTAGTTTAATATGTTATAATTAGCAAGACTTGAGTAAGTAAAGTAGAACTATAGGAATCTCGTACTTTTAATATTTTTTAACCAAATAATTTTTCAAATGCTCTGAAGAAGAATGATTAAGTAATGTAGCAATTTCTAAGTTCCAAATTATTCCCAATAGCAATTTAGACTTCAGTAATTTTAAAGCAATAAACTATAAATGATTTTTTGCTTACAGTGAGGCTTCTTGAGTTTGTTTCCTGTTCATTCGTCCAAAAGAGAATATGAGCTCAAGGGTGCTTTCCTGTTTCCGTCTTCTTCTGAGTTTTTCTTTTTTTTTTCCTTGCATTGTGTTTCATCTTTTACTTTCCACATTTTAGAGAGAATATTTTTCCCGCTCTCAAGGGCTTAGGCTTCTAGACCGTCGACCTTTTTTCAGCTTCAATTTTTTTTGGAGAGTATTTGTTCCCAACTCTCAAGCCCTAGGCTTTTAAACCAACAACCCAATTTATATTTTAGAGAGAAGGTTTTTTCTACTCTTAAAGGCTTAGGCTTCTATGCCGCCGACCTTTTTTTCACATTTTAGAGAGAAGGTTTTTCCTGCTCTCAAAGGTCTAGGCTTCTAGGCCCCAACATTTTTTTCATATTTTAAAGAGAAGGTCTTTCCCACTCTCAAGAGCTTAGGTTTCTAGGCCGCTGACCTTTTTTTAAGGTGAGAAAGAAGGAAATCAGTGGCACTAGTTTTTTATGTAAAAAACCCTTGCGGGAAAAAAACATGAGAGAAATTGTATATTACAATAACATTTATCCAATTTAAATGAAGTATTTCTTAAGGTAAGTGGCGTTCCAAGGTTTTGCCAATTCTGTTCCTTTCTCTGTTATAAGGTGATAATAGCCATTTCCGCCCACTATTTTGATGATGAAAGGGCCTTCCCAAGACGGACCAAGCTTTCCTACTGTTTGGAAGATCTTTTTCAAAATCAAATCTCCTTCATCAAATTCTGGTCTTCTAATTCTTTTCTAGAAGTAGGCTTTTCGTTTCTGATTGTAATTAGCTATATGCACGAGTGCCATTTTCCTTCTTTTTTCTAACAAATCAAGACTTCCTTTCATGAGAACTTCATTTTGCTGTTCAGTTAGTTTTGATCTGAGCGTTTGGTTCCCTATTTCCATAAGTATAACTATTTCTGTTCCATAGGCTAAGGCAAACAGTGTTTCGCCTGTCGCCTCTCTAGGAGTTGTTCGATATACCCAAAGTACTGCTGGTAATTATTCTACCCATTTTCCCTTTGTTGACTCTAGGCTTTTCTTCATGTTGTAAAGTATGAATCAGATTGATCTTTCAGCCTGTTCATTTCCTAGTAGGTAGTAGAGTGTAGAGAATCGGTTGGTGATTTGTAGATCTTCACAGAAATTTCTCACCATTTGTCCAGTAAATTGAAGTTCACTGTCAGGTACTCAAACCCAAGGAATTTTGTATCTACACACTATATTTTTTCATGGGAATCCCCTTACTTCTTTTTCATGAATCCTAGCAAAGGCTTCTGCCTCAATCCACTTGGTGAAGTAGTCAGTGGCAACTAGCAAGAAACGTTTCTGAACGAGTGTCATGAGGAGTGGTCCGACGATGTCCAGAGCCCATTACATGAATGACCAAGGACTTTTCACAGTGTTGAGTTCTCATGTGGCCAATTTTATCACAGGGACAAATCGTTGACACTTGTCACACTTCTTTGCATACTGTTTGGCATCCTGGTGCATTTTCAGCTAGTAATACCCTTCATTTAGTATTTTGTGGGCTAGAGATCTGCCCTGTGATTCCCCCACACCCCTTCATGAATTTCTCCTAACATGTATTCAGCTTCTTTTTCCTTTAGGCACTTTAGATATGGCCTTAAAAAATATTGTTTATACAATGAATCATTAATTATGCAGTACTTGGTACTCTGTTGTTGAATCTTCCTAGCATGAAGTCTATCTCGAGGTAGGATCCCTCCTTTTAGGCAACGCATTACGTCATCTTGACCTTGTAATGCATTATGTCGTTAATTATGTAGTACATGGCACTCTAGTACGCTTCTTTTTTGTGAGAGTTGCAGTGAAGACCCTAAAGTAGCCAATGCGTCTGCATGCCTGTATTTCTGCTCTAGAGATATGGTGGATTTCAAAAAAATTTAGTTGTTTGAGCAGTCCTTTTTCCCCATTATAGGTTACTAATCATTCTTTCATCTTTTGTCGTAAACTCCCCGGTTTTATGCTTACTACCAACAATGAATCACAAAATATTTTTGTTTCATTTACCACTAATTCTCGTAATAGAGCGACTCCTGCTATCAGGGCTTCACGACTTCATTGTTTGAGGCATTGACTTGTTGTCCGCTTTCTACTTCCTCCTTGGTGTCAACTGTAAAGTCTGCCACAAATCAGCCAACACTTGCCCTTTGATTGATGTTCTTGCTTCCTAGTGGATCTCATATTGGCTTAACTCGATTGCCCACTTTGTCATTCTTCCGCTTAATTCGGGTGAGTGCATGAGACTTCTAATTGGTGAATTCATCAGCACCTTTACAGTGTGTGCCCAAAAGTAGAAGTAGGGCTTTAGTTTCCTTGCGTCTATTACATCGGTCAGTATCAATTTTTCCATCATTTTGTAACAGGTCTCGGTTGCCACCAGAATTTTGTTGACGAAGTATACCGACTTATGTTTTCTTTCTTCTTCTCTGACCAGAACAACACTGACAACGGTATGTGAGATGGTTACGTATAAGTATAAAGGTTCCCCTAGCTTTGGTTTTGATAATAATGGTAGAGTTGTCAGATATTCTTTTATATTGCTTAGAGCTTCCTCACACTCGTCATCCCATTCGTCTGATAAATTCTTCATTAGCTTTGCAAAGAATGATTTACATTTGTCGGTTGATCTTGAAAGAAATCAATTTAATGCCACCAACCTTCCCATTAAGCCATGTATTTCTTTCTGGTTCCGTGGGGATTTCATCTCCATTATGGCTTTTACTTGATCTGGGTTGACCTCAATTCCTCGCTGCATAACTAAGTGGGAGAGGAATTTCTCGGCCGTCACTCTGAAGGTACATTTTTCTGGATTCAACTTCATCAAATTTTTCATCAGCATGGAAAAGGCCTCACAAAGGTTTTCGATGTGATCTTTCCACTTTCGACTCTTCACCAACATGTCATCTATGTAAACTTCCATGGTTTTTCCAACCTGTTCTCAGAAGATTTTATTTACCAACATTTGATAGGTTGCACCTGCATTTTTTTAAACTAAAAGGCATTACCTTATAACAAAAAGTACCATGTTTGGTTATGAATGATGTTTTCTCTTGGTCATGTTAGAACATTTTCACTTGATTGTATCCTAAAAATGCGTCAATGAAGCTCAGAAGTTCGTGTCTTGAGGTAGCGTCCAACATTTGATCTATTCTGAGTAACGGATATTCATCTTTTGGGCAAGCCTTGTTCAAATTTGTGAATCCACACAAAATCTCCATTTCCCGTTTTTCCTTTTTACCGTGACAACGTTAGCGAGCCGTTTTGGGTAATTTACTTCCATGATGAAATCAGCTTTTAGTAGTTTGTCAACTTCTTCTTTAATGGACATGTTTCTTTCTGGCGTGAAACTTCTTTTTTGTTGCATCACTGGTTTTGCAGAAGGGTCAGTATTCGATTTATGATAGATTATATTTTCTGGTATACCTGGCATCTCCTGAGCGGTGGTTGCAAAAATGTCTTTGTCTCTCCGTAGGAAGTCAGTCAAACTTTCCTTTTCCGTTTCCTCTATGTGGGCCCTAATATTTGTCATTTTTTTCTTTCTTCATCTAAGCAAATAAGTTCAATTTCTTCTCCTGCTTGGTACTTTAGGCCCACTTACGCGTCCTTCTGTGATTGTTATTACTTATCTCCAACTGCCAGCTTTTCTTCTATTTTTTTTGTCTTCTGTTTCCACGTTGATTTCAATGCAGTTATTGTATAGATCCTGACAGCAGTTGGGTCCCCTTTTATAGTTTTGATTCCTTTAGGGGGTGGATATTTTAGCACTTTGTAGTAGGTAGATGGCACTGCCTTCATTTTATATAACCAGGTTCTTCCCAAAATAGCGTTGTAAGGGGACGACGTGTCTAGCACCACAAATTTGATGATGTAATTGAGTGGTTCTGCACTGACTGAGAGGTTGATCAGTCATTCTGAGTAGCTCACAATCCCGTTGAAGCCTACTATTGATTGTGGCACACCTTGTAACTATCGTTCCCTCATAGACATGTTTTCAAGTGTTGGCCGATGGAGAATATTGACGGCACTGTCGTTGTCAATCAGCACCCTTTTCAGTAGACAGTTTCCCACTTGTATTTAGATGACAAGGGTGTCGTTATGACGCCCGTCATACTCCAAGTCCATGTCGTAAAAAATGAGCGGTGGATTCCCACTTTCATTGGTGGTGATTTCCTGTTTCCAGCTTCCTTTCAATAGTGGTTTTTTGCTGTACACTTTTCTTTCCTCTCTTGTTGTTCCCTCTAGTTCAGTTAAATTGATGATGGTGTCGACTTTTCGAAGTGGCTGCTTCTCGTCATCACTTTTTCCTCCGTCATGGGTTTCCCTTTCAGCTTCTCGTAATGGTTTTTCCCTCTTCATAAATTGATTAAGGTATCATTCTTTTACCAGTTTCTCCATATAATCATTCAGGTGGAAGCAGTCCTTTGTAAAATGTCCATTGCTCTTGTGTAATGAGCAATATTTGTCTTTATACGGGTGGTCTGGCTCCTTCTTAAGCGGGGCCGGTCTTTTCAGCCAAGGTTTGTCATTTACTATCTCCAAGACTTGGTTTATTGAAACAGTCAACGAGGTGTAGACTTTGTCTCTAGGATGAATGTCATCCGCGGGTCTCGTTCGAGTAATAATCATATTTCGCTTGCTGTCTCCCACTCATTCTTCTAAGTTGTTCTTTGATTATGCTTTCTACCTGCACTTGAACTTTGTTCTTATTTCTTTGACTCATTAATCCATTGTCCCACTGTTTTAACAAACTTCTCTTTTCTTATTCCAATGTGATGTATGCTTGCTTTCTTTGGAAAGTCTCTGCTATGGTTAAGGGCTTTATCTTTGATAAATTCTTAAAGAAGGTTGATTTTGGATCCAACCCTCGTCTAAAAGCCAGCCTCGCTACTTTTTCATCACAACTTTCCACCTTGGCCATCTCCTCCTTGAATCTGAGTGTATTCCCAAAGTTTTTCTTTTTCCTTCTGGGCGGATATCGTTAGAAGGTAGTCTGAGTCCTCCATTACTGCCTGGTAAGTAGAGTACTATACCAAGAAGACAATAGACATGACAGTAAAGTTAATAATGGATTGAGCGGGGAGGGAGTGATACCATTTGAGGGTGGTCCCATCTACACGTATGGGGAATATCCTGCACATCAAAGCGTCTTCATATTGGTATAATGCCATGACTTGATTAAGCCATTTGAGATGATCTACAGAGTCATATTTTCTTTCATAACATTTGAATTTAGGTGCCACGAACTTCCTCGGAATTGGGGCAGCTAAGATTTCTGGACACAATGGAATTCCAGTGAGTGATTCAAGGTAAGTTTTTCCCATGTTTTCCAGGCTCCTCAGTTCCATCATCTCCTCCATGGCAGTTGAAGTCATCATGACTTTTGGTTGGTGAATTTTTTCTGCCTACTCCTTTTCATGTTCCTTGGACTAAACTTCCTCGTTTTCATTCTGCACGTTCCCATTATTTTCATTATCGCCTTCCCGTCCAACTTCATTCCCGTTTCCTTCTTTGCAGTTCCCCCTTCCCTCACAATTAGTGTGATGACTGACTTCTGCCCGTGTCTGTGCAAGGTCCCGTTACAATGCAGCGATATATTCTTGTATCGTCTGCCACACGTTGTGTAGTGTTTTGGCGTTTCACTGTTCCATTTCTTGCATTCGGCTTATGATAGTCTGAAGCATCTCAATTGCGGGAGCATTATGATTGACTCGTTCATCCCCGTTCCTGTTTCTTTCGTTGAGGGTGGTGTTCGACGTGGTCTGAGGCATGGTTTGGTTTTCTGGAGGGTATCTTTGAGATTATTTTTCTCTCTCTCAACAAAAACACCAAAATGTAAATGATTTTTTTTTCATTTAGCGCGGATCAAATGGGGGGATATTGATAATGCCTCATTTATATAAGTATTAATAAAAAGATAGACAGTTTAAGAGTAAGAGAAGGTAGATGATAAAAGGGTCTAAGTTGTGTTTGTTGTTGTATTGGAAAAAAATGTGTCACTCTTTCTCTAATACATTCGCCTTTATATAGGCTTCCCAAATTACATAAGTTGATTAAAATAATAATATAAAAGGAGATACTTATTCTGCCTAGGGATTACACTCATTCGTGGGGGTTACTCTGCTGGGTATGACATCATTTTCCTTTCTGTCTCATTCAGCTGCCAATCAATCACAGCCACTAGTCTTGTGGTTTTGAGCCAATCAGTCATAGCCACTTGGTGTTTTGTCAACCTATCTTATGCAAGTAATTCAGTTTTACTCAATCAATCACTATCGTCTATCATTTCAGATCCCTTTCATCTGTTACCCTATTCTTTTTATCGTTCCTTTCCCATTCTGGCACGGTTCGACACTTTCCCATTGACCGGTCTATTTTCTCCCGTTCTAATGAGGTTTCCCGGTCCTGTGCTCTTTCCTGTTCTAACGAGGTTTCCGCTTCTATGCTCTTTCACATTCTGACGAGGTTTCCTGCTTCTGTGTTCTTTTCCGTTCTGATGAGTTTTCCCGCTTTTGCGCACTTTCCCGTTCTGATGAGGTTTTCCGCTTCTATGCTTTTTTCATTTTGACGAGATTTCCTACTTTTGTGCACTTTCCCGTTTTAACGAGGATTCCCGCTTCTGTGTTCTTTTGCTCACTCCGTGATCTGTTTGTGCCACTTCTATTTTTCCATCTAGCCCCCAACCTTATCATGTTCACGGTGCACACATACTCATAGGATTGGTTCTTTCTGTACACGCATCTTGGGTGATTTTTTCTATTCACCAATGTTATATTATGGACTTGTTGTGATTGGAACGACTGCTTTAGTCCTCTTAACTTACAATCTTATCATCATCAGATGGTGCACTACAAACCGCCGTAGCACAACAACACCACCAAGATCACAGCTTCAATTGCCAAACAATTTCTTTGAAGTAAGTTCAAGTGCTCAAAGCTTAGAAAATATGAACAGAAACTTGTTGTGCAGCTTCAAGTACAAGAAGAAGGAAGAAGGAAGAAAATAGTGAATATGATGAGTAATTTGAATGTGCTGTTTGTTTGTGTGTTTGAGGAAGATGAGGAGGTGAGGAAATTGCTGCGGTGTACGCGTATCTTCCATGCCCCGTGTATCGGTATCTGGCTTTACTCTCACTCCGATTGCCCTTTGTGCCGTTCACCGGTGGTTCCGGCTCTTTGTTATCGCCATATGGTTGCTGCCCAGCTTGAAGGTTCTGGGGGTTCAGGAGTACTGGTTTGAAATAGTTTTTTCTTCACTCATTTTTTTTAATATATTTTTTGGTAAGTAGAGATGGGTCTTGGGTGGATGGCTGAAAATGAAAATTTGATTCCTTTGTTTGTTTGTTTCTGATGTTATCTGTTGAATGGGGCTTTTGCAAATGAGGACGATGAGAAGAAAATTGGCTAGATATATGCTGTTCATGTAGGGTCCATTGTTGTTCGTATATAATTGTTTATCGTAAAAAGTTTGGTCCCAAAACTGGCAGACATTATAAAATTTAGTTATAAATTCACCTTTAATGTCGGTTCATAGTTGAACATTGTATTGTTCTATGATTATCATCTTGGAATAGGCCAGCCAAGGAGAGGTGAATTTTTTACTTATTCTTAGTTCATTGAAGTTTCTCTCAATTAAATGGGTCATGCTTGATACTGGGTCGGTGTTGAGATTGAGACTTAATATATTTTTAGACTAATTTGAATGAACACATATAGTGATCTAATAATAGAACTAAATCCGAGATTGATATCATAGAATTTTCTCAATTAATCATATACCTTCAATTCAACAATTTAACTTTTACATTGAAAAACATGTTCTCGTGAGTTATATATTCTAAAAGATGAACTTGCATGAGATTGACGTGAGCGATGTGACCAGTCAAATGGGTGAGATTGTTCAGACCTGTGAGACTTGTGGGATCTCTATGGTTCTCCTCGAGTTTCTTCTCTAACTCAATTCTCATTATTTCAGGAGATAGGTAGGATGGTCGGATTGTTTTGGTCAACTTTTTCTCTAAGCTCCTCTAGTTTGTTAACCATTCACTTTTTTAGCAGGGCTATGTCAGGTGAGATGGTATCATGTTGATTCTACGAGAGTTGGTTTTGTGCTGGTAGACGTATGGCCAATGGAGTAATAGGTGTTGGTGTGATACACAAAGATTTTTTTTTATTAGCACATGATCTTCAGAGCGTAGTTCTCTAACTAATCTCGGAGGTGAACAGGCCATCGGCTTGGAGATTTCGCAACTACACTATTAATAAATTAAGGGATAAATCTTCAAACTGATAATCACGAGATAACATGACCCTGCACAGAATTTTCCTAGCTACAATTTCTTGTGTTCATCGTGATGGAGAGTGACAAAATTCAAGATAGAAAAACGGAAGCGTTTCCCACAAATGACATCTAACTTTAGCTGTTGAAAATATAGTAGTGAAATGTGTTCCATTCCGGGCGAAATAGCTAAAACGTTATGGTTCTGCCATAGGGACAACAGGATAGTGGGTGGCAAGTTTTGTAGAATGTCTATTTCGTAAAGAATGAACAAAATGACTAATAGTGCGAAACAAATATCCATAATTCTATAACTCCAATAACATATAACTCAAGCATCCTTTCTTAACCAAGTGGGCGACAGCCCAACTGAAAATTTAATTTATTAAATAGCCGGTAATGATAATTATTAATAAAATAATAATTTATAAAAAGTTAACAAAATTATAAATTANGTATATACTAATTTATTATAAATAATAAGCGTTTACTGTTATTTCTAAAATGTAAATATATTAATAAAGTTAAAAATACACACACATACAACAATAAGATTACATATTTTTTATTATTAATATATATTTTTATTATTCTCGACAATAAATATTAACTAATACAACTAAATGATTTGTTACTAATATTTTTATTACTTTTAATATAATTTATGCAAATAATTATCATAAAAGTTATATGATTTGTTTGACTAGTTTACTAAAATAATTAATCTGTACTTGTAAATAATTATGAAATCTTTTTGTACATAGTTATTGCAATGCACATAATTATATGGATTTCCTTATCTATACAAAAGTCTATTTTGAGAAAATCTGCAATATATTTATTCTACATTTATATTTATTTATTTTATTTGCCTAAAAATCACAACTAATTCTCTTAAATATAAGGAATTGCCCTTCTTTAAAAAAATATACATCTAAAGAAAAAGCTATAGATTTCAAAATAAAAAATATGTCTATGTTAAAAAATATAATTACTCCAAAATTTATGTTATTGATAAATATATATTTGCCTAAAAATCAAAACTAGTTCACTTAAAAATAAGGAATTGCTCCATCTTTAAAAAATATGCGTAATTATATAAGAAAATATTTAAAAATAAGTTTTTTTTCATTAATTACATAAGTACTTATAGAAATAAAATAGGACTAATTAAGAAAATTAGATATAATTAAAGTAATAATTACATAATTAATATTATTCCTATTTTCAATATGATATATCTCAAGAATTTAATAACATTTTGTAGAGTTTGTGTCATAAATTAAACTACTTATAGGATTTGTTGGTATTACTAGTGTTACTCAGTGTTTTATATCTCATGTATATGTTTTTTGTCATACTAATTTTTTATATTATTAGTAGTCTCACCAGTTTTATTTTGTTTAGATAAGAAAATCTAGATTTTTTTTAAATTTATTAAAGAACAATTCGGTTATGATCTTTTTTAGTTATAAATGATATACGGCTATTTTTAACCATTTATTTAATGTAATATAAATATATAAATATATTAATTTTTATAATATCATTTTATTTATTATTTAATAATTAATAGTTTTTGTTTTAGAGAATGGTAGAGTGAGAACATAAAATTAAGGCCAGGCTAACTTAATTACTTTTTAAAATTACTAAAAATCTATATCACCATACTAGAATGGTTAAATGTTACAATTTCTATTAGAAGTTTTGAGCTTCAAGTAGTGCAAAGCATTTATTTTTTTAGATTGGGTGGTTTATTTGGATTAACTTGATGACGTATTTAAATTAGATTAGAAAATTCGTTTTGATTAAAGAATGATATATTTATATTAATTCAATGATTTGCTTATCAACATATTATTTCTTAATGTACATAATTATCTGCATACTTTTAGATTAATTGAAATCTTTAGAATAAAATAGGAATGCCTTGAATAAAGAAGTATTGACTTGAATGAGTAAGGATGACCTTGGGGATAGTTAGTTGTAATTTTAATAGCGCTAAATTTTTTTGGTTAGAATTCAATTTTTTTGTCAATATAATTTTCTTCAACATTGTGCTAAAAGACTTATTTTGGTTGTATATTACTGGGAACTGTGTGTTTGTTTAATGTTATAGGTCATGATTCAATTTTTTATTACCTATATAATTGTAATAGATTTTATGATATTATCTCATGTGCAAAAAAGAATTTTAAAACGGAATATCAGAACATCAAAATATCTAGAATGTTATGTTTTAAAAAAAATCAGAATAGCCACCAAATAAAATTGAGAACCATGGCTGGAAATCTACTGTCAGTGTTGTTACTACACTCACCTAATAAATGAATGATAAACCTAAGAATAAGAGAGAAATAGTGAGAGTATTAATTTAACACCGGTTTGATACTTAATCAATTAGACTCTAACGCCTAAGTCAATAGTGACTTTGACTACATAAGACTAGAGAACTAGAAACTGAATACCTTATAAATGAGTTGTACACCTTTTTTATAGAAAAATATTGTAGGCTTTCTACAGTGAGCTAAGAGTCTCAGTCGTGTCTGAGACTAGTTTGATGCATTTGGGCTTCTTTGTTGAGTTTTTGGACAAAATGATTTGGGCTTCTACATAGAACATGTTCTGGGCCATCATTGATACATAACTCTGATTTGATGAGGAACTGCGGGCTCTATTTGGTAGGGGAGAGAGAAAAAAATAGAGGAGGAAGGGAAGAAGGGGAGGATGAGACATAAAAAGATGTGTTTGTCTAGTTGAAATGTCCTGTGATGCATCTACTAATTTTTATTAGTAACAACTTTATTAAAAAATGATTGAACTAATGGTCTAATAACTGAGTGTATTAAAATATAGAGTGTATTTAAAAAATAAACTTAAGTGTCAAACAAATAGTGTGCCCCTGACACTTAAATAAAATAAAAGAGAGTTTTATAGTAATATATATCTATATACATATCTATATTATCCAAAATGGGGCTTAGAGATGAATAACTTTGAATTCTTTTTTGGAAAAAATTAGGGATTTGGGCAAGTTTTTAAACAATTATTGTTGAAGATCCATATTTTTTTTCATTTTACACAAATAGCCGATATATAGTAGAGTTAGTTTGCTTCGTTTAGTTATTTTACTATAATACTCTTATTATAACTGTTTATGTTTTAGGTTTCATTTCCTTACATCATCCTTCTTATTCTAGGCTTTAGCTTAACATTTCTTTGTTCGACTCTCTAGCTTACGATAATGGTATTGAAGCTGATTTTGAATATGATTTTACTCAATTTGAATCTACTTCAGTTGGTTATTTCTTCTTCTCTATAATTCAGTGATTTCTTCTTCTCTCTAGGGCATTTCTTTCTTCGCGGCAAAATTGATATCGGGCAAACTTGACATCGGGGAAAATTGATATCGGGTGAATTTTGTCGAGTAAATTTTTATCAGCTTGCTTCTCATTGAAGCTGATATCTTTTAGCTTGATTCAAGTAAATTCTTGATCCCTCTTTCTTGAATTTAGAATCGTCATTCTTGTTTGTTCTTTGTTGAATTCTTGGTTCTTTATGTTATATTGTTCAAGAATTTAGATTTTGCATGTTAAATCTAAAATCAGATTTTGAGTTTCAATAATTCAATATTATGTTTTCTGCAATTGTTGATGTTGACAAAGAGAAAAACCTGAAATTTTTTAATATATTGAAGCTGAAGCTTAAAAATAATTTTTAGCAACAAATCTTGATACAAAAATATCATTATCTTAGTTTGAAGAATAGTTTTCAAGTTTTTTTTTTCTTCTTTTGCTATGTTATTGGAAGAATTTTTTATGTTATTGTGCTATTTTGTTAACTGATATTAGGTAAACACTTTGTTTTTTAAAACAGAACGTTTGAAGTCGTATGTTTAATCTTATTTTATATTGTTCAATTGTTTGTTTGATTTAGTTAATTTGGATCATATTATTGTGATTTTATATTTTTTTAGTTTCTCGATATTTTTTAAGGACCGATTGTTTTGATATTATATTTGTGCTGTTATGGTTGTATCGTTTTAGATTTTTTTCATTCATGTTATATATATATATATTGTGTTTATGTATGACATTTACTTTCTTATTGTTATACTTTTTTTTAGGTCTGATGCTGAATATTCTCGTCGTTCTTTTTATGATGGAAGATGGGATGAAAGGAGAAATTACATTGACTATAAGATTAAGCCATTGTTGGTTGTTAAAGATGCATTACACGATATTTTACTCGGTTTAATATCTCGTGCATTGTGTGTAGATTCTAATAATTTATATTTGATGGTGGATATTGAAAGCGGAGGATCATCTTCTAATTTTTTATAGATTAGCATAAATTTTGATGTTGAGTGATATTTTATTTTGATGAATAATGAAAAAGGAAGAAATTATCTACAACCCGCATTGGTAATAGGACATCTGATGTTGTTGTTAGTGGTGAAATTTTATCATCATCAGAGGTCGGGTCTTCATCACACATAATTTTCCATGATAACCCTTTCGAACCTTTATTTGTGAATAAAGTAGATGCGGATAAGTTACCTCTTGATTTTGATATATAAGAGAAGTCATTTTTCAACTCTAAATATGACGTTAAAAAGGCATTGCACTTGATTACTTTGAAGCATAATTTTTAACTTATGACTAGCAGCTTAATCGTGAAATGAATGCAGTTCAGTGTATCGTTAAGACTTGCAAGTGGTTTGTACGTGTTTTACGTTACAGAGGTGGTGAAATTTTGTTTGTTAGGAGGTATGTAAAGGAGCACACTTGTTCGCTAGGCATTGTACAAAATGATCACTGTCAAGTTATTTCGACACTTGTTAGCAAGTGTATAAATGATAAGTATATGTGTGGAGTTGTTGATCACACGCAATCTAAGAATATTATTTATCACGCGCGTGTGAAGCACAACATTAATATAAATTACTATAAAGCTTAGAGGGCAAAAAATGGAGGCTTTGATATGATTTCTGGATCTCAAGATGAGTCTTATGTGATATTACTTTCCTATTACTTCCACTTGCAGAAGAATAATATTTGTATGATATAAGATTAATTACTATAAGTATGTATCTAACTACTGTTTTTATTCAACACATTGATACATATTAGTTCATGTGTTTAGAAAATATTTTTCTTACATATTTTAGGTATTATCACACATTTGGATACTGATTGTCATGGTAGGCTAAAATATTTTTCATGGCTTTGGGACATTCTTTAAGTAGTAGTCGTCATTGTAGACATGTTATAAGTGTTGACAAGACATTTTTAATGTGAGTATCATGGCACACTTCTCAACCCTTCAATGCTTGATGGTAATGACCAAAATTTTCCATTGGCTTTTTGAAGAATGATCTGGTTTGGGAATGGTTTATAGAGAAGCTGAGTTGTGCATTGGGATATCATGAAGAGTTTGTAATTATTTATGATCAACATAATAGCATTCTAAAGGTTGTTTGCTCATCCTTCCTAAATACTCATCATGGTTATTGCATGCAACATGTACTTAACAATTTGAAGATGATATATAAAAGATTCAAGCTTGATAGTTCATTTTATAAATGTGTGAGGGCATATCGTGCTGTAGATTTTGAGTTGCATATCCGTTGTTTAGAAGCCATAATTCCTTCTATATGCTCTTACTTGAATGATGTTGGGTACGAGAAATGCGCTCCTACACACTTTGTTAGATGCATGTATAATGTGATGACTTCAAACCTTATGGAGACATTCATTCTATTATAAAGGATGCTAGATCGTCACATTTTGCTTGCCTTATTGAGTATATTTGGCAAAAATTGTAGATGTTTTTATGAACGGATGATTGCTACTAGTTGTATGGTTACTTATTTGACGAAGAAATAAAAGAAAGATCTACATGCTCAATTTGAGCTTGTCCGTACTATGGACGTGATATTTCTCATCTCAATGTTTCTTTTATTTTTATTTATTGCTTTCATAGTTGACTATTTACTTGAAATAGTTAGTATTAATTTTATTTTATATTTATATTGATTGTAGGTTTACATTGTTGATGTCGATACATCGTAAGTCTTTTATGGTGATATCGAATATGTTGTCAGCATTACAAATAGATGTTGCACTTGCAAGATATGATAGTGGATCAACTTTCTTGTTCTCATGAGTGTGCAACACTTAAAAGGAGAACTTATCATCATATCCATATATTTCAAACTATTATATGAAAAATGAGCTTGGAGCTACGCATGCAGCAATGTTAATCCCATTAGTAATGAATGTGATTGGTCTATTTCTGATTATGTGAAAGATCAAAGGATTTTACCTCCACGTGTGAGACGTTCTTCAGGTAGGCCGAAGAAGAAAATGTATTTTCTTTTGGTGAAAACATACTTGAAAATAGATGCAGTACTTGTGAGGTTTTGAGTCATAATAAGAAGACTGGCAAGAATCTCGTTAAAAGATAGTGATGGAGGTACTCGTATAAAGAAACACTCGACATGATTTATTTGCTGATTTTGATTTTCATGTCTAAATTCAAACAAGGCAATGGCCAAGTAGACTAATTTCCTTATTGAGATGGTTTTGATTTAATGTTTTGGACAATTTTGATTTTAGAATATAGAATTTATCCTTAGATTGATGTTTATTTTTATATACGTTTTCCTTGTTAGAATAAGGAAAAAAAAAAGAAATTTCTATACTAGTTTGCCATTACTCTTATATTAGGTGGAGCTATATCTGATAACTAAACTCAAACAGGGCAATAGCTAAGCTGAAAATATATGTATTGTTCACTAATTGTTTAGTTCAAGTACAATTATATTTACGTACTGATTGTATAAGTTTATATACTTATAGTATGATACATTATTATATACATCATGTAACACGTTTTTATCATAGGCTTGTATATAATCTTTTTGCTTGTTTTTAATGGTACTGACTGTGGTATTCAATAAAAACTTGTCTATTGATAGGAACATGTTAAGATAATTGAATATCATGGGTAATGATTATATTATCTATAGTATATTATTATTTACTCACATGTATAAACATTATTACAACAGTCCGTATCAAAATAAATTTTACATCATTTTCCCTTGTTTAACATTCAAAATTTAAAGTCATTCAAAATTATCTTCAGTCATAATATAATAATAATTTTTTCATGAAGCACTCAACAACATTCAAATTTTTAACTAACAAAGTTGTAACACCTTTTTATATAATCTTTTTGTATATAATCCTTTTTAACTAACGAAGTTGTAACACCTTTGTATATAATATTTTTGAACATGTTTTTGCTTGTTTTGACTTGAACTAGCTGTGATATTAAAAAAACTTATATTGATAACTGAAACTATGGGTAAAGATTATTTATCCATAGTATATAATATTTACTCACTTGTTTAAACATGATTGAAACAATCCATAACAAAGTAATTTTTCCATCATTTCCGCTTGTTAAATATTCAAATATTAAAGTCATTCAAAATTATCTTATTAATCTTAATATAATAATAATTTTTTCATGAAGCACTCAAAAGCATTCATATCATTAACAAACAGAGATATCATCTTTTAAATCTGTCATACAATCATCATCCATCATATCTCATCTTTTAAATCTGTCATACAATCATCATCCATCATATAATTCATCTCAATTAACAACTAATCACACCCATTAAATCTATCATAAAGCCATCCATTCATCTATTCCTCTTTCAAGTCATCTTTCAAGTCACAAAAATTTCTTGAAGGGTTCAAGTAGTAAAAATTAATACTTGAGCCCTCAAGTAATGATTTGCTTACTGGACAATAGCCTTCAATAAAAAAAGTTACTTAAATGGTTCAAGTAGTATAAAATTACTACGTGAACCCTTCAAATAGTGACAAGCTTACTGGACAACAGACTTCAAGAGAAAAAAACTACTCTAAGGGTTCGAGTAGTAAAAAATAATTACTTGAGCCCTTCAACTAGTCATAGAATATATGCAATTTGCATTGAATTGCTAAATATGTACAATATACATATAAAATATATTGAAAACTTCATTCTAAATTATTATTAAATAAAAACGAGTTGTCATAAAAAACTTTGAAGGGTTCAAGTAGTCATAAACAACTACTTGAACCCTTCAAATAGTGGCCTGGTGTATGAGTGTTGACTGACAAAAAAAAACTACTTGAACCCTTCAAGTAGTCATTTTGTTTTATGTAGTGATTTATACAGAAAGCATGTGACTACTTGAAAAGTTCAAGTAGTCAAAAAGTACTACTTGAACCCGTCAAGTAGTCAAAAAGCACTACTTGAACCCTTCAAGTAGTCAAAAAGTACTACTTGAACCCTTCAAGTACTTACTTGTTTTAAATCCAGAATTAAAATCATTACTTACTTGAAGGTTCAAGTAGTCAGATACAACTACTTGAACCCTTCAAGTAGTTACGACTTGACTTCCAGAATCAAAATCACTACTTGAAGGATTCAAGTAGTCAAATACAACTACTTGAATCCTTCAAGTAGTTATTTTTTTCACTTCCAGAATAAAAAATAGGAGAATGAGAATCTGAGTGCGTCTCATTGAAGAAGAAGAAGAAGAAGCAGAAATGGTCTCATTAAAGAAGAAAAATAGGCCTCGTTGAAAAAGAAGAAGAAGAAAAGTGACTCACTTTCAAACCTAAGAATCATAGTTCATTGAATAATAACAAAAATAATAATTATAATGAGAAGAAGAAGAAGTTGAAGATGGAGATGAAGAAGAAGAAAAAAAATGAGCTTCGTATAATAAAAGAGAATGAGAAGAAGTAGAAGAAGAAGAGATGAAGGGATTGATTTGTGCATTGAGAAGAAAAGAAAATTTGGTGAAATTATTAATATTTAATTCAATTGTGTAGGTCTTAGGATATAGAATTTTGATTTTTTAAAAAGGGATATAAAAATCTTTAGGCAAAATGAAAAGAGTATATTTATACAAGTAACTATTGTTCAAAACACTTTTAATGTATCCAATAGTCAAATCATATGACAATCTCCCCTATGGATATGTCTAAAAATTTCATCAATGTAGACCATCTTCATATAGTCCAAATCAATGCTGGTTAAGAGTTGTTTTGGAAGGAGAATTTTTTTCAAACAAAGAATCTTAGCCAATTTATTTTTCAAGTCTTGATTGACAGATATAAATGCATTAAAAGAACACAAAAGACTTTCCATAGACATTGATTTAATGTTTGGGAATGATTCATCTAACAAACTATCTTCAGGTAATGAATCTTTGAATCGAAGGATAAGGTCCATAATTTATACCCGTTATCGATGCAAAATCTATAATTCCAAATTTGATAGCATGTTCTTCGATGTTAAAGCAAAGTTCATCACTACTACTATTGAAGCATTATCTCCTAGCTATGTGCAACAACAGTGAGGGATTTTACCTAGCTTTACGTTCAGCACATTACCTAAGCATGTTTTTCTAAATAACTATATTTCCTTGGTTATCAACCAACATCTGAGTTGTTTGCTGTATATGTTTGCTGTATATGTCCTTTTTGTTTACTTTCCATAACTTAGGTGGGAAGAATACTAGATAGCTCTAAAAAAATAGCAACAAGATTATTTAAATTAAATTTGACAATACTATATATCTAAACACTATTCATTGCTGTTGTCTGCACGAGCCATGACCTTTTTGTGGTTTCCTTTAGTATGTACGTTTAAAAAAAATATCAAGTATCGTCTAGGTTAATCTTAGTTTCAAAAAAAAAAACATGGACAAGGATTATAGCTTAACTATTTTGAAAAAAAAATGCTTGATCTGAATTAAGCATATTATGTTACAAGGATAAGCATTGCGTAATTCAGATATGAGTTATAAATTTTGCATCCATAGGTTTGCTGCAGAACTGATTTACCTCATGATTACTTATATCGGTATTGAACTCATCAAATATTTAAATACATGATGGAAACAGAAAGCGCAATTTTTTTTAGTAATGTTTGCATGTCATCGACAGCAAGCTTCCTATTCAAATAAAATAGGAAAAAATATGCAACAAGCTGTAAGAAAATGAAAGGACATGTAGAGTTCAGTTTTTATGTTTGCATCAATGCTTAAAGGAAGGAGTTGTTCCACTCCCTAAACCACTGATACACTAGAAAATAAAATGTGACATATTAGTGCATTCACCTAGTAATATTAAAGAAAATATTACATATATTAGAACTAGTAGAATGTGTGAAGATTCAGATACTAGTAATTTAAAAGCATAGAATAATTCTCATTTATACTCTATTTTATTTTCCACAAATAGAATGATTGCCTTTAATATGCAGCAGATTCAGTTGCTTTCTTTCAGCTATTCTCAGATCTATGGTCAAAATGCTAAAATCCCAGATTCAGAGAAGTTAGGAAGAATTGCCGATTTACGAATACCTTCACGGGAATTTCTTCTATTGTTAGCAATTTTTTTCTTGTTTATCAGCATCCTACAAAATAATGTTGGTAGCATATAATGTTCAAAATTATTCTTACCTAGTTGTCGTCGCCCTCTGTGTTTCAAGAATCACCACTTATGTTTCGAGAGCGAGCCTGTGTTTCTAGAATCATCATCACCATTACCACCATTATCATTCATATCGTCATCCTCATTTTCCTTCATAAAAAATTAAATATACTTTATATATTAATATTTTGACTATTTTTATACAGTGAAACATGATTCAAATAACAAATGGCTAAATTAACTATGCATGGTGTCTTAAACATGTTACATTGGCAGCTTCATTTGTTGTGTAACTTTTAACAACAATGTGTGTATCTCACTCATTTTTATATCCATGCTCCTCTTGGATATGTTCATTTCTTAATTGTTGCCTTTTTCCATTTTATCAATTTTTCTTGCAAAGCCGGCTACAACTTCTCTATTTTGAAAATTCTTCTTCCTCCTCATCAATAAATCAAATGATTTACCCTATGATGTTTCACCATGCCTTTCATTTCACACATTTCCCCTTTCTTAAAATGTGTCATGAAAGGTGCATCAATCTTCAATTGTGTCATAAGCTCACACAATTAGGGCTAATAGGAGGTCACCGAATCCAAAACCCTTTACTGAAGGGTTGTTCAAAATACTTTAAATGTATCCAATAGTCAGATCGTATGACAATCTCCCCTATGGATATGTCTAAAAAATTTCATCAATGTCGACCTTCTTTATATGGTCCAAATCAATGCTAGTTGTGAGCTGTTTTGGAAGGAGAATGTTTTCCAAACAAAGAATCTTGACCAATTTAATTTTCAAGTCTTGATTGACATATTTAAATGCATTAAAAGAACATAAAAGGCTCTGCCTAGACATGGATTTAATGTTTGCTAATGGTTCATCCAACAAACTATCTCCAGCTAATGACTACTTGAATCGAAGGATAAGGTCCATAATTTATAACCATTATCAATGCAAAATCTCTAATTCCAAATTTGATAGCATGTTCTTTGATGTTGAAGTAAAGTTCATCACTGCTACTATTGAAGCATCGTCTCCTAGCTATGAGTAACAATATGGAGGACTTTACCTAGCTTTATGTTCAGCACATTGCCTAATCATATTTTTCTAAATATCTCCATTTCTTCGGTTATCAACCAACATCTGAGTTGTGAGGAGCATTCCAGTTTGCCGTATATGTTGATCTTTTGTTGTACTTTCCATAACTTAGGTGGGAAGAATACTAGATAGCTCCGAAAAATAGTAACAAGATTATTTAAATTAAATTTGAGAGTGGTATATATCTAATTACTATTTCTATTTTATTTACCTCATTTTCAGCTGATGTTCTTTCGTTGACAGTTTCAGCTGGTGGCTTATTATGTTTTGATCTGAATGAATTAGGTTCTTGGGGGCTGTCATTGTGTTTTGTACTTGTGGCTTCATTTGGTTCACTCTCTTGTATTTGTGGCAGCTTCAGTTTAGGTTTTCTCGGGATCGTCTTAGACATTGATGAAGCCTCAGTTGGGTGTAGTCGGTTGCTTCTTAGCTATTCCTAATTAATCCATAGTTACATTCAATTACTGTATAAAAATATAATTACGACGATACTTAGTATATATGAATATTCACTTTTCAATGTACACATACACCTCTATTTCAGCGACCGATTTTCCTTTGTCATTTGTGTTTCTTTTGATTTCATCACCTTTTTTGCCCCTCCCTTAACTGCGGATCGTTTATTCCTCATTGTAGTTCTGCTTATTTTTCAGATACAATAATGCATGTAACACAATAAATTAAATGCACTAGACTTCAATGAACTATTCAAAAGCATGGTAAATTGAATTGATATTTAGTAAATATATGTTTATATACTACAAGTAGATAAATATATATTATTTGTAGTTCTGTCAATGTGTATTACAAGACTCCAACATACTAATTCAAATGCATGAGTAAATATGCTGCAACGTGAACTTAGACAAAAACAAGAGATGAAAAGAGTAAAACATAGAATATTTTTTAATCCCTGTAAATTCTAACAACAGTAATATTGATTCAGTCTTCTTCATATTAGTATACCTATAACAATAATATCGATTAAACAATTCTCATTCAAATGTACAATAGCAAATCATCCACATCTCACTCAACAAGATTTTTTCAGTTCATCACAATTAGATTAATATACCTATAATAGTAATATCCTCAATCGAATCTTACAAAATCAATCAAGAAATTGACTAGAATTTCAGATAAGAAACAACCAAGAATTTTAGATTAACTTGCAAAACAGCAACATTGTGTGACTTTAAAGAAAAAAACCTAAATTAACTCAGACAAAACTCATAAAAATCACAAATATCAGAAAAATCAGACATGAACTTTAAATTAAACCTAAATCGCAACAAAAGAAAAACATTACCTCTGGTTTGAAATCCGACGCTTTGAAAAACCTACAATCAAGCGTCAAATCTTTAAGTGTAGACAACGAATCTTGAAACTTATAGATAGAGATGCAGAGAAAGAGAGAGTTGAGGAAATATACAAATTTTTAATATTGAGATTTTCGTATATATTGAGCCTTAAATCTATGAGGAAAATTGAAAATTCCGCTTAGATTCGTGATGCTTGTCAATGTTGTGATTATTTGATGTTGATTCGCGACGCTCTAATTCGTCTTTCACCGCTAGAGATGGTCGCGATGGAGGAATTTTTGTGCTAGGGTACGTCCATTCGTCGTGATGGAGGAATTTTTGTGCTAGGGTTCTACCCTTCCGCAAGATTTTGTGCGTATGAGTAGCTTGTTCTTTGGTTTTGTAGATAGAGGTAGTTTTGTCAAATAGAATGTATTGGTTCCAATTTTTATTGTGCCAATTTATAATTCAGGCATATCTGCAAATTGATAAATATTGGACTATTCTTTCTTTTATTTTTATAAACTAGCTTAGTTTTTTAATTAAGCATTATTTTTTTACTCTTTAAACCCCTCTAAATCATAGTAGATAAGCATTTTCTCATCTTTTTTAATTCAATTCATTAACATTATGGGATAACATGAACGTCCCTAAAGATTGAAGATCGTTTTCATACAATAGATATTTATATCTCAAAGAATAATTGTTTGTTTGCTAGTAATTTCTAAAACTGATATTATATAAGACTAATGTTATTATAGCAACATGAAAATTCATACATATGAATCTAGAGAGATGATACTTATATTTTTTTTAATAAAAAATGATTAGGAATGTGATAAATTAATGAAATGAAATAATTTTTTATATTAGTTAAAGAGTAATTTCATATAAAACATAATTTTAATTATTAAACTTTTAATTTAACTCATTATACTTCATATACATTATGTCTAAGCATTAAAATTTCTGATTTATAAAATAGATAAATTTATACTGTCTGACATTTGGCAAAAATATGGAGCCCGTACTAGCTAATACAATGTGACTCTTTAGTGGTTTTTGAACCGAACCGAACTAGAACATTGAATTTATAAAATTGAACTGAACCGAACTGAAATAAAACTTTAATTTTATATATTTTTCAATAATATCATTTTAAAATTATTTTAATTAATAATATCAAACTGAACCAAAACTCACGGTTCAGTTCGGTTAGGTTCTTTTAGCATGAACGGTACAACTTTATCGCCAAACCGAACTATGAACACCCCTAATGGAGACCAACAACCACACAAAGCTTCATTCTTGAGGGTGAAGCTTTGTTCCTGCCGGTGAAGTTTCATTCCCGTCAGTGAAGCTTCGTTCCCGCCGATGAGGGATAGGTTTCTGCAAGAGCAACCTATCCCTCTTTAATCTCTCTGTTTTTCTCCTTATCTATCTTTCTATTTCAATTTTCTCCTTTTCTTACTCAATTCTCTCAACCCAACAATAGAAATCACGGAAGTTATTTGAGTTTCTTGCATTCTTAATTTGACGGTGATCTCCCCTGAAATTTGGGTTTCTTGCATTTATATCTGTTGGTCTTCGTTTGGCTGTGTTATTGTGCATCTGTTGGTTTTTTTCTTCTTTTCCTATGTATTATTGATTGTTTTAATTGTGTTTGTACCAATCACTTTTCCATGAAACTTATTTTATTATATTAATTATTGTTATAATTGAATGAATTATCTTAAATTTACTATTATGTAACATGAATTAGATAATTTATTTTATAGTTGAAAATATAAAATAACATGTTAATAAGTTTCAAATAAATTTTTGTGGATCAAATCATGACAAACAGATTTTCTATTTAATAATATGATGTGTCAAATATTGTATTAGTGTTATAATTTTTTAACTAATATATCATCAAATACTGAATAATATTATTTAATCTAACACAATACAATATAATCTGACGAATCAAACACAATACTATCTATTATTATTCGATCTATCAAACCAGCCCTCATTTCACATAAATATCACCCCAAAAGCCAAACAAATAACGTAGTAGGGTAGGGTTCTAACTTTCACATCAAAAAACACCAACCTCTCACGATTGTTCATCTTCTCCGATATTAACGACGAGTCATAAAGTGGGGCACACCAGCGTCACCATTTCTATTTCCTAAAGCTGACGCCTATACGACACGTGTCTAACATACTATACGGGACCCACGTCAGATCTGAAGTTTCCAGCCTCCCAAGTATGACTAAAAACTACCCCCCCCCCCCCCAAGGCAAAAATCACCATTCAATCATTCGCTTCCACCCCCAGTCGCCGGTGAATGTCTCTCTACCGCGGTCGACGTTTATGGTTCGGATTAAGGTTAATTAGAGTGGACCACCACCGGTGATTGGGGCTGGGCGTTCGGTTGCGCGATTAGCTGAGAGCGAAACTAGCTCAGGCTCAAAATAGCTGGCAAGCTGAGCTGAGCTGAGCTCGGGGAATTGGAACTATTTTTTTTGTGAAATTTATATTGTGATTTAATTCAATTTTGTGAGAGAAGATGTCTTTTCTGAGACGTAGAAATGTGTCTGACTTCTCAAAGGCTCTGCACTCGGAGCCTCAGATTGACGACGAGGACGAGAAGAAAGAGAAAGTGCCGAAGAGGAATAAAAAAGAAGAGAGAAGTACAAGAAAGTGGTCTTGCATCGATAGCTGTTGTTGGTTTGTCGGATTTATATGTTCCATCTGGTGGTTCTTGCTTTTCCTCTACAATGCAATGCCTGCTTCGTTCCCTCAATACGTAACTGAAGCGATCACAGGGCCACTCCCGGATCCTCCTGGCGTTAAGTTGAAGAAGGAGGGATTGACGGTCAACCATCCCGTGGTGTTTGTTCCCGGAATTGTTACCGGTGGGCTCGAATTGTGGGAGGGCCACCCATGCGCAGACGGGTTGTTTAGGAAAAGGTTGTGGGGTGGCACCTTTGGGGAATTGTATAAAAGGTAATGCATGTTGCTTGTCTGAATTTTCATTTTTGTGGATAATCTCGGATTATACTGGTGGGGGGTTTTTGTTGTTAGTGCAAATTCTCTTCTATTTTCTTGTTATGTTGTATGTGATGTCTGATGAGAATTTAAGTTGTCACATTTGCAAAGGTATGCCTGAAGTGCATGAGACCTTTTATCTCCTTAGTGAGTGCGCAATGAGGATAATGATGTTTGATGCTTAAACTGGTAGTGTTTTTAATACCAACGCAAAATCATTTTTTTTGTTCGTATTAAGGAAGCTCTGTGTTGTGAGGTTTCTTAAAGCTAAAAACTTCGAATGTCAATTGGTAAAGCTCAAGAATAGCGGAATTAAACATGTGAGGGTATGTGAGTCGGCGTGCATACTTGCTTCATTTAGTCTATGCTAAGAAAGCCTCATTACTGAGCATTTAAAATCTGTTAGTGAAAGTTTCTATATATGCAAGTGAACTTCTTACCATTAATGCCAAATAGTATATCCTTCATACAATAAGATGTAATTTTGGTCTCTAGCTGATGCTATAATGGTATTGTAGTCTAGCTGTTTCTTGGTGTTCTCCTTTTTGTTAAGAGATATAATTTGATTGAAATTGACTCTCAATTGGCTGTTATGTTTCTGTAGACCACTTTGTTGGGTTGAGCACATGTCGCTAGATAATGAAACTGGGCTGGATCGTCCTGGTATTAGGGTCAGGGCAGTATCTGGACTTGTGGCTGCTGATTATTTCACAGCCGGTTATTTTGTTTGGGCGGTTTTGATTGCTAATTTGGCTCGTATTGGATATGAGGAGAAAACAATGTATATGGCTGCATATGATTGGAGATTATCTTTTCAGAACACTGAGGTATGGTTTTAAGTTAATAGTGGTAACTCAATGTATCCTTAAGCCTATTTGATGAGCTCATAACTAACTAATTGATCAGGTCCGGGACCAAACTTTAAGCAGGATAAAAAGTAATATAGAACTGATGGTAGCTACAAACGGTGGGAAAAAGGTGGTCGTTATCCCACATTCCATGGGTGTTCTATACTTTCTACACTTCATGAAATGGGTTGAGGCACCAACTCCCATGGGTGGTGGGGGTGGGCCAGATTGGTGTGCGAAGCATATAAAAGCAGTAATGAACATTGGTGGACCATTTCTGGGTGTACCAAAAGCGGTCTCAGGGCTTTTCTCTATTGAAGCCAAGGATATTGCTGTTGCCAGGTAACTTTTATTATCTCCTTGATCTTAAGATGGTAGGATCGAGAAGGGTCTCATTATTATAGTACGTAGTAGCAGAAAACTATAATTCCTATTTATAAAGCTCTCACTGAGGTGAAACTCTCTCTCAGCTCTTTCTTGCATGCCTCTCTTATAGCTCTCACTTTCAAATTTTTGTAACGGATTCTCTCGCACAGCTATCTCTTCTCTGAGCTCTCTCTCATAGTCCCTATCTGAGCTCTTTCATAGTCCCTCTTTGAGCTCTGTGAATCCATCGATTTCTCAGTTGGGAACGCTCTCTCAAAGGTCTCTCTAACTCTGTGGTTTTTGATTACCAGCGTGAACTCCATCCTGTCCCAGATTCTCTTCATTTCGGGTAGTTAATGTTGAAATAGAAGAGGTACTTTCTCAAGGAGCTTATATGATTATTGTGCTGGGATGAGGTAGTTAATGCCTAAGTAGTGTTCAAAAACGTATTTTGTAAATCACGATCTCAAACGAGTTTTAACAAATAGGTGAGATGAGATGAGAGTCAAGTTTGTGAGAGACTGGAAAACGTTCGAAGTGTGGGACGAGAAAGGGGTTGCGGCCACTGATTTTTTCTGGTTCGAGAGAGGAAAGGGTAGATCTAATCGCCTCAAGATCAACAAGGAGCTGAGATGGGTCATCAAAATTTTGGAAATGGCAATCAAAGGGAGGAAGCGTTATGGTGGTACCAGAAGGTTGAAATCTGCGTATGTCCTCAAAGGCCAACAAAAATTGCGCTTTCATGGTCATCGAAGCTTACTCGAAGGGAAGATACCATTCAATATCCATTCTGGGGTGGATTTGAGGGATGGGAATGGGTTGCTTGGAGTTTGAAAACCTTTTTCCCTAACAAAGAAACTTTAGTAAAATCGGGGATTTTGTATGCGGCCGTTGTTGCTCCAAATGTTGTGACAGAATCGGGGAAAGGGGTTTTGAAGGCTCAACCTCAGGTCTTCGAACTCGGGTCCAACCCTTCCATGGATATTGTGTTGAACAGATGCCTACTTGGAAGGGTGACCTCGAGACTGGGAGCTTCATTGTCTTTCCTTTTCAAGCTGTTGTTGAGGAAAAAACCCAGGTGCAGTCTGATCAGAGTACAACCTTGTCAGAATGAAACCCATATTTTTTAATTTTCTTCCAACTCAGCGGCGACGAAGCTTTTAGGGTGTTGAGGTTGGAAGAAACTGTGTTGGAGCTAAAGCGTTTATCCCCATTAGGTTGATCAAGATTTGGTACATGTAGGTGGATCGAAAGCTCATGGTTTACCCCTCCACTTGTGAGACAAATGTGGAGGCCTCTTGAAGGTTGATGTGGACACGTTGAATATTAGAGAAATTAGGTGGGCTAGATTGTTAGTAAATGCTCAAGCTAAGGACTCGAAAGTGTAATCTGCTCTTTTCTATTCCGATTGAATTGGAAACAGAGTCCTCTGTTCAAGCTGTCGGTGAGAGGTTTCTGCCCCATCGGAGAAGAAGTTTGCGCATCACGCGACTCCGGCGTGTAGTCGCAGGGTGTTAAGGCAAATTTCAAAATTCAAACTCATCACAAAGGACAGAAGGTTCTGAAAAGGTCACCGATTCCATAATTGTTTTTTTCAAAAATCGGGATCCCATTAAATTTGGGCCTCGATCCAAAGGAGTTTGGGTGGCTAAATCTAATCCAAAAGGGAGAAGCCCAATTGACGACTGGACCTATAAACTAGCCAAAATGATGTTAATCCCTAATGACCCTTCTGGGTTTCAGGGTATTCAGACCAAGGCAGTGGGCGATTGCAGTGGATCAAAGGAAAACTGGGTCTTTGGGGAAGTCGGGTCTAAACTATTCGGAGAGCTTTTTTTCAGAGGAAGCCAAAATGATATTACAACTACCGTTTTAAGTCTGAGGGAGAAGGACATGGAGCAGTGGCAGATGGTTCTTTCTCAGCCAAGATGGGAGTCTAGATGTCTTGATATAGTCCTGGGATTTGATTCTTCAGATACAGAAATGCAGTGTCCTTTGGCTATTCTTCCGCTTGCTGTTCCTAAGGAACCAATCGATGAGATTCATGCTTTGAAAGATCAGGAGGAGATTTCAGGTTGGGTCCTCAGAAAAATGAAAGTATTATCAAGATTCTTGGGGGTCCGGTGCACGGATTCGAAGATAGAGCTCAAGCTCTATCCGCAGATATTGAGGAGAGATGAAAACAGAGGAATCCGTCCAAAAGCAAATCAGGCACACCTAAGAAGAAGGGTGTCAACGAGCTAAAACGTCTTCAATGGAGTGTGAACTATGATAAAAACAAAGTTAAAGGCAGCTGCTACTCGCTGAAGTGGTATAATTCGGGAAATTCTTCTGTTTCCTTATGATTTTCTTGATTCTTTCTTGGAATGTGAAGGGGATAAACAACCAGGATAAACGGGCTGTCATTCGTAACATGGTAAGTGATTGGAAGCCTGATATCATGTGTCTGCAAGAAACGAAGATGGATAGTTTCAACGATAGTTTGTTGAGGAGTATTTGGGGTAACAGGAGAGGCCAGTGGCTGTCGCTGGATTCAGTTGATAGGGCTGATGGCATTTTATTATGTTGGGATGGGAATAAATTCGAGTTGGTTGGTGCTCAGAAAGGCTCTCATTCCATTTCTATTCTTTTAAAAAATATTGAGGACAATTTGTCTTGGGTGTTTATCGGTGTTTATGGGCCTTGCTGATTTGAGGGAGGCCTTCCTTGCCGAGTTAAGCGACCTGGTGAAAGGTCGAATGAAGTGGCTTTTTCTTCAGAGATGGTTGCTTTCTCTGATTTCATAGGTGCGAATGTCCTTCTCGACATTCCCATGGAGGGTGGGCAATTTACTTGGTCTAATTGCATTCTTGCTCTAGACTCGATCGTTTTTTGGTCTCTACGGAGTGGGAAGATGTTTTTAATGATATCAGGGTGCAGTGCCTTCCTAGGGTGTTTTCTGACCATTCTCCCATCATGTTGTCCCACGGGTCCTATGGCTTACGCAAAACTCCTTTTGTTTTGAGAGCATGTGGCTCCAAGAAGAAGGGTTCTTGGACTTTGTTCGCAATAAATGGTGCAGCTATTCCGTGCAGGGGAATGCATCTTTCATCCTAACCCAGAAACTTAAATGTCTTAAGGCTGATCTTAGGCAATGGAACGCTGAAATTTTTGGAAATGTGCATGCCCGCAAGAGGGTTTGGTTGGAGGAAATTCACAAGTTAGATTTGGAAGATCAGAATGAAGGTCTTTCCCAGGAAAAGAAGCTTTTGAGAGAAGGCCATTGAGAAGCTGAACAGAGTTATTTTGGCCGTAGAGAATCACTGGAGGCAGAAATCTAGGGCTTTATGGCTCACCCTAGGAGATCGTAACTCGAAAGTCTTTCATGCCACCACTCGAGCTCATAGGTGGCACCATCACATTGGGAGCTTAGAGATTGAGGGAAGACTTTGGAATGAAGAGGATGACATTAACAAAGGGACAGTGGATTTCTTTAAAGATCTGTTCTCGGAAAGTCACAATTGGAGGCCTAAGACACACGAGCTTTCCTATCCCTCCTTGTCCGAGGAGGAAGCTTGTGCTTTGGAAACGATCTTTTCTGAGGAGGAGGTCTTAGCGGCTCTCAGGTCTATGGAAGGTGAGAAGTCCCTGGGTCCAGATGGATTTTCTATTTTATTCTTCCAGAAATGCTGGGACATTATCAAGGTGGAGGTTTTGCAAGCTCTTAATTTTTTCTACACCCAAGGTAAATTTGAGTAGAGGTTAATTTGAGTAGAGGTTAAATGCTACGTTCTTGGTTATTATTCCCAAGAAAAATGGTGCTTCTAACATTAAGGATTTCAGACCCATTAGTGTTGTGGGGGGTCGGTATAAACTACTTTCGAAGATCTTGGCCTTGCTGTTAAGAAAGGTTATTCATAAATTGATAACTGAAGAGCATCATGCTTTTGTTTATGGAAAGCAGATTCTGGATGTGTTTATGATTGCGAATGAGAGCATTGACGCGAGAATTATGAGCAGGATTCCGGGGATAATGTGTAAGCTTGACATTGAAAAAGCTTATGACCATGTTAATTGGGATTTCTTGCTCTATGTTTTGGAGAGGATGGGGTTCGGGGAAAATGGAAAGGTTGGATGAAAACATGTATTTCTACATCCATGTTCTCTGTCATCATCAATGGAGTTCCGAGAGGTTTCTTTCCCCCATCTAGAGGTATGAGACAGGGGGACCCTCTCTCCCTGTTTTCTCCATAAAGTCGTTGAGGGCAATCTGATTTCGGGGTTTTCAGTAGGTAGGGCAGCTGCCAGGGCAGTCTCCATGTTGGACATTTTGTTCGCAGATGACACTATCATGTTTTGTGACGCCAATCCTCGGAATCTCTTATATCTGAGAGGTATTTTACTTCTTTTTTATGCTGTTTCTGGCCTTAAGATTAACTTGCACAAGTGTGAGATCATCAAAATTGGGGATGTACCCCACATGGACATGCTGAGTGGGATTCTCAATTGCAAAGAGGGTTCTCTTCCTTTGTCCTATCTGGGGCTTCCTTTGGGAGGTCATGTTAAGAGCAAATAGGTATGGGAGCCGATCGTGGAAAAGTTTAATGCTAGGTTGGCTTCTTGGAAAGGGTTGTACCTTTCGAAAAGGAGGAAGAGTAACTCTTCTAAAGAGCGTTTTCTCCATCTTCCCAATTTACTACTTGTCGTGTTTTCCTATTCTGGTTTCGGTGGCCTCTGTTTTGGAGAAGAAGATGAGGGATTTTTTGTGGCAGGGGTCTTCGGAGGCCAAGAAATTCCATTTAGTTTCTTGGCAGAAAATTTGCTGCCCTTTGAGTCGAGGAGGCCGTGGCATCCAAAAAATCAGCACCTTTAATCAAGCCCTTCTCGCCAAGTGGCTTTGGCGTTTCTCACAAAAACAGCATAGTCTTTGGAGGAGAATTATTATTGCAAGGACTTATGACTATCCTTTGTGCTGGTTTCCCTCTCTTAAAGCCTCAAAAAAGGCCTCTCTTATGTGGCGTTGCATTTTTAATGTTGGGATTCTTTTTCCAAGCACATATTTTTTGAAGTAGGCGACGGGAAAGGGGTTCAGTTCTGGACGGATCCTTGGCCTTCCAATATTCCCTTGACTGCCTCACACCAAAGCATTTATTGTCTGGCAAGGGACAAAGAGGTTACGGTGGGGGATTACTTGGAATTATCGGAGAGGGACACTCATTCGAATGTTACCTTGAGAAGACAGGTTAACGACTGGGAGGTGCAGGAGCTTCAGAATTTTTAGCAGATCTTTACTCGTATTGGTTTGGTGGGGTTGTAGAGGATTCGGTTAGATGGATCAGAAGAGGTAATTCCTCCTTCTCGGTCAAGAGTTTTTTCAAGCTTACAACGATGAAGGGGAGGGGCATTTTCCTTGGAGAGGTATTTGGAAGACTAAGGCTCCCCCGAAACATGCTTTCCTTTTTTGGAGCTCTGTATGAAATTCCAACACTCACTTATTTCTCAACAGCCTGTTCTCCTGGGCTCTTTGGGGGAAGTGGTGGACAGCCTCTCCATCAAATGGGTTATGCTTGTTTCTATCAAGCAAGCTGTTTTGGGCTGGTATTCTTTAAATGGAGGCTCCATTGACAAGTCTTTTTGGGCGATGGTCATCCACGCTCTCTTTTGGGCAATCTGGTTCGAGAGGAATCAGAGAATGTTTGAGGGGATTGAAAATTCTTTTTGTAAAGTATTCTTATACTTTAAAGGCATTCTTTTAGAATGGGTGAACTCCCTATTCCTCATGTTGGTTTTTGAGAAAAGCTGGGTGAATAGCCTCTTTTTTTGTGTTTATAATCTTTTATTAGGTTGTAATTGCCCTATCTCGGGGGTTTTTCTAATATATATCTTATAAAAAAAAAGATGGTAGGACCTTTTCACCTCAATGGATGTTGGTGAAAGGAATCTGCGTTTGTGATAAGTATTAAAAGCGGCAATTTGGATCTTAGTATGTAGATGCTTTGTGTTCATGCCAATTCTTTTACAATTCTATTAAAAGGCATTGTATGACTAGTGTCAATTTTCCCTGTGTCCATTTTTGAAGTTAAATTCAGGTTTGTTACATTCTTAGAAGAAAAAGGGGAATCGTTGCAATCAATGATATTTCTAAATGTATTTGTTTCAAAGAAATTATATCTATATGTTCTATCTCAGTTGTTTTCCTTGTAAACTTTAACAGTTAAACTATAGTGAAGTTTTTCCCTATAAACTATAATATAATTTTCATGTTTTCTTTAAGGCAATTTCAAATTTTGATGACAGAACCTTCATTGAAGTATATCTTCCTTAGTTTTAGCTAGATTTTCAATTTTTGGACCAGGTTTCTTTATGAACTGTTATATTGACATGAGGCGCCTAACTCGTAATCCCTACACAGGGCTTTTGCACCTGGTGTTCTGGATAAGGATGTTTTTGGTCTTCAAACATTACAACATATAATGCGTATGACTCGTACTTGGGATTCAACCATGTCTATGATACCAAAAGGTGGGGACACCATCTGGGGTGGCCTTGATTGGTCACCGGAAGGTTATTTTAATTGTAGCGCGAAGAAGTTGAAGAACACTGATTACCACATTATAAACCGAAACGCAAATGAAAGCCTGTGTTCTTCCAAAAGAGTGAACTATGGAAGAATTATATCATTTGGGAAGGATATAGCTGAGATGCATTCCTCCGAGACTGAGAGGGTGGATTTCAGGGTAAACTCACTTTATGATATATCCGCCCAATTTGTTTTAGTTTACTCTGTGATGGTCTTTCAATACTGAGTTGTAGAAGTAATATTTATAAATTGTTACAAGTGGGTTTGTGTTGGAATTTACCCAAAGTGCATGATATGATAATTCATAAGTTTAGTTGCAACTTTTTAATTCATTTTGTATAAATCCCCCCGCAGCCCCTTCTTTCCCTGTTACTTCTAGCAGCAAAAAATGTCCCTTATCCCTAGAGTCAAAATCAAAGCTCAGTTAGTCAGTTATACCACATATACCGATATATGTCTTTTTATGCTGCTTGGTGTTTATGGTTGACCAATTATCATTTCGTTTAATTGTACTTGGAGTTTTACGTACTCGTTACTGGCAGGATAAAGTTAAGGGTAATAACCGTGCAAACACAACCCACTGTGATGTATGGACAGAATATCAGGAAATGGACGTTGATAGTTTCAAAGCCATTGCTGATTATAAAGTCTATACTGCCGGATCAATTGTGGATCTGCTTCAATTTGTTGCTCCAAAACTGATGGCACGTGGAGGTGCTCATTTTTCGCATGGAATTGCTGATGATTTGGATGACCCTAAATATGATCATCACAAATATTGGTCCAACCCTTTAGAAACAAAGTGAGATTTAGTTTTTATTCTTCAACTTTTCTTTCTAATGAACTGAATCCCGAAGCAGTTATCCTTTTTCTCCCAAAGCTTGTTGATAACTCGGAACGCGATTGACATAGTACTCATAACTTTTACTGATTTAGGCATATGATTTAGTTCTTTCATTCTCGTAATTGGTGCAAATGCACTGCCTGTTCTTAGTAGAAGAGCATTTGTGCTATTCTAGGAGCTTGAGCTAATATTAACATTCATATGTTATTGGGGGATAAGTTTGTTAGCTGCAAAACTCTATCTTCCATTTATATCTTCAGTCTATTTGCTCTTCTTCTTTCCTATATTTATTATCATGACAGTAAAAATGCTCTTTCTCAGCTGATTCACAAAATTTCACAGCTTTAGCGAGTTTAACCTTTTTTTTGTAAATCCCCATTGTGCCTAGGTTACCAAATGCTCCGGAAATGGAGATCTATTCTATGTATGGAGTTGGAATTCCCACGGAAAGAGCATATGTATACAAGTCAACTCCGGCTGCTGAGTGTTACATTCCTTTTCAGATAGATGCCTCAGCCGATGGTGGAACAGAAGATTCTTGTCTAAAAGGTGGAGTATTTTCCGTTGACGGAGATGAAACAGTTCCTGTTTTGAGTGCAGGTTTCATGTGTGCAAAAGGTTGGAGGGGGAAAACCCGGTTCAACCCATCTGGCATTCGCACTTACGTAAGGGAGTATGATCATGCCCCTCCAGCTAATCTTTTAGAGGGGAGGGGTACCCAAAGTGGTGCTCATGTTGATATAATGGGCAATTTTGCTTTGATCGAGGACATTATAAGAGTGGCTGCTGGGGCAACTGGGGAGGACTTGGGTGGAGACCGAGTTTACTCGGAAATCTTCCAATGGTCTGAAAATATCAAGTTACAACTCTAAATTCATGTGGTGAGTACCTTAAAGCTTCTTCTGCTACTATTCTAGGATCTACCTACAACATAAAGTTAAAGGGAAAATTCCTCTGACACTCCCATTAGTTGCTTAAATAATTCAGACACTATATAATTTGCCTGAATAACACAGACGCCCCATGTGGTTTGCATGAATAACACAGACACCCATGTGGTTTGCTTGAATAACACACACACCCATGTGGTTTGCTTGAATAACACAAACACCCTTTAAGACCTCCTTTTATGTTAGGTTTCAGTGGCAACAGCCTCAGAAGTGTTAAATTTCAAACTAACACCTTTAAATAACATGTAATACCGAAATAGTCGAGTCGGATTGATTATAGGGATAATATTATCTTTCACACTTAAACACCTTTTTTCCAGAAAGGATCATGTATCGTTTTAAACTAGAAGAGGGTGTACGTGTCATTTAAGCAAATTACAAGGGGTGTCAGATGAATTTTTTATGAAGTTAAAACGATAGATATTTAGAAGTTTCGATGAAGTATTCTTGGCTTACAGTCTATCTGAATATACTATTTCATTCTGCCCGTTACCTTTTCTTTGGCATACCATCTCTTTGAATTGTCGCTCGTAGTTTCTAATAAAGTTTTTTTGAAGTTATAGGCTATACTGTTTCTTTTACAGCTCAAATAATGCATGTACATATGGTTTTTGTCCTCTTCTTCCATGAGATGCCCGATAAGCTACTGTCCGCAGCTCCTGGACAGACCACTATCCGATGGCATTAACAGAGACAGCAAGAGGAAAGCAGGAGTCTTAAGAGGTGAGGAGCAGATTGTTAAAACATATATAGATTAAGACTGGTGTCTGTCAATTTGTATTATTAGCCTACATTGCCATGGGAATTGGCTTGTGCTTACTTGAGGTATCTCATGGTCAGTATTTCACCAGGTACCACTATTTCATGTGCATTCCTACCAATACCAGGCACAGGCATAGGATAACTAGAACTTTTGGATATTCAATTATTTTTTAAATTGTTTTATTGTTACTTTTCTTGTTTCTTTTTGTTCTGAAATTTTCTCTGATCTGGATTTATTCAAATAACATATTTGTCCTTTACAAAAATATGTGGTACCGTTAAAAGGGTTTAAAAAAAATGGAACCATTTTATCACTTTGTAATTCTTAGTGGTTCAATATGTAAGTAATAAAATGACCCTTGCTTCATCTATATGGATGAGACATGTCTACTACCAAAAATCAATGTAAGTAATTGTAAGTGGACTAAAATTTAGACGGATGTATTAATTAATATTGGCTTAAGTTCATTAAGAAAGATAACATAGATTCACGTGTAATATTTTGTCAAATAAATTTGTTTTTTCGTAGGCTTAATTATTTCGTTTGTTGCATTAATCCATTTTTTGAAGTCTCAACTTTAAAGAGTCCGGTACGAGGTACGAGATTGAGAGTACATAATTTTTGAAATAAGAGTACATAGTTTTTGAAATAAGTTTGTAGGAATATGAATTCAGAAAAATAGGATGTCTAAAAATTTTAAATTATTGTGTTTGATAACAGTAGGGATTATTGATAACAATTAAAAATATTGTGATATAATGGCAGAATGTTGATTTATTTATTTGTAGGGATTATATGTAATAATTGAAAATGTTGTGATACAACGGCAGAATTTTGATTTGATTTATTTATCTGTTGGGATTATTGATAACAATTGAAAATATTGTGATATAATGGCAGAATGTTGATTTATTTATTTGTTTTGACGTTTATTTATCTGTAAGGATTATTGGTAACAATTGAAAATATTGTGATATAATGGTAGAATGTTGATTTATTTATTTGTTTTGACGTAATGTAAAAGGAAATATTAATATGATTTTCAGTTTTTAATTTTATCTTTGGACTAAATTTTGTGTATAGATTGTGTATTTATTTATAACATGATGACTAACTAACAAAACAATTCTTTTCAATTCTATATTCATGATATTGTATGATATGACTAATTGAAAAGCCAAAACACCATTTTTAGGGCAAAAATTTGGGGAATGGACTAAGCTAAAGAGACCATTATTAAGGCAAAATGATAAATTGTAGAGACTTGAAGAATAGGGAAAATTGAGGCCATGAAATGTACTGATTAGGGGGGGGGGACTCAAAAAGTATGTAAGAAAGAGGAAAATTGCCGTAAATATTTCAAATTACAAATTGCAAGAAAGACATTTCCTTTTCATTCATTACATAGGACAGTTAGGGTGTCTTAGGCTGAGAGTAGAAATGCAAATTGTGAGTCTGCAAAGGGTCAGAAAGATAAAAAAAATTACATTTCTCTCATGAGAGCCCACACGGTCCAATTTCTTTTCAAAAAGCCGAAACAAGGCTTCTTTGCAGGCCCGGAAAAGTCACCTCAGGACCTAATGATGTATGGTTGTGTATGGTTGTATCTCGTATCATCATCATATGGGCATCTCTTATGGTCGGCATGATGACGTATTCCTTGCACCTTATGAACGGCATAATGGTGTATTGTCTTGTCCTCACATAATAATATATGATCATGTTCTTTTATAAACAAAAAAATGACGTATGACTGCATCTTATGATAGTAAAATGATGTATGTCATGTCCCGTATGATTGATATAATGACTTATGGTCACGTCTTATGTAATTGACCTGATGGTACATGGTCATGTTCCATGTAATTGAACTAATGACACATGATCGTATCTCATGTAATTGACATAATGACATATGGTCGTGCCCCCATGTAATTGACCTAATGACACATGACTATCCGATAATGATAAATTGAATAAACATACAATAGTGTCCCAAAATCATCATTGATCTTATCAAGTGTAACCATGATCGAGAGATAAAGATATACATATTGTCTCATTTGTCATAATGACAACTTATATTAGGAGAAGCTTCTCATAAAGAGTATTCATCCTTTAAAGAAGTAATAAAAGATATGCCTCTTCAAATTTCAAAGAAAGGGAGTTAGAAATAACTAAAAATGGATATGAAGCTTTTTCATATTCTGAAATAAATATGTAGTCATTTTATATTTCAAGCCAAAACTTTTATAAATTCAACCTCGTAAATAAGTATCGTATTCTACATTTTCACTTTATTTTTATTTTACCCGCTTACTTCATTGACTTGAGCGTCAAATTATATTAAGTTGAACACCACATCAATGTCAAACTAATATATTCACCTTCTTCTTTTTTTATGTTCATCTGGCAAAACTCAAATGACGCGTGACAATATATTCGATAATAAGTTTTCATCATCTACAGATTACTTGACAAAAATGAAACTATGACAAGGGGAAGAAGAAGTTGAGACTGAGACAAGGAGGCAATGTCATTTTGGACATATACATATATGTTTTGTTATTGATGGTACTTTGAACCCACACCCCTAGGGGTTTTAAGTACCCTCAAATATGATAATTTTATATTCTCGCTGTCCAAACATTTTGTTTAGTTTTGCAACCAAACACGAATAGTCTTCACTTACTAGGAATGTTGCTGAAAGTATATATTTTAAAAAAAAATAGAAGGAATAATTTTTAATTGAGAGAATATTAAGTTATTGAATATTAAACTAACCCGAAATTTAGTTTTTTTTCCAACAAAACTCAGAACTTAGTTTAATAAGCAAAATTTAACTACAAATTTACATATTCATAAATACGAAGCATCTCCATTGTTAACTTAGATCTATAATATATAAAAATGGGAGTCTAGATCTAATTTGAAATATACTTTTGTGACATTCAAGAATAAATCATATTAGTTTTCTAATTTATCCAACTATGATATCATAATTTCATTCATAACATTCAATTTTGAACGTTTCTTTCCAAGCTAATTTAGATTTGATTTTAGTTTTACCCTTTTAATATTTCAAAATAGTGTTTTCCAATTTTATTCAACTTTAATATCACAATTTTGTTCATTAGTTAATTCTATATGAATCAATATCAATAGTATATAATAAAAAAACTCTTTCAATTTTATCCAACTATACACTTTCTCACCAGATGAAAAGCCATCGCCCCAACCCCTCTCGCTCTCATTAGGAGTGTAATCGGTTCGGTTCGATTTAGTTTAAAGGGTCTTGACAAACTGAGTCGCACATGCAGTTTTTTATAAAGAGAAACCGAACCGAACCAAAAAATAATCTCAAATCGAACCGAACCGCATCGTGAAAAAAATTGTAGAAACCGAACCGTGAAATATGTAGAATAATATTTTTAAAAACTCAATTTCAATCTTAAATAAAACCTTACAGACATTAAAAAATAGTTTTCAATATCAACGAAAACCAAATCCCTAACAGATAAAAAAATTGGAAGAAATATATACACAAAATATTATAAGCAAGTCATATTTTTTAGGAAAATATATATATACAATAATTTCTTTATGTATTAACGCGGTTCAGTTCGATTCGATACAATTTTCTTATAAAAACCGTAAACAGAACCGAACCGAACCGCACAATTTTTGCTAAATTGAAACTGAACCGAATGCAAAAACTGCTCCAAAACGATCGAACCGCTGGTGTTCAATTCGGTTCGGTCAGTTTCGCCAGTTTGTGCAGTTTTACGTACACCCCTAGGAGGGGGAGGTCCATTGATTTCTTTATCGGGTAAGATTTCCTTTCATTTTCCTTTCTTTCACCTTCCTCTGTAAAATTTAGTACTTACATTTTGATCTAGATCATTTTCTTACATAGATTTATATCATGATTGTTATGAATTATCCTCGTATCTTCTGTGGAGTTTTGTTTAAGGTTCAGATTCATAGTTTTTAGGATCCAATGTATCGAGTCTTATTAACCAAACATTTTTTAGTGGCGGAGGCATTTCATCACTATTATTTAGTTTGTCTCTTATTGTTCTAGTTAGGGGTGTAAGTAAATCTGAGAAAACCGACCAGACCGCCCGAACCAGACTAAACTAATGCGGTTCGGCTGGTTTTTACACTTCAGGCGGTTCGGTTCAGTTTTGGTGTGCGGTTTTATGAAAAAAAAATGCACTGAACTGAGCCGAGCCGCACTTAAATATACACCTCTATGATTGGCCCTAATTTCCCCTTATCCTCACAACTCACACTCTCGCACTCACTCGCAGGCCTAACCCCATCCACCCTCGAAGGACACCACGAGAGATGAGAGAGGCGACTGCTCTCGACGATGGAGGAGTGGCACATCCTCTGCTCGGCTGCTCGCGACGACGAAGGAGTGGCACCTACTTTGCTCGGCTGCTCGTGCGACGAAGGAGTGGCACCTATTTGCTCGACTGTTCGACAACGAAGGGGAGATTTTTTTACTCGATTGCTCGGCGATGAAAGGGAGATCTAGTTTGTTTCTTAGCAGATGTTTGATTTTTAAATGAATACGTTTTCAATTAAAGTAAGTACATCTGGACGATGTGAGTTTTTTTTTCATTTGATTTTTTTCCTTATGTAATAACTAATTCTCACATTATTCTTCATATATAAAACTTCACTTTACTCTGAATTTCAATCAATCTTGCTTTAAAAATGACTTTGATGCATTGTTGGGTAGTTTATGTTGGAAGTATGTTGCAGAAGCAATTTTACTATGCATGAGATGCTTGAAAGAAAAAAACGTATCAATGGTGATTTTTCTACCTACTTATGTAATTGTGATTAACATTTGCCTATATTTTGCATGAAACTTGAATACTTCTTGCATACACAATGAGAAGTTACTAGTATTAATTTATGTTTTTGGCTTTTGGATTTGATTTGAATATGTTTTCAACCTGAGCACAATATGTCTCAGTCATCTGTATATATTTTAATCTGCCAATTCATGATTGTATAGCTTTCAGAAAGAGCTCCCTTGGGTCCAGTATCGAGGAACTTACAAGAATTTGAAAATTAATTTGGTTTGACCAGGAAAAGATATAGCTTTGGGTAAGTATATGAGTGTGTAAGAGTGAATGTACTCAATGAAGTTCTTGTTCTTTTTGCTAACTTCATAAATTACTTCCTAGGAGTTGATAGTGTGGGTACAGTTTCAGCATCTCTTGTAACCTATGCTCTGATTCAAGCATTACAACCAGATCTCATCATTAACACAGGAACTACTGGTGGCTTCAAGGTATTCCTGCTAGCAGAATCACTATTCTTACTGGTTTACAATTAATATTAATGGCTTAAGTCTCCCCCTGCCCCTCTTGTTCTCTTCTTTCTTATTCTTCCTGAAGCACTGGTTTTCTCATTCAAGTTTCTTGAAATGAGTGACAGTCTCTATACTTGTATAATGTTTATAAGTTTTTTGTTTGTATTTCAGTTTCAGGGGCTGGTTCCCCTGCCAGGATCCAACAACGAATCTTGGTGCCAAGGTTTAGATGGATTGGCTTGAACGTCAGCTGAATATTATAAGCAATGAGCTCGCTTTGCTAAGTGGTAAGTCAAGTTATATTCTTGTTAGAACCCAGTGCTTCAACAAGATCTTTTAATTCTCTGTATTCAATGTCTTGCTATCTGTGTGTCATATAACATGATTAACTTAACTTCACATGCGGACAGTAGTTAGCATTCGTTGTGGCCCATCTTCCCTGGCTATTAAGGAAGCTGCATGGGGACTTACACGATATGCTGCCATCTCTTAGGCAAACCTTCACATTGAAAGACGTGTTTTTATTTATTTTTTCTAAATCTTAATCATGATAAAAACCATAAATCCACTTATTCTATGTGCATTTGTTCTGGTTTTCATTTTTTGTTCTAGTTTTCTAATTTAACCTGCAAATTTGCAACTCTTGATATATCCATTTGGAAGGTTTGGTTAATTGATATTTATGTTGTTATCTTTCTGTAATGGTGCCCTTATGTAGTCTTGCTTGTCAATTTGGGGTCACATTTTATGGGCCTATTATGCCAAACATTTTGGGACCAAGTATCGAAGTGACTATTGACGTTTTCCAATTTGGGCTCACAGTTTCTGTTTTTTTTTTCAAAATTAGAATCAATATATGCCTTATTGTTGATGGGTAAGCTTTTAGGATTTTGATTTCAAATAATTTTAATAGCTCTTAAAAACACGTGTATGTTTGTAAATGCTGAGACATTGCTAAATTGAACATTTTCCCCTCTATTTTTTTTCTCTTTTTTATAAATTTTTTTCCCACAGGACAAAACCATAGAACCAAACCGAACCGGTTTGGTTCAGTTCTGATATTTAAAAAATAATATTTGTGGTTCGATTCTAAAAACATCCCTAAATCGAATCGAACCGAACCGATTACACCTCTAGTTCTAGTTAGATATGCTGATGAATTATTAATCTTTTCTACATTTCTTTGTGATGTATCTCACTTTTATGGTAGATCTGTAATCTCTGATGGATTGTTCTATAATATTTTTATTGAATAAATATACTTTTCTTTGTAAAAAATAGTATATACATACACACATATATATGGGAGATGGAAGGATTGAATGTTTTTATCCAACTAATATAAATATAATTTCCAAATATACCCTTATATTTTGAAGGTGACTTTTCAATTTGGTCGTTAGTTTTATTTATAATTCCTAAATGACCCTTACGATAAATTTAAAACAGTTACAAATAATTAGTTAATGACGTTAATATATGACATTTTGTAGTTAATAACACTTGCACTCCAATTAAAATTATGAATACTAAAAGACATAATATAATTGATCCATTATAAAGCTCAAGTTATATCACTTAATTTTACATACATATAAGTTGCGCCTCTTCATTATTTTTAGTCGAGATTATTATGTACAAAGCCCAAAGCCCGTCATGATAACTATTATCTTAAAAATAGATTTCTGTCTAAGGGTCGTTTAGGGTACTAGTTTTCAGAAGCGACGCATGTACCAATTTTCAACACAGACACACACACACACACACACACACACACACACACACACACACACACACACACACACACACACACATATATATATATATATATATCTCGCAATTAAAACTCACTCATCAGCTTACCGAATAGCATTATAAAAGGAGCAATGTCTGAGAAGTTAGAACATGTGGGAGAACAACCAAGAGGTGAATGATGAGTACTTTGAACACTCAAGAATGATGACAAAATTATCTCTTTTATGGGAGAAAGTAAGTACACTCATGAAGAAGGTTTTTCATCATTTTAAATGAAGGAAAATATTTCTTGATTAATTATAAAGTCAAATGAAGAATAACCACATCAATTAATCGTGTTGAGGTCAGGGAAAAGAAATATATGTTGGCACAAAATCTCAATAGGATTTGCCAAGGTGAAAGGGACGATCTCATGTGCGCCCAACTGTGAACGTGTTGTGGGCCTCACATGGCTGTCGCGATCTAGGTTGACTTGAGGAGAATGACCCCCCCTCCCCCCTGAATGAGGGATCAATGTCGATATTCACTCAAACCCTCCCTTAAGGGAGTTCTTAAAACCAAGTGTCTTCCTAAGGGGGAATGTATCACACCCTTAATAGTTAAAGTGATCATGTTGGAGAAAGTATATCATTTCTAATATGACGCAACCTCGCCCTAATCATACCAAACCATAGCCTCCATAGTGTTTCTAGACAACAACACATCCAATCAAGTCTTTGTTACTTGACTTAGTGCTTTGAAGGATAGAAAGATATTAACATCTCATGCTAGCATAATGTAGGAGTTGAATTTTTATTGTCAAGTCCATGTTCAGAATGTGTGCCCATTACTCTTATTGGATATGATGGCAAATAGTAACGATGCCTTCACAGAGGTGTATGCTAGAGTTTCCATGAAGGAGGTATCATAAGGGTGGCATAACATGAGGTGTGATGCAGGCTAGCACTTTTATGCATGAGAGCCATTACAAAAGAGGCAAACATGACCCATGAGGGCGACACACACAACATCGTCAAAAATGATTTGCATGTCTCAGTATCAATCACAACTCACAATTGACTAACGTAACAAAAGTCATACCTCACATGCATAAAGGAATTACGTAACGTTAGCTTAAACTTCAATCCAAATCATTATGAATTGCACGACTTTGAATTTGTTAAAAAAATTTGCAAGGCTTTGAAAAAGGAATTACGTAACGTTAGCTTAAACTTCAATCCAAATCATTATGAATTGCGCGACTTTGAATTTGTTAAAAAAAGTTGCAAGGCTTTGAATTTTGAGACCCTAAAGAAAGGTATGCATATAGGTCAAATTGGACTATGAAAAATCTAAAGAAAGGAAACTTAGTTAAGACTTGAATCTTGTATATTGCATCATTAACCAAAAACAGAAGAGAACAAGGCCTTATATACTAAGGCGACCGAGAGAGAGAACTACTAAACTGAATAAACCAGAAATAATAGTATTAGTTAACAAAGCTAACTACCTTCATTCTCTTCTTCAATAGGGAACTTCTGTAGTTGAAGTAGTAGCTTAGGTGGCATAGGTGATGTACTGTACTGTGAAGAGTTGTACTCTTTATTATCCCCCCTCAAGTGAAAGGAGGTATAGACCACATGAGCTTGGATTTTAAGTACTGAAAATGAATGGTTGACAGAGGCTTAGTAAGGATATTTGCCAACTAGTCCACTGAGGGTACATATAAAATCTGAAGCTACATGTGTAGAACTTTGTTTCTAATAAAATGAATATCCAACTCTATGTGCTTGGACCTAGCATTTAAGATAGGGTTTGAAGCAATAGCACTAACATTGTCTACCCACAAAATTGGAGGCTGAGATAGAGAAAAAGATAGTTCAAACAACAAATTTTGGATCAAAGTCATCTCAGCTGTTGCATTAGCCATGGATCTATACTCACTTTCACTACTAGATCTAGAAACCATATTCTTCTTTTTGTATGACCATGAAATCAGGTTATCACCTAGAAAAACCAGGTAGGCACCAATTGACTTTCTGTCATCCAAATTCCCTGCCCAATCCGAGACTGAGTATGCATGCATAGTTAAAGATTGAGAAGGATGTATATGTAAACCAGTAGTAATTATTCCTTTAATATATCTAAGCACCCTCTTGCATGCTTGTCAGTGTGTTGAGGTTGGTTTATGCAAATATTGGCTCAATTTGTTAACTATAAATATAAAGCCTATACCTGGTTTGGTCATGGACAGATGTTGAAGGGCACCAATATTGCTCTTGAAAAGTGTAACATCGGTGAATGGCTCTCCCTCTGACTCAACAAGCTTAACAGATGAACGAGCAAGTGAGGGAACAGGCTTTGCACCCTCCATATGAGTCTTCTTAAGGAGCTCAGTAACATACTTTGATTGAGATAGGTAGAAACCAGTTTTGTTTCTGAAAACTTCAATACCTAGGAAGTAATGAATCTGACCCACCTCTTTTAAAGCAAAATTCGTATTAAGATCATGAACCAACTTCTCTATAATAGAGAAGTTATTACCTGTTAAGAGTATGTCATCCACATACACTAGAAGAAAAAACACAATTCTAGCAGATCTATAAATGAAGAGTTAAGAGTCTGTTATGGACACTATGAAACCCCACTGTAGGAAAATGATTTTTAGCTTGTCATACTAAGCTCTTGGAGCTTGTTTAAGTCCATAAATAGCTTTTTACAACTTACAAACATATTGTGCCCTAGAAGCATCTTGAAATCCCTCTAGTTAAGACATATAGAGAGTCTATTGTAGTGTGCCATTCATAAAAGCATTGTTAATATCTAATTAGTTTACACTCCACCCAAAAGAAATAGCCAAGTGAAGGATCAATCTAATGGTTGTGGGCTTAACAACAGGACTGAAAGTCTTTGTGTAATCAATTCCTAGAGTCTGATTGTATCCTTTAACCACTAACCTAACTTTATGTCTCCTAATACTGCCATCATGATTCATTTTAAGCTTAAAACCCCACTTGCTGTAAACTAAATTCCTAAAGGGTGAATAAGGAACTAGTACCCAAGATTTGTTTCTTAAAAGAGCATTGTACTCTTATAGCATAGCTTACTTTCACTGTGGGCTGGTAAGAGCCTCCTTAGCAGATTTAGGTTCAGCAGATAAGGACGTAACAGTTAAAAGGTATTTGGTAATGGTTAGGGCTTTAGGTTTCTTTATTCTAGCCTTTAATCTTGTAACCATGGGATGACCAATAATTGGAATAGTTTTGCGCATAGAGGTATTAAGAATAGGAGCATCTGAATTATTTATGTTAGGTAGATCAATGGTGAGAAAGGGAGCAATTGAATGAGGGTTAAACGCTAAAGGTTGAATATTAACTCTAGATACTGCTAAAAAATTATTACCTTCGTTTACAGCTTGCTGTGAAGAATGAGAAAAATGTGGAGTTCCTGCTGCACTTATGCTGAGAGATGGACTATTGTTGAGCCTTGGAGGATCTGCAGGGCTGGTAGTATTTTGCACAAAGATGGAAAAGTAAAAGACCATGAAGGAAAAGAATTAATATTAATTAGAGGAGAAAAAGTTGTATGTTTGAAGAATATTTGCTGAAAAGGAAAACTAGACTAATCAAACACTACATTTATAGATATGTATGTAAACTCTCTCAGATGGATGTAAGCATTTATAACCTTTATGATTGATTGAATAACCCAAAAATATATATAGTCTAAATCAAACTTGTGTGCATTGTATGGGGATAACAAGCACAATAAAAGGTTTTAAGAAGGTTATAAACTGGTTTGTGGTTGTGAAGCTTCTGGTATGGTGAGGACATGGAGAGAACATGAGTTGGAAGTTTATTTATAAGATGCACAGAAATTTGGAAGGCCTCCCATAAAAAATCTAAAGGCATTGAGGCTTGAGCAAGTAAAGTTAGCCCTATTTCAGATATATGTCTATGCTTCCTCTCAATTGATCCATTTTTCTGATGAACATAGAAACATAGATAGCTGGTAAGACCATGTAGGCTGCAGGTCCATTTGCTCCAAAATAACCATTTGAGCCTGGAAAATTGCTGGTTTGAGGTGTGTTTATAGACTGGCCCCTCTTATACCTATATTAACAAACTGATGCAGAATGGCCAGGTTCTGCACAAACTTGACGGACAATCATGTTGCCACCAGAATTATATTCCTACCTCATATTCCTCCTCTTTTACTATTAAAATTCCCTCTATTACCTTGAAATTGAAACTGGCCATTTTTGGTAAAGTCCTTGTTCCTGTTCTGACTCTAACTGAAGGTCTGGTTTCCACTAAAAAACTTCCTGTTTCCAGTGTTTGCTACCATATCGGCACACATCTTGACACTATTTTCTTACTCAGATTGTTGCTTCTTAATCCTACTTTCATAACACATAAGTGGGGATTGCATTTCTTCTACTCCAAGATCTTCAGTTCTTAAAGTAATGCCTACAACTGTGGGATCATACTCAGGTCCAAGTCCATTTACTATGTACATTATAAGTTCTGGTTCTGAAACAGGTTGTCCAGCAGCTGCCAAACTATCACAAAACCTCATCATCTTATCAACAAAATTTGAGATAGACAAGTTACCTTTTGTAGTTCCTTGTAGGGCTCCTCTCAGCTGGATCGATCTTGCTATGGATTGATTAGCATAGCTTCTTTCCAATGAGTTCCATACTTCTGCAGATGTTTGATATTGTGTAATTGTGCCCAAAACACTTTCTGTCATTGATGATCTCATCAAACTTAACAAAAGTTGGTCATTTCTCATCCAGTTCTTGAAATTTAGATTCAACCTTCCACCATCAAGATTTTTCTGCAGTTTTTCTTATGGATTAAAAACAATGTCTTCAAGTTCGTGTCCCAAAATCGCAGGCACTATCTGGGATCTCTATAAGACATAGTTATTTCTATCTAGTTTCACTGAAACTCAACTATTTAGGGTGTTTGTGAAGAGATTACCTGAGCTTGTTGTACTCTATATATTTGTTGTAGGATTCGTTGTTGCATTGTTGCTATTTATTGTAGAGTTTGAGTTTGCATTGGAATCTACCACGAACGTTTGTCCATCTTACTCTGATACCATGAAAAATCTAAGCAAAGGAAACTTAGTAAAGATTTGAATATTGTATATTGCATCATTAACCAAAAACATAAGAGAACATGGCCTTATATACTAAGGCAGTAGAGAGAGAGAGAGAGAGAGAGAGAGCTACTAAGCTGAATAAACCAAACAACAATATTAGTTAACAAAGCAACTAACTAGCTAACTACCTCTCCTTCTCTTCTTCAATAGGGAACTTCTGTACTCGAAGTAGTTGCTTAGGTGGCATAGGTGAGGTATTGTGAAGAGTTATACTCTTTATTAGACTATAACTAACAAAGCTCTAATACCCTCACATATACAAGAATGTCTCAAAACTTACCAATAACCACTCTTTTTGAAACCACGTAAATCAACATCTTACAATTGACCATTTCTTAATTAAATTTGGGTAAAATATCATATTTGTTAGACTAACTCTAAAATGTTCAATATTTAGATTAAATTTATTTTTTCAAATAACGTGACAATCATTCATAAATTAATTAATCTATGAATAACAAATTAATTTAATTAAAGAATCAACATACGAATTATTGATGTATCACAAATTAATTTAGTCAACGTCAACTATAAGAATCAACATATGAATAATTGATATATTATTTTAGATCTTAATGAAATAGAACTTTAATCTAATTTATGTTTTCTGAATCATTTTAATAAATATTTGAACTTAAAAAAATCACAGTGTGGAATATATGAGAAATTGCAGTGAAAAGACTATTGAGAAAGAAAAAAAAATGAAATTATGACATTTGTTTAGTTTTTAATGAAGCGTGACATTTTATGTAAGAAAAATACTAAATTTCACCTTGTTAGACCATTGCCTAGCAAAATTTTCCAGCTAGACTGTGGTCTAGGAATCTAATATTTTGAGTAACACTTATTAAACTGTAGTCTAATAGTGTTATTCAAGTTCAGTGGAAAAATTTTCAAGATAGAAGGGGCAACTTAGTTTTTTCTTTTTGAAAATTGTCAATGTAGATGATCAAAATCTGCCATCGAATCGAATTGCCACGCGTCTCACCTGTGAACTCAATAGTCCTGCAAAGCGAAGAAACGATGAATGATTATCTCGATACCAATATGGTGCTCAACGTAATACACTGCAACGCTCAAGTCAGTAGAATGTATTTTAGAATGGTATTGTCGAAGACTAAGAGAATGCATACCGTTCTTGTGAGGGGTTACCATCTATTTATAATGAATGAAGGAGAACACTTTAGAGAATATTCCCTCCAAATCAGTTGCTTTCACTCGTTATCTCTTTCAGTTGTTATCTTACAACTTTAAACAACTTTGAGATGGTGATCTTGGGCCTTACAAAGTTGGTCAAATAAGGATTTTAGACAAGACTCAATACTCATCTTGTAATAAGAGGCCCATAAAATCAAATTTCATAAAAAATGACAGATCTTAAAAATTAATTTTTTTCTATCTCAAAGATTTTAAAAATGACACCTCATCTCAAATGGTTCACGTTATGCACCATATGTTAAAAGTAAATAATTATAATATATATTTCTTTAAATTTTTTGTGAATACTTTTATTTAGTACACGTAAATTAATTCAATTAAAGTAGATGAGTTAGTAGTAAGAGAGAGATCCTCAAGACATCAATGTTGTCCGAAAAAAAGAAAAAAGGAAAAAGGCAGTTCTGCTTCCGTCCGCACTTGTCCTGAAATTCCCGAATACGGACCAACTCGGAAATTGAATCCCACACTGTTTCCATTTCCAACCAGAGCAGAGGAAGAGAGAGGGAGGAGAGAGACAGAGACAGATAGAGAGAGAGAGAGAGATCAAGTATGGTTTCGTATGTGAGCGTGTTACTGTACGGAGTTGGAGGCATAGTGGTTGCTGGGATGGCATTGCTGGTAGCCTTTCAAGAGAGGCTGGTCTACGTTCCTGTCCTACCTGGTCTTACCAAGTCTTACCCGATAACTCCTGCCAGGCTCCGACTCGCTTACGAGGATGTCTGGCTTAGATCCTCCGATGGAATCCGTCTTCACGCCTGGTTTATCAAGCTCTTTCCTGATTGCCGAGGTCTGATCCCTTTATTGCCTTTCTTGTTTTTTTATTAATCTCCGTGCTTTACTTTTTTTTTTCATTACATTTCTGGTTTTTTTTGGTGGATTGAGATTTAATTTTGAATGTTGTTCGATGTTACTGCTGAGGCTGTTATTTGTTTGGTTGTAGTTCATCTGTAACCCTCGAAGCTTGTACTACTGGCTCCTTTGTTGATGAGTTTCAGCGATTCCGAATTTGGAACTTAGCCTTTTAGTCCTCTAAATTTTCTTTAAATTTTTGAATAGTTGGGAGATCAGATGAAATCCAACTCTTTAGCAACTGAACTCCCTGATTGAAATAATAATTTACTTCCTTTTTTGTAGGTATTATTTTGAGTTTGGTAGGAAACTGGAGCTTAACTTCATTACGGAGATTGAATTTTTCGTTTCTTGTGATTTTAAGTTGAAATGTTCATGACTCTGCCAAAATTGAGAATGAAGGATTACAACAGAGGAATTTTGAGAACCTGTGCTGCAGAGTTCTTTCATTTGATAACTTGTCAATCGGTGCATGTCTTAGACTAAATGACAACTTTCCTTTTGAGATAGTGTAAGATTTCCATAATTGTCTGCCTTCCCAAGTCTGGATGCACACACCACGATGGTTGTGATACACTGAATGGTCATCTCTTTTCATGTCAATTAATGTAGAACTATTCATTAGGTGATAAATATAGAAGGGGAGAAATGGATTGGTTAAACTGGAGAAATATCCCATAAGTGACTGGAACAATTGATGCCATTGCCGTTTTATGTTTAGCTTTTTAAGACATTCTTTTGATTGGTTTCTTCTTGTAGTACCTTTTTTTGGCTTTTTACTTATGATTTTATTTATATTTCTTTTGACGTTCTTGTGAAAGAAAGCTGTGTTTTGAATATGGTTAGCTGCGCTTACATGGTGCTTGGTTTGCAGGTCCAACTATTCTATTTTTCCAAGAAAATGCAGGAAGTATCCTTACCATCATGCTTAGTTTTTATCTGGGGAGACTAGTGTTTGATTTGTATTTTTAATATTATTTCTGTTTTTGTTTCAATAAACAGTAGTTTCATTCTGCATGTCTTGAGTCTTGACTGGGTTTTCACTTCGTTAAGTGATTACACGATTCAATTCTTTTGGTCCTTGACTGCCTACGTTAGATATTGCTCACCGTCTTGATATGGTACGCATAATGATACAGAGGTTGCACTGCAACGTATTTATGCTTTCATACCGAGGGTATGTTCCCTCCATTTAGTATCTTGTTTTGTTATATTCTCTGTAGCTGTATGTTAAAAGAACGATACTGATATTATAATAACTTAAGCAGTTATGGAGATAGTGATGGCTATCCCTCTCAACATGGAATAACAAGGGATGCCCAGGTGAGATTATCCTCAATGAGATGTTTGATCTTGAATTCTGCACTTGAAAATTGCTTTGTACAGTTGATATTCTTTTCCCTTTCATTAGGCTGCTCTGGATCATCTTTCTCAAAGGACCGACATTGACTCATCGAGAATACTTGTGTTTGGAAGGTCACTTGGGGGTGCAGTTGGAGCGTTGCTTACGAAAAACAATCCTGACAAGGTATCAGACGTTAATCACTAGGTGGTAGTGGTAGTGGAGATTCAAAGTTCAAAGTTTATATTTCCCTTGCTCCTCCCAGTCATTTTCTAAATTGTGACTTTGTCATGATCTTCGTCTTTGAATTCCACTGTCCTACATGGATTCGTCTAAATAGCTATTTCAACTACAGAAAATATAGTAACTTATATAAAAAAATACACAAAATAGAGGCAGTTATGATGCATTTGTGATACTTATGATGAGCCAGCTGGAAATAGAATCTTTTTCAATTACCATTTGATAGTGATGGCAAATTACATGATATTTGAAGCATTTGCTGCCTACTGGAGTTTGACTATGCATGTTCATGGATATAACAGGAGTGTTGTTAGAAGTAGATATTATACTAGGAGTATTGTTAGAAAGTAGATGAACTGTTAAAAGTTAAACCTACCAACTTGTGATCTTCCTGCCCTAGTTTGAAGTTGAACTCTTGTATAAGACAAACCATAAAAAAAAACTTTCAGCTTGCCAGCGAACTACAAAGCTCTTCCAATGGATCCAAAAACTTAAACTTTCATCTCTAGTCCTCTGATATTACCAGCTGTGACAACCATTCTCTTTATCTAATGCCCTCTCACCGCTAAGTTGAAGAAGAGCTTATGTTTATAATATGAGAGTTGAGGAAGATCTTATTGAATTAGAGGTGTTTGCAATAATGGTAATTCAGCAAATAGTGAGACAAACGAGGAGATAAGGCTGGAACAACCATGATATAATTGGGAATTACCAGGTTCACGTCCTGATTCTTGTAACTGATAGTTATCCAAATGAGAAATTATAGACTTTTAATAAGCTTAAGATGACAGAAAGGATTTATATTCCACAGAAAAGTGTTTGTAATTTTTTATGCTGTGAGTTACACTGGTAAGTAGTATGTCTCTATATTCTTACTACCAAGGATGTGGCTGCAGAGACAGGTACCTTTTGGTGTGATTCGAATATCAATAGACCAATTAATTCTGATACCTTGTGTAACTTAATCATTTGCCTCCTTTTTGTTGAAATACTTGATAACAGGTTGCTGCACTGATACTGGAAAATACTTTCACATCTATTCTAGACATGGCTGGAGTTCTACTGCCCTTCTTAAAGTGGTTTATTGGAGGCAGTGGCTCAAAAGGTCCTAGAATTCTCAATTTTCTTGTACGTTCCCCATGGAGTACAATTGATGTTGTTGGCCAGGTGAGACTAGTATTGTTAGAGGCTCTTAGCTTTGTTGATCAAGTAAATGGAGTGAAACTCGTCCATCATCTATCTTATACAGTTTATGTTTATTCCGTCTTTATATGATAGGAGTATATGACATTCATCATTAATATCGGGGGCAAATACCATTGTAATAAAATTTTCTGTTGGACTGCTCTAAATTTTAGAGCACTCTGCAAGAATACCCTTTCTACCTTTCTTCTTTGATGCCCGAGTCTTCTCTTTTCTTGCTGGCTGCAATTGCATGAGTTTCTAATTTGAAGTTCTTCTAAACCGTAGATTAAGCAACCAATCCTCTTTCTATCTGGGTTGCAAGATGAGATGGTTCCACCGGTCCACATGCGGATGCTCTACGCCAAGGCAGCTGCTCATAACAAACGATGTGTCTTTGTGGATTTTCCTTCTGGCATGCATATGGACACTTGGCTATCTGGTGGTGATCAGTACTGGAGAACAATCCAGCAGTTTATTGAACAATATGTACCAGAGAAAATAGAAAATGAATCATCTGCAAATGACGATTGTAAGTATTTTGGCCATATATAATTCCTAGATACTTCTACCGAGTCTCCCTCTCCAAGGAGAAATTTCTGTGAGAGAACGCAAGTGACAAAAAAACAGGAGATTAGTGATAAAAAACAGTAAACAGGAAACAGGAAATTGAAACAGAACAAGGAATCTAGTGTTTTAATAACATTGGTTTGTTTAGTATTGTGCTCATGTAGACTTTTTCCAATCTCTTTCCACGAAAAATCTACTCTTCTGTTACTGGATTTGAATGACCCAGTTCTTGGCCTAAAATTTACTGAACATAGCGAGCATGAAACAGTTTCGATATGAATCTAGAACTTTGAAGGACTTTTAACTGACCAAATACAGCTTGTCAATTCTATTGACTTTGAATGACCTAGTTCTTAGCCTAGTTTACTAAACAAAGAGAGCAGAAACAGGCTTTGAATGACCCAGTTCTTAGCCTATATTTTACTTAACAAACAGAACATGAAACGGTTTTGATATAAATCTAGAATTTTGAAGGACTTCAATTGATCAGATACAGCTTGTTAATTCTATTTGGCTGCCTCTTTATTTATGTGATTTGATTAAGGCTGGCACTTCACCTTGTCAAAATAACGTTCCATTCTGAATACTTGAACCGTTGTACGTTAATAGCTTCTTATCATAAAGATATGAACTTTGGTTTCATTAACGATGATTCTTTATGCTGCTTTCAGATGTCGATGAGAGGTGACTCGATGACTTGTAGACTATTGAAATGTTATTGAATTACCCATTTCCAGGACCCAAACTATTTTTTGTCCCTTCTTTTGTGAAGCTGCAGCTGTTAAAAGCTCTCTGTGAGAGAATCTTCACCTATCGAAGCTTGTTGCTCCATTGGGTTAGTTTTGAAGGCTTCACGATATGATGGGGAAAATGAAAAATGCCCTTTGTATACTGTTACTCGGAGATAACATGTTCAATCACCAAACCCATTCTAACGGATTTTGATTGTACAAAATAAGAGAGCCTCTGAAATATGTATAAATATTTTGTATTGTTGAGATATTTTGTCCTACCATTATTTAATGCATTTAGGAATGAAAACTGATCAAGAATTGCTATTTTTCGGATGACGACTACCTGCCGTTGGCTTGATGACGAATACCTGTCGTTGGCCAAGCCAACGGCAAAGAACAGTTCAAACCATCTGGACTGTCCGTGTTGATGTTAATGCTGATTATTGGGAAACACGGTGGTGAATGACCTTATCGTTGAGATGTTCTCTCTTTTCTTTCGTTGGTGCAATCAGGATCATGATTCTAAGCCGTAAAACTATATATAGGAAAATCACGGTGAAGGACCATGTTTTGAGTTTTAAATTTAAGAATGAGTCTTCAACTTTTCAAAGTGCATTGCAAAGATAGCCATTTTAAAAAAAAATCTTTAATATTCCTCTCCCTCTATTTCTCTCATATGTCACATCACAATTTTCTCTTCCATTCACATGTTATTTCATATCCTCTTTCATTCTCTTTCTTATCATTACTTTTTATATTTTTCTCCCTCATTTTTTTCATCTTCTTTCTCCATATTTTCTTGTTTATCATCTTCTTTAGGCTTGGTAAACAACCTGTTGATATAGAGTGAGAGGTTGTTTACTGAGTAAACATCTTACATTTTTTACATTGTAAATGATTTATTTACATAGCATAAGCACTATGTTTAGTAAACAAATTGTTCACACATGGTGAAACAATACATATGATAACAAATGATTTACGTTGGTAGCGGTGGCGCGACAGTGGTCTGGTGGCCGGTTGTGTCATTGTTCAGCGCGCTGTGAGATATGCAAATCGACAAGGTGGTCTAAGAAGTATATGGAAATTGGCGAAAAAAGACATTTAAGGCTGAATTTGTTTCAAATGTATGTTTTTATCTTATAGGTTCATTTTTTGCTTAATATAAGATAAGTGGCTTAAAATATAATTAAGTTTTATTTTAGGATCATTCTTACAGCTGTCCATGTATTATATCTTGATTTGTATAATAAAACTTTTGAGAGTAGAATGCATAAATCTTTAGGATTAATTTATACGTACATAAACTAACTTGAACAACACACAATAAAAATTGTTAAAATGGAAAAACATCATCTACATTTTAATAGTTTGATAATCACACATTTATACAATTTTATTTAGTACGTAAATTTTTAAATATTGGTAATTAAATCTCAAGTTGCTCAGAAATCACTAGTTTTGAAGTCTTTCAAGTGAAATAACACATCTTTTTTCCTTCTAAAAATCATTTAACATAAAAATAATTCTAAAAAAACGAATAAGTGATTTTGTACTGCAAATTACGTTAACAATTACACAATTGACAAAATCAATATATAGTTTATGTAAAATTTATGTTAATTTCAGTACATGAAATTATAAAATGAGAAAAGAGTTGAACATATCAAAACTAGAGATATCAAGACTTGCAAAAATTATAAAGTTGGTCAATTGAATTAGTCAATAAAATGTTCTTGTAATTAAAATATTTCAAGGGAAACGAGTTTTTCTGATATTACTTAACAACGATGGAGTCAGCAATTGAGTCACGATCTGACAGTTCAATCAGATATAAACCGATCAATCTGACCAAACTATTTTTATATTAAAATATTAAATTTTTCACATTTTTTTACCTTTTTATAAATCTGATCCGTTTAGATCTGTCTGAACGGATCAGATTCAACATCTTCTAGGAAGTGTAGAGAATCCTGATCACGTGTCCCGTTTGCGAAACAGTGGATATTTGCTCGTTAGTCCAAAGAGGTCAAGTAATTTTGGGCATTTTTTTTATTCGTTTTCCCTCCTTAAGAGCCATCCTAATCTGTATCTCTCTTCATTCCGCTGTTGATTTTGTTTTTTGATTTTGGGTCTCACAGCCGGTGCATCTCCTTAAATACCCCTTCAATATATTTATATTAACGACTTCAATCTTCTTCTTCTTCCTTCTTCCTCTTCTTCTTCTTCCGCTTTTCCTTTGCTTTGCTTTCATTTTCTCTGTTTTGGGCTTAAATTTTGAATTAAAAGTGAGCTCTGCAACTGTACAGTCATGGACGGAGGAGCTTCGTACAACCCTCGTACGGTCGAGGAGGTTTTCCGAGACTTTAAGGGCCGTCGAGCTGGCATGATCAAAGCTCTTACCACTGGTCTCAAGAAACTTATTTCGCTCTCTCTTTTTTGCTTTTGTTTTGCTTTATGGGTTTTGTTTTAGGGTTTTGTGTAAATTTTCTTACTTTAACACATTCTAATTTGTACTGGGTTTGCGTCATTTCTCTTTTTGGACGCAGATGTTGAAGAATTTTATCAGCAGTGCGATCCTGGTTAGGGCTCTCTCTCCATTTCATTCTTTCTTTCTCTTTTTGTGTGGGTTAAGAGTTACGCTATGAAGCGGTCAAGGTTTATCCTCACATTTGCTCGAAAGTTTTTCTAGCTTTTTCTAATTCCCTTGTTATGTTAAATGAAAAACAAAATTAAAAAAGAGGTATTTGGGATAGGATATTCGTAATGGTGATATCTATATGTTCTCACTTTACTATTATAAGACTAATTAGGTGTCTTTAATAAGCTGTTCAAAGGAGTGTTGAATTTTCTTTTATATATTGTGGTACCGGAATGTGTTTCTTTGTTGGATTACATATTCATTAATTTAAAAGAACTTCGTTTTTTGCTTCACGTGGAGAACTGTCGACTCTCTTAATTTGTTTTGTGCTTCTGACATTGTCATCTTCGTTTTCCCTTGACAACCAACTAGACCAAACATTTGTTTTTGGTTAGCGGATGGCAGCCTTAGTGGTCCTTATTTTCCTGCAAATTTATACTCAGCTGCCAATAAATCTCTTTTTTTTATTTGTTTATCAGCTGGCTGCCTCTCTGTAAAATTTGATTTCAGCTTGTCTTTCTATAGTCTCTAGGACATAATGATTCTGACTGATTCTGATTATTGTAAATCAACCACACTTGGGTTTTACTTGAATTCACCCATATTCTGTAATGATGATCTTGTTCTGTTTCGTCTCTCTGTTCCACTTTTATATCACTGGGAAAGATTCTTTCGTTTCATGGTTATCCTAAAGGAACTCCTTTACAAAGGAAAACAACTTTCTTAATGAACCTTGGCTAGTACATTTGTCTGTAGATATTTCTATTGTTAAACAGCTCAATTAGTCGATACTGGTCAAATAATGCTATAAATACCAGTCTGAAAAAAGAGCGGTAATGATTGTATTACCAAACTTTGTTCAGAATGTAACTCAATTATTTTATAATTGTTTAATCAGTTTTCTTTGTTCAATCTTCAGTGTCGTTTAAAGTGTTGTTTGGTTTTAAACACGTCTATGTTGCATTCCATTCTCAACAACACTGTTGATCTCAATGATATTTATCTTGTTTGACTATTCATTCGGTGGGCTGATTTTTGGGGCTAAACTTGAGTTGAAAACTTTTCAGGCATTCTTACCTATGTCACTAATTACAATCAATCTATTCTATAGATTCTTCTCGATGTCATCAATTACAAACAAAATTATCCTCAGAGTCTGCACATGGAGTAACTTAATCCTGTCAATTATTATTCCTTGAGAATGATGATGAGAGCAGATATGCAGTGTCAAGCATGATAGATACTTTTTAGTTTACTTGAATCCATGATTTTGAAATCTCTAGTAATGTTGAAAGATGGCAACGTTGCTCAGCAGTTTTAATTAGTCTATTTCTAACCTACCATTTTCTCAGTGGTGATACTTCTGGATATGGTATATTTGCATTTGACAAGGTGTCAATGATTGAATGTTTATGTTATACCAAGCATTTTTCAAATGTTTTGAATGACCCGTCAGTTATTGTTTTTTGTATTTGAGTTTTTTTGTTTACGTTTCAGAAAAGGAGAACCTTTGCCTGTATGGATTCCCTAATGAACAGTGGGAAGTCAATTTACCTGCTGAAGAAGTGCCTCCAGAACTGCCGGAGCCTGCATTAGGTATTAACTTTGCTAGAGATGGGATGCAAGAAAAGGACTGGTTGTCCTTGGTTGCTGTTCATAGTGATGCGTGGTTACTTTCTGTTGCTTTCTATTTCGGGGCCAGATTTGGTTTTGACAGAGCTGACAGGTGATTTTTCTTGCAGTTTATGTATTTTTCTCCCTACTTTTACTTTTATCGTGACATTAGTTTTACTTGTTGAATTATTTGCTATAATCATCTACTCCAAGTTTTATTAATGATGTTAAATTGTTGAGACTATATTTTTTGCATATTTAAACTCCAAGTTGCCTATTGAGGTAAATTCTAAAGATATTCTGAAGTGATTGATAAAACTTCCATTTCTGAATACATAATTTAGACTTCTTCGAAGAGCTACAGTTTTTCATCAAGAGTCGAGTTCTTGGCATTTTTAGCCTTGAGCAGATACGAAACTCTTGATTTTTAGATAAAGAAATTCCAGATTAGACTAATGAATTGATAATTGATCCTAGTTTGCAATGGCAAATTCTTTTGTATTTTTGATAAGTGGAAAGTAATATAATTGACAAAAACCTCAACAAGGTATGGTGCATGGTGTAGAGTAAAAAGAGTATGAACCTCTGCTAGTCTGCTGGGAGCACACAGCAAACTAGCAGAGGCAGATTGTCTAATCTTTTAGTTGGATTACATGCAGACTGAATTTCTAATGAAGAGCAGATAGGGAATTTTATATTTGAAATGGTTTCTTTTTTCGATAATTCGTTTTGCCAAAACACCAGGTGTAATGCACATGTGAGGCATATAAAACTGGATTAGTAGTTTTGGTCAATGGGTTTGGATATCTTTTCAATGTCAATGCTCTGTAAATGCAGCACAACTTGTGAGATTACCTTTTTGCACGAACTTGACCACATGACCTATGTTTGATCAAGTTGGATCTTATTGTATGGGAATACTAGAAATATAATACTACAAAGACGAGAGGCAAAGATAGTTCACTTTTAGCATAAAGACTAAGCATGATAAAATTTTGGTTATTGTTTAGTAAATGATTGGTTATTTGAAGTTTAACTTGCTTATCTACCAAGTAAGTGTTATTGCTGATGCAGGAAACGTCTCTTCACAATGATTAATGATCTTCCCAGTATATTTGAGGTTGTATCTGGAACTGTTAAGAAACAGGGGAAGGAGAAATCTTCAAATTCAAATCATGGTAGCAAACAAACCAAATCAGGCTCAAAAGGGGTAAATGATCATATGTCAATTAAAATGTGTGCTTTGTTTTTGTATATAATTGCATCAATTGTTCAAAAAAATTATTGCGTCAGTTAAGATGTTTGATTCGAGTACTACATCAACTTTCCAATAGAATGTTCCTCTTCCACTTGACGTACCAAGATCAAGTTGTCTATTGTTTCATGTCTGTAAGCATGTCATGTGTTTGTTAGTCGTCGGTAACCTTATTTAGATCATTGTCCAGAGAATTTCCAAAATTCAAGTTTTACATTTTTAATGTGGAAAGAGGCTGTTTAGTTGCCTGATTGCCTCAAACTTTGTACATCCCTTCGTTTAGAAAGAAGTTATTTGAGAAAATGAAATTGAATTGATAAAGGTAAATTTACCGTATTTTAGTCTTCGACAATAGGTGCGATCCATAAGCTTAACTGCTTTTTCCCTCTCTCTCTACACTTTAGAAAATAGAATTGTAATTTTCTTAACGAAGTCTCTTAACAAGGTAATTACAAAGCTTATTCCCAAATTTGATTATACTTTCCTTGGCTTTCCTCTGCTGTGATACTTTTGAACTTATAATTGATGTCACTTATTTACACGCTTCTATTGCATCATTCTCTATACGGTAAACAAAAACAGAGAGGGCCTGAACCAGCCAAATATCCAAAGGCGATGCCAAAGGACGACGATGAGGAGGTATTGGACGATGAAGATGAGGACGAGCACGGTGAGACCTTATGTGGGGCATGTGGGGAGAATTATGCATCAGATGAATTCTGGATTTGTTGTGATATATGTGAGAAGTGGTTTCACGGAAAGTGCGTGAAGATCACTCCAGCTAGAGCCGAGCATATCAAGCATTACAAGTGCCCTTCCTGCAGCAACAAGAGAGCTCGGCCCTGATATCAACCTCTCCTGTTAATTCTGAGACCCAACTAACTGTTTAGTCAGTCATGTTTCAAGTATTTGGTGATTTTGGCATAGTTTTTCAAGTACTTTAGGATTGAGAATCATGCATCTGATTAGATTAATATTTTGATAGTTTGCAGGATATGAACGTCTTCTATTTGTGATTCTTAAATTGGGACCACATTAGTTCTTTACTGTGTATGAAAGCATTTTTTTTCTTTTGTTATCTGGTCTGTTTCATCCATTTCTTTTACTACTGCTCAACACTATAGGAGAAGAGCAATAGTTGTCCAGCTTTTCCAGGTTATTATTCTGTTTGAACTGTGAAACTACTAGGTTTTTTAGATTACCCGAATTATTCTTGATTTATTGTTCATATTTAAATTCAATGGTCTAGAAAATCAAGTGTTTTTTTTATTACCAGTGAAATTACATTGGCGATGGATGGGAGATTCTTAGAAAACCTCAGAATATGTTTTTTTTTACGAGTAATTGTGGTGGGAAGACCATTCACGAAGAAAAAAATGATTTTTTTAAAGAACTGCGGTCTGTTTTTACAGAATAAAAGATTAAATTAGTCCCGTGCTAGATCTTATGGTCTATCAAAAAATTTATGTTGGACTCTGATATAATATTTTGATGTTAATATTAATATTTTGTTAGATCAGATTTAGTATTTTGTTAGGTCCTATCTAACAGTCATCAAATTCAAAAAAATCTAAATCTTTTTAGTGTAAAAATTGTCAAATTTTTTTAAAAAAAACTCGAGATTCCTAATTTTTTTCACTTCTATCTCTTGTAATATTATCCCATTGATTCTAAATTTCTAATATTTTTTATGAAGTATTTTTAAAAAAATTGCCCATTCTAAAAGAAAAAAATTATTTTAGGACCTTTATGTTTTTTTAACAAAATTCAACGCTTTTTACTGGGGTACAAACTAAGTTGTCCCTTTAGTTTTTTTTTTAAAAAATGGTTAAAATAAGTTATTATTAGATTCTTATCTATCGACTGTAAATTTTAAAAGCATAATGTTAGATTAGGGTTTAACAATAATTTTTTAATAGATCAAGGTCTAATATGGAGGCATTTTAGTCTTCTCTCACATTAAAAATGTCACATTTTGTTAGAAAAATGAAAGAGTCTTAATTTCGTATTTTTCACTCTCAGAGATGTTTCTGAAGCGATTTCTCTTCTTTTATTTGTAATTGTTAGTTTTCAGCAAGATGGACTAATACATTAGTTAAGTTTCCACATATGGATCACTCCGAGCAGCCATAGTTTTCTCCGTCGTCCTAAAATGATAATTTGACAAAAAATGAAGGAAAATAGGCAAATCAATAATTTTTTATACTTTTCTCTATTGCTTTTTATTATATCATAGTTATAAGGATGTTAGGTGCATGTGATCGGTCATCTTTCCCTAGTCATCGGTCTACATTCCTTTGAGTAATCCTGGTCATTCAAACCCAAGCATGTAGGGTTCAACTTACATGTACTGAAGCTCATTAAATATATTATGTTTTTTAATAAAATATAAAAAATTAATATTATTTATAGGAGTTCAATAAAAATATAGTGGAGTTCAATAAATATGTACAGAGATTCAACCAATGTGTTGTCGGGGTTCAACAGCATGTTGAAAATTAATATTTTTTATTGGAGTTCAACGAAAATGTAATGAGGTTCAACAAATATATACATGATTCAACCAATATATTGTGGGGTTCAACCAAATGTAGAAAAATAATATTTCTTGATGGGATTCAATGAAAATGTATTGAGATTCAACAAATATGTGCTGGAGTTCAACCAAATGTAGAAAACCACATTTTTATGAACCCCACATTTTTTATGAACCCCAGTAAGAAATATTAATTGCTTACATTTTGTTGAATCTCGTAACATATTTCTTGAACCACAATACATATACGTTGAACGACTACTACATTTTGGTTGAACCCCAACAAGAACCATAAATTCTACATTTTGTTGAATCCCACAACATATTCAGTGAACCACGTACATATTAGTTGAACCCCACTACATTTTGGTTAAACTTCACTACATTTTGGTTCAACCCCAATAAAAAATATTAATTTTCTATATTTTGTTGAACCCCACAACATATTCAATGAACCCAGTATATACTAGTTGAACCCCAACAAGAAATATTAATATTTTATATGTTATTGAACTCCATAACATATTCATTGAATGTCTTAACATATTTGTTGAACTCCAATACATATTTATTGAGCCCCCAATAAGAAATATTAAATTTTGTTAACACCTCAAGCATTTGTGTGAACCCCACTACAAATTCATTGAACCCAAAAATTTCAATTGCCACTCAACAGATCCTAATCGCCATCCTGAAAGTGTCAATCGTCAATTCAATGCTGATCGCCATCAAAATTGACCAAATCTCCATGCCTCTCTCTGATCGCCATGCTTGAACAAGTGATCGCCCAAAATGTCCCTAATCACCATTGAACCCTATGGTGATAACCACGTTCCTCCATTTTCCCTAAAATTGATTTTAGAATTAATTAACGTATATATGATAAATCACCAACAAAATTATAAAAAATCTCGATCTCTTAATGCAAACATTAACGATCTTCACTTATATGTAAAATTAGATTGTATTAAGTAACGAATTCCCAAAACAATTGAATAATTATTCATAAACGTAATAAAAATATGTTATTGATTATGTTTTTGTAATTTTATGACAAGTATCAAGTGAAATATTTTTTCACCATATAGAATTATAGGTCGTTATGTTATCATGGTCGGTAAATTTTATTTTTCGATTTGACCCTCATCCGTTCTTCTAGGGGTAATTTTTATTTTTCGATTTGACGAACACGTATAACATTTAAGGTCGGATTCTAGTGTTGAATCGAACCCCCCCTAAAAGTTTGGAAATTAAATACTGATTTGAAATTTAACATTTTTTTATAATTATAACTCCAATAAACACACATGCACACACATAATTTTAGCCTCAATTTGTTCTCAAAATTGACCTTACAATTAAAAATTATATTCGCCTTCATCTTCTCCCCTTCGACACGTCAGACACAACACCCTCATTCTTCTCAACCTCTCCTCTTAGGCAAATACTCTATTCTCCTTCATTCATCTTATCTTCTATACTAGTAGCTAGAAAACCCATTCAACCCACGCCCAACACATACCCATGTATTCTCAAATTTCTTCATCCTGCGCCAAATCCCCGCCCAATCCGTGCCAAACCCACCTGGGTCTTCCAGTTGCAGATGTCAATTATGTGAGTTATCATGTTAATATTTCTTATTTTAGTTATTAATTAGCATGTTAACGTGTATTTTGGATGATGCATGTGCCGTCGACATGCGTGGCAAGCATCTTACGCATGATTAGTGGTCTCAACAAAGTCTTTTTCGAAAAAATATTGAGCGCGCAGGAGGCGATGGTGAAGGAGAAAGCCTCAATTAAAAAGAAGGATAAGAAAATTGTAACCTCACTCTCTTCCATGTTATTTTTTTATTTCAAATCAAAATATTGAAATTAGCTCTTGTAGCTTACATTTTGCGTATGTATACTTGTAGGCTTAGTTGCAAAGATATATGCGAATATATCAAGCTCAATCAAGCATGCATGAGGATAACGATGATGATGATGGTGAAGATGAAGATGAAGGATCAGATGAAGGTGGTAATGACAATGGTGAAGATTTAGTTAATGATGATGAAGGTGAAGATTACGATGATGATGATGAAGATACTGAATCTAATATGGAACTTTAGACGTTCTAGTCATATCGACGGATGGTTCCCTGACCAATACAAGGTCAACCATTGATTTCCCCGATGCATCCACCTGGAGGGAATCAATTCATGATCAAACCCTCATCCGTTCTTCTTCTCATCTTAGGGGGACACGTGGCTCATTGTCTTCGGCTCGAGACATTCCACTGTCTCGATCCAAAAGACTCGCCAAAGTTTTCATGACTTTTTCTGGAGCAACCTGTTGGAATTGTCCCCATAAAGCAAAGTGTAATAACTATTTATAAGTATTTAATTAATTCTCCGACATTTATGTATTACTGAATTTTATGAATAAATGAAAATTTTCCTTTAATTAAAGTGTGTTTATAATTTAGTTAAGTCCTTGAACTATTATCAACGTAAGAAAAGTAAAGACAGAGGGGTTTTCTAAATAAACTCCTCTAAAATAGTTTAGAATGTTATTTGTAATTTTAGGATTGACTGGACAATCGAATCTGATTACGACTGTTAGGTTAAACCAAATGATGTCGGTCTCAAGGCATGGGAGTGGAGACTCTAACGGTTGACCTAGACATGTTATGGAACATGATGAATAGACCAGTAACAAATTAGTTTATAGCAAAGTCATTTATCTAGCTCTGAATCTAATTGTTACACATTAAGAGTATTTTCATAATTACTTTAATCTTGAGGTGAATATGAAACTTGACCTAGTTACTTGCGATTTTTGATACGCCAAATGAGTGAGTTGGAATTTTTGGATAATACATTGGCTGTTGGGATCGTGATTCAACTACGTTGGAGTTGCGTGATTCATAAATATAGAATTCGTGGTGAGATTGCAATAGCAACAATATCACCTTATGCTTTATTGATGGGTGTGTGAATAAATAAATTAGTCATGTACTCAATGAGATGAGTTATTGAATAAGATATTGTGAATTGTGCGAGACACTTCACTGATATGTCTTTCTTATTCACAGTCAATAGAGGAGTTAATGAAATAATAACTAGAGTAGTAAAATAGTAAATTTATATCCAACTTCTGTTACTCATATTCACGAAGGATAACATCATAAAATATTTTGTGGATCATGAAATAAAGATATTTATTTGCACTAATAGAAAATGTAGCGCGCATAAATGAAGAGTTGATTCGGCTGTTGATTCGGCATCAGACTTATAATGAAGTTGTACGATGTCAGGGTTAAATAGATCGAGAATTTATAGAGATAAATTAGCCAGATATTTGAATCTCAAAGCTTTATTCATGTGGACCCATTGGTCTCAAAAGTAGCTCATAAGGACATGATTGAGAAAGAACATCAATTGGACCAAAAACGTGTTGGACCAAGGTACACTTCCCGAACCCATATGTGATGGTTGTCATCACTAAATTAGTGAAGATCAAAATTAATGTTCAAATTAATTAATTTACTTTTTCTAATTATTAGATAATTAATAAATAAAAGAAATTAATTAGTTAATTGATAGCGATCAATTTAATTTATCAATTTGAATTAATGAATTTAGGCACAATATTTACACATATCGCAGGGAGATGGTGAATTTCAGCAATTTAAAATTTAGGGCTATATGTGTAAATTCTGTAATCAGTAACCTAAGCTAAGTGTTAGACAAAGCATAAAAGAGTTTCTCTCACCCCTCTCTACAATTGCCGCTTAAAATCAAGAGGAAGAAGAGAAAAGAATTATTTTTTCTTCCTCAATTGTTTAGAGAGCCCACACTTTATTCCTAACAATATCCTTGTGAGGTATACTTCTTAATCCTACGAGTGGTTATTGATATGAAGATCGATTGAAGTTTCGTGAATCTCAAGAACGAGGAACGCAAGACAATAAATTAGATCCCGCCAATTTAGAAATTCTCCATCACAAGAAAATGTATAAATTTCTACCTCTTCTCGATACGTTTACCTAAATATATATGATTGTTATATGGATTTATATTTAATATGATTAAATATTTGTTTTAAATTTTTTTGATATTCCGCTCATGAACCGTTCATGGTTCATTAATTTTTCATCAAAATTTAAAACTCGGTGCAACAATTGGTATCAGAACCTTGGGTTCTTGATTATACATATTTAGTGATTAAACATATGATGAATGAATATTGTGATATTGGCATATATTTTTGTATGATAGATTCACAGCATAATTGAATGTGTTTATGAATGGATCTCGATCAATTGGCTCTAGGTGTTTATTTTTAATTTTTAATTTTAGAATTGATGTATGCCGAAATTGAGGCATAGGATTTGATGTAATTTAATTTTTGCAAAAGTTGTATCTTTAAATTCCATATAAAACCGCCATCGTAAGAAAAGTCATCGCTCATCGTTGTTGCTTGCTGCCGCGCCATTCATTGCCTACTGCCCTACGCCGCCGCATGCCTCTACTTGCCGTCGTTGCTCGTCGCCGTGGGTTTCCTAATTTTGGTTTAGGAAACCTTGAGATTTTAAAAACTTTTGGGCTTAGGAATCCTTGGGGTTTTGGAAACTTTTGGATTTAGGAAATCTTAGGGTTTTGGAAACCCTAATGTGCACAAGACCATGTTGGGCCTTGAGTTGGCGAAGATCCACCAAGCCTATTGAGTGTTGGACTAAGTTAGGGTTGCTTGGCCCAAATAATTCGTAGGGATTTGGAATTTGATTCCAAGCCCAATCAAGTCCCTAAAAATTATTTTTATTTAATTCGATAATTTTTCAACACTAATTAATTATTATTTTAAAAAAAATCAATAGATTAATTTACTTGGTAATTTATTTATCAAAGTAAAAATTATTGAAAAATTAAATTTTAAATTAAAGTTTGAATTTTAAGAAGGGGACTGGACAACAGTAAAGTGTTACTAAGAGGTTGGACTACCTGAAGAAGAAAGAGGCAATTACAGATGTCATGAAGAGTAGTATTTAAATTATTGTAATTTATTTATTTTTTTTATGGGTTGTAATTAGAAATGAGCCATAGAGAGGTTAATTTTGAATATATGATTTATTATTAATCTCGTATCATCATATAACATGTCATATAGAAATAGAGATAAGTCAATATCAAAATATCGTGTAACGTGTACATGCATAATTGTAATTTAAATTTATAATTGATTGTAATTTAAATACAATGCGAATTTTATAAAAGTTATAATTTTTAATTGTGATTTAAATTTATAAAAGTTTATAATTTTCAAAAATTGTTTTTTCAAATTTATAAAGAGTTATGATTTTTTTAAAAAGCAAAGAAAAATTCATATTTCCAAAAATTATGTGGGAGAGTCGTTTACGTAAACCTGGTCGTGGCACGAGGAATAGTTCAGAGCCGCCCTAGCCGTCCTCTCTTCACTAGGAGAAACTTGAGAATCGTACCGCTTTGAGTCATCGAGTTGCTTAAGAAGTTAAAGCTTGTAAAGAAAGTGGTGACGCAAGATCGTTCCTAGACGGACTCTTAGTTCATAACAACCTTCAAAGCTGATGCGTTGGTTAAACAGTTTGACGGAAGCACATTGGAATCTCTCATAGGAGTTAGTCAATAGGGTCAACATGACCAAAACCATTGGCGATTGGTTAAGCTAGACGTAGTGACATCTTGCGAAGCGTTAACCAAACGAGAAGAGTCTCGATGCGATAGGAGGTAGATTGGCGTTGTCCTTAGATGAGACTAGCTATCGTTGTTGATCGTAACATCATGGAAAAAATATTTTTTATTAGATTTTTTAATATATAAGTATTAACATCAGCATCATACTTTTCTAAATGATTACGCAATTATTTATACCATTTTATTTATTCTTTTTAGTAATCATGTCATTATCCCTACTATCAACGATCTTAAATGTGAATACTTACTGGTGAAAATTACATGGATTGGAAATGTAATCTTGATATAAAATTGATGGTAGAAAAGTACAAGTTCATACTCACCACCCCCTATCCCCTTAAGCCAATTGATGAATCGACTCAAGAGAAAAATGATGCTTATGCTTCTTGGTTGTGTTACGTGTAGATTGCCAGGTGTTACATCTTGACATCTGTTAGCAATGTGTTGCAACAACAACATCAGAACATGGAAACTGTCGTTGATATGATGTTGAACATCACCCAAATGTTCGGGGATCAGGGTCATCAAGCTAAACAGGTTGTTGTGCGAAACTTCATGCACTGTTAGATGAAACCTGAAACTCTTGTCAGAGAACACATGATACTGATTATAAGTTATCTAAATGAGATGGAGATCATGTATGCTGAGGTAGATGGTGACACTCAAGTTGATATGATCCTTGAGACCCTACCAGATACTTTTGAGAATTTTAAACTTAATTATTCGATGAATAAATTTAGGTACTCGCTTTTAGAGCTTATGAAGGAGTTGCAAGCTGCTGAGACCCTATTTTTGAAGGGAAAGAGACTCGAGAGGCAGACTTTACTGAAAGTAAGTCTTCCACCTCTGGCGTAAAAAATAAACACAAGAGAGGTCCAAAGAAAGCTAAGAAGAAGAACTCGAAAGCTGTGAAAGGCAAGAGCACTGCAAAAGTGGACAAGTCGAAAGACGAGTATCATCATTGTGAAGCCGCTGGCCATTGGAAACGCAACTACCAGGATTATCTCAAGGAGTTGAAAATCAAATGTACAATACTTGTTACTGATGTCGTTATGTGGCTGACTTTACTTTTTCATGGATTGTAGACTCTACAGCCATTAACCATATATGTTGTTCCCTGTAGGGGTTTAGGAAAATCACAAGGCCTAACGAGGGTAAGTTCAACTTTCGTTGTGGGAATGGAGCACTAGTATCAACTGTATCAATTGGAACTATTAAATTATCATTTGATAAAAAAAATTGGTTTTACGATATGTTTATTATATACCAATTTTTTGGAAAACCCTTATTTCAGTAGAGAACTGGCTAACGAAGCCTAGCTCGTTTAGGTTCTGCCATTCCTACCTATTTATCATTGGTCAACTCGGGAATCAGCTAGACCCGACGCTATCTCTCTTGCTATGGCTCTTAGCTCATTATTGGTGGGGTATCTGGTCAGCACACTAAGAATGAAGTAGTATGATCGGCAAGCATTGGAAAGAGAGCTTCAGTACAATTCTCGCTGCTTAGCGAAGTGAGCAATGATTCACTATGAATTTCATTGATAAAGTTATTGGTATTTTTAGGAATGATTGTTTAATTACTACTGCATGGTTGATAAATAACTTATTCTATGTAAAACCAAAAGTTCCAATGATATATGACACTGAAGTAAATACTGATTTACAAAGGGATACTAAAAGGTTGAAGTTTGACTCAATCGATCTAACCTACTTGTGAAACTTACGTCTTGGTCACATTAGCCTAGACATAATTAAAAGACTTGCAAAGAATGATCTATTGCAAACTTTAAGTATGAGATCACTACTCACATGTGAATCCTTCATAAAAGATAAAACGACTAAGATACCCTTTTTCAGCGAAAGGTGAAAAAGCCACTCAATGTCTCAAGCTCGTACATAGTGATGTACATGGACCATTGAATATCCAAGCAATAGGAGGTTATGAATATTTTGTAACCTTCACATATGACTACTCGCATTTTAGACATATTTATTTAATACGTCAAAAGTTTGAAACCTTTGAAACGTTCAAAGAGTATAAGGCTATGGTTGAGAAGAAATTAGAGAAACAAATCAAAACACTATAATCTAATCATGGTGGAGAGTACTTGCTAGGAGAGTTCGAAGACTTTCTTAAGAAGAAGGTATTCTTTCTCAGCTTATAGCTTCTGGCACTCCAGAATAGAATGGTGTGTCAGAGAGATGGAATCAAACTCTGATGGATATAGTTAGATCCATGATGAGTTACCAATCCCTCCTAGATTCATTCTGGGGGTGTGCCTTAGAAACATCAGCATACATTCTGAACCAAGTTCTGTTTAAGACGGTGCCTATTACACCATATGAAAGATGAAGTGGACGAAAGTCATCCGTAAGCCACCTTAGGATATGGGGATGCCTGACACACGTACTAAGACTGAATACATGAAAGTTGGCCACTCGATCAGAATTATGCATGTTTGTAGGTTATGCCAAGGGAAAGAAAGGAGCCTCGACGTATGCAATGGAAAGAAAAAGAGAAGCTCCAATGGACATTAAAATAAGAATAATAGGGCTTTCCTTCTTGAGAAGAAGGGGGACTTCCATGCCTTTTATAGCTGCCTAAAGGAAGGCTCAAAGACAAAAGAATGAGATCCTAGCACAAATCCGTATGAAAATCGTATGACTTGAGAATTGGAATAAGAGGAATTTACTGGTTTAGAATTTACCTATATAGTTCTACTTATAGGCGGGCAGGACGGGAACCACAGTTATATTCTAAAATAGCTTGGTAGTTCTAGTTCAGTTCTTAATGCTGTAGTTCTGTAGTTGGGGGGAAAGAAGCCTGGAGACATTTTCTTGAGGAGAACTATATAATAAATGTGAAGCCGAGAAGCACACTCGTGTTAGAGGAATTATTGAGTGGGAGGGACCGCTCCCCAATCAGGAACTGTTCCCGATTTAATAATGAAAGAACCACAACAAGAATCAGAGCCTATAGAGCCTCGACGTAGTGGGAGGGTTATGAGACAACCTGACAGGTACATGTCTTATGGAGAAACCTTAACATCATTCTTAGATAAAGATAATGATGAACCTATTTTCTACTCACAGGCCATGATTGGTTCTAAAGCAAACCTATGGTAAGAAGCCATGAACGTTATGATACAATCGATGGACTCGAACGGAGTCTGAAAACTTGTAGATCCTCTTAAAAGGGTAAAACCTATAGGGTGTGAATAGATTTATAAGAAACAAGAGACCCGGATGGAAATGTGGATACATTGAGACATTCAAAGCTAGGATAGTAGCCAATGACTGCACCCAAAAAGAAGGTATTGACTATGAGGATACCTTCTCACTGGTTTTCATGCTTAAATCCATCTGAATCCCCATGTTCATTGTTGCTGCCCTCGATTTTGAAATCTGATAGATGGACGGGTTCATGGAGAAATGCCAAGATGAGAAGGTTTACGAACTACCAAAGTCAAACATGGACTTAAGCAAGCGTCCCGATCATGGAATATCAGATTCGATGAAACTGTCAAGAACTTTGGTTTGAACAGTTAGTGGATGAACTATGTGTGTATAAGCTCATACATGAAAGAAATGCGTTTTTTCTAGTCTTATATGCGGACGATATTCTACTCATTGAGAATGGTTTAAGAAAATTATTTGATGTCAAGATTTGGCTTGCAAAACAATTTTATATAAAAGATCTTGGAGAAACTATCTTTGTCTTAGGTATTCAGATCTTTCTAGATAGGAAGAACATACAATTGACACTGTCTCAAGAATCTTATATTGATAAAGTGATGGATTGCTTCAATATGCAAGACTCCAAGAAGGGATATCTTTCATTTAGGCATGGACTCAGTCTCTCCAAAGAGCAGTCTCTCCAAAGAGCAGTCTCTCAAGACTCCTTAAGAAGAGGAAGACATGAGAAAGATTCATTATGCCTCAGTCGTAGGAAGTCTCATGTATACGATGCTTTGCAATAGGCCATATATTTGCTATGTCGTGGGCGTGGAGAATCGTTTCCAATCTAATCCTGGACTCGGGCATTGAAATGTCTTCAAGCATAACCTTAAGTATCCTAGGAGAACGGGAAACTATATGTTTGTGTATTCATGTACTGACTTGAATATGGCGGGTTATACCGACTCCGATTTCCAAGTAGACAGTGATTTTAGGAGGTCTACTTTAGGATCGGTGTTCATCCTGAATGGTGGTGCAGTAGTATGGAGAAGTATCAAGCAATCTTGCATTGTTGATTCTACCATGGAAGCTGAGTATGTGGCGGCTTGTGAAGCTGCAAAAGAGGCTATCTAACTTAGAAAGTTCTTGAAGACTCTGGAAGTTATTCCAGATGCCGACAAGCCAATGACACTTTATTGCAATAATAGAGGGTTGTAGCAAACTCAAAGAAATCGAGGAGCCATAAAAGATCCAAACGCATAGAGCAAATGTATCACCTCATCAGAGAGATTGTTCAGCGTGGAGATGTTGTAGTAACACACATATCAACGGTCAACAATCTGGCAGATCCATTCACGAAGACTTTTAGCAGTAAAGTCTTTGACGGTCATCTGGAAGGCATGGGGATATGAGATTGTACACGCCTACTTTAGTCCAAGTGGTAGTTTGTTAGAATTGTGTCCATAAAGTAGGGTGTGATAACTATTTATGAGTATTTAGTTATTTTTCTGACATTTATGTATTATTGAATTTTATGAATAAATGAAAGTTTTATTTTAATTAAAGTGATTATAATTTACTTAAGTCATGGAACTATTATCAACATAAAAAGAGTAAAGACAGAGGAGTCTTCTAGCCAAACTCTTCTGAAATAGCTCAGAATGTTATTTGCAGTCTTAGGATCGATTGTGCATTGAGTCCAATTACGACTTTAAGTTGAATCAAAGGATTCCATTCTCGGGGTATGGGAATGGAGACTCTAACGGTTGACCTAGACATGTTATAAAACATGTTGAATAAACCAGTAAAAAATTAGTTTAGAGCAAAGCCGTTTATCTAGCTTTGAATCTAATTGTTACACCTTAAGGGTATTTTCATAATTATTTTAATCTTGAGGTGAATACGAAACTTAACCTGCTTACTTGCGATCTTTGATATGCCAAATGAGTGAGTTCGAATTGTTGGACAATACCTCGACTGTTGGGATTGTGATTCAAATGTTGGAGTTGCGTGAATCATAAATATGAAATTCTTGATAAGATTGCAATAGTAACAATATCACCTTATGCTTTATTGATGTGTGTGTGAATAAATAAATCGGGTCTGGTACTCGATGACATGAGTCATTGAATAAGACATTGTGAACTGTACTAGACACTTCACTGATATGTCTTTCTTTCTTATTCATAGTCAATAAATAAGTTAGAGAAATAATAACTAGATGAGTAAAATGGTATATTTATATCCAGCTCTTGTTACTAATATTCACGAAGGGTAACATCTTAAAATATTCTATCGACTCTGAAATAAAGATGTTTATTTGCACCAACATAAAATGTCGTGTGCATGAATTGAGAGTTGATTCGGCATCGGACTTATAGTGGGGTCGTACGATGTCAGGGATTAAATAGGTCAGAAATTTATATAGATAAATTAGCCGGTTTGAATCCCATAGCTTTATTCATGTAGGTCCATTTGATCTGAGAAGTATCTCAAAAGGACAAGAATGGGAAACAACGTCAGTTGGATAAAAAATATGTCTTGGACCAAGGTATACTTCCCGAACCCATATGTGATAAGTGTCATCACTAAATTAGTCAAGATCAAAATTAATGTTCAAATTAATTATTTTTTTATTTTCTAATTATAAGATAATTAGTAAATAAAATTAATTAATTGATAGGAATTAATTTAATTTATCAATTTGAATTGATAAATTTGGACACAGTATTGGCTCTAAGGGAGATGTAAAAATCACAGAGAACAGCGCAGAGAAATGGTGAATTTTGGCAATTTACAATATAGGGGTATATGTGTAAATTTTTTAATTATTATATAAGGGATTACAATAGGGTTGTATCACTAACCTAAGCTAAGTGTTAGACAGAACAGAAAATAGTTTCTCTCACCCCTCCCTACCGTTGCCGCCGAAAATCAAAAGGAAGAAGAGAAAAAAATATTTTTTTCTTCCTTAGTTATTTAGAGAGCCAACACTATATTCCTAACAATATCCTTGCGAGATATACTTCTAAATTCTACGAGTGGTTTTTGGTATGAAGATCGATTGAAGTTCTGCGAATCTCAAGAACAAAGAATGTGAGATAATAAATTAGATCCCGCCAATTCAGAAATTCTCTATTACAAGAAAAGGTATAAAATTATTTCTATCTCTTCTCGATATGTTTATCTAAATATGTATGATCGTTGTATGGTTTTATATTTAATATGATTAAATATCTTTTTTGAATTTTTTATATTACTCCAACTAACCGTTCGTGGTTCATTATTTTTCTTCAATGTTTAAAACCCGATCCAACACAACCCTAATCTTTTTTGCTCCTCAACTGTTTGGGTCATGTTCGCCCTCATGGAGCTCACATTCGTCTGAAGAGCAAGCACTTGAAGCATGTATGTCCTGCTTGACGCCTTTCTCTTCAGGTTGGTCTACACAAATGTTCTCGTGAATGTTCTTACGCTCACGGTCCTCCCGTACGGCTTGAGCAATTATACATATTAATTAATAATAAATAATCATGAGTAATCTAACCAACTTTGCAGTGTTCTAAAATGTATACCGCAAGCTTTTAGGTCCTTCTCCCATTGAAGTTACGTACTTCAAGACTTTTGAAATGACCGATGATTCCAAACCAGCAGTGAAAGCTGGCACAAGTCAACAAAGTTTGCAGCACGTGCCAACTTCCATAAATAAAAAAGCGGCAACAAAATGAACTTATTAGTACAATTATGCTTTTGATAACTCACGACACCATCCACAAAATCTTTAAAACAAGTAGAAGCCTAATTCTTCTCACGGATGGTCGCAGGTGTCTTCACAGTGTGTAGTCATGAATGACTAACCACTGGTTTTGTTCAAGGTGATAACAGAACTCCAATATTATATAGCACAAAAACGCGTGCCTCTAATAGTCATCATCTGACTCCTCAATCAAGAACTTCGCTATGGTATTCACCAAAATATCTCCTTGAATGTTCACACACTTCGCCTTTAGATCTGTTATGTCATTTAAATCACCATCGATTTTAATCTCTTCACCACCATCGAAAATGTTGAGTATAGAACTCACATCATCTACCATCATATGGACATTCAGTGTGCATGTGGCTGGATCAAAGTAACTAATAGTTGTTTCAAGAAGCACCTCCTCATCTCCATTGTATCTTTAACAACCATCCAAACCCCATCTCCATTATTGCTTTCCTCTTCCCCTCATCAAAATTTACAACAAGATCCACAAATTTCTCAAGAGTGCAGCGTATGAGGAAGTTCCAATTAATAACATGCTTTTTCTCACCACTAGAGTGCTCTGATTCCACCATCCTTATAATAAAGGGTTTTCTCATCCTTCACCATGTTCTTCCATATTGCAACCAGTTATTTTCATTCCTACATAACACAAACTCACTTAAATTACATCACCTGAAAGCTTTTCCCCTGTGGCATGTTCTTCCTTACTGTTTTAATTATAAAAAATGACATTAACATTGCAACCATTGATATGAAAACATGTACCATTAAAGTTATGATCTCAATTAATTACTTACAAGAAGCCAATGAAACCACCTGATGTCTTCTTCACATTCACATTTATATTATCCATCTGAAATAAAGGATTCTTAGTATTCCAAAGGATTCCAATATTCATAAAATAATTGAAGGAAAGCACGAAGAAGGAGTATGGAGATATACATATATATATATATAGAGAGAGAGAGAGAGAGGAGAATGTGGAATATAAAATAAAATAAAGAAATGTAGGACATACCCAATATATAGATTTGTGTGAATGAAGTGGAGATTGATTGTTAAATGGAGAAAAGGGAGTGAGTCTAGGAGAGGATATAAGGGAGTGTATGAAGCAACTAATGAAGGAAAATTAGGACATGTTCTTATCAAATGTTTTGGTTGACTAGAAAGCTTCTACTTAGGCCTTTGTTTTATAATTAGTTGGACAAAGGAAATTTGATTTGTACATGAATCAGGGGGTAAAAGGAAAACTTGGAATAAGACCCCTATTTTTTTATGTTTCCTCTTATTTGTTGTATAAAGTAAATTGGTAGTAAAAGAGAAAATTTAATTTGTACTTAGTTGATCTCTTTCTTGAAAACTAACAAGAACTAAGAAGAATACTCACTGATTTCATTTCACTAACTTCAACATCAAGTTACAAGTGATTACAATATATAGGAAAAGTCGAGATGTATGAGAATTTGTACGTGGTTGATCTCTCTCTCTCTCTCTTGAAAACTAAAGAGAGCAGAGTAGTTAACAACAATAGTTACAACTCAACTAAATAAAGCTAACTAACTAAATTACATCAGTCAAAGCCTTTTAGGATGCTATGTTAGTTGAATATTGCTATGTCAGTTGAATATAACCATGTCAGCTAATATGCCCCCGAAAACTATTATGAGAGGGATCGAGAATTAGTTTGCTGCTAAGAGTAGCAAACTGAGCATATGACCATGGTTTGGTAAACGCATCAGCAAGATGATCAATAATGTTTACAAAATGAACCTCTAAATTATTGCGTACAACTCTTTCCCGAATAAATCGAAAATAAATGATGTATTTTTTGCAAGCATGAACTAGGGCAAATGAAAATATATTATCACAATATAGGAGAGGCAAAGTAAGAAAAACATGTTGAGTATATTGTTGATGCCAAAAATCACAACAACACTGATACTTGTCTTCCTTGCTAAGTATGATCATCCTCCAAGTTGGGGATCTGCAAAATACAAACAAAGAACCCAAAAGTGAGAAGAACAGGGGGTGGTTACCTCGCCTAAGGGCCTCCGATGCTAAGTCAGTAGCTTGGCATTTATTTCGACATAGTTTCCTTAGGGGAGAAATGACATACCTCTCTTTTGAATAGATGGGGGTATTTGTACCTTAGGCCTCGCTGGAGGAAGTGTGTTCAAGAAGCCTCGGGAGTGTGCTGGGGAAGCTTCCCGAGATACGATGTTTTTCCTTGACTGGACGGAAGGGTTGTGACCTTTGACACAAAGTGATGAGCATTAAATGTTGATGTGCTTTCAAAGTAACGTATCAGGGGCTGATATAACACTCTACGATGGCGATTAGACTCGTTGGGCATTTAAGCCAATGAGAAGGTGCGACCTAGGATGTTACTTTCGACGGGTAATAATATCCATGTCATTGATTATCGTCTGAACTCCTTTCGGGGGCTTCTCTTGCCGTCCTTCATGTGTTCAGATTTGTGCGATTTGAGCTCCCTTAGGACTGGCCAGGCAAGGTCGGTTCCTCTCCTTGCAACTTTCCTTTGTCACGAACTCATTTGGTACGACGTGACAAGTGTCATCACATCATTGGTAGCCGGTGAAAGACCCATAATAGTTGCCCCAAGTCGATGACTTGGGAGGCCTCATCCGCCCAGGTCTGAAGAATTTTTCATCCATATTCCTTATCTGAGTTAACTTCATGCGGTATGGGGCTAAAGGCTTCGTTCGTCCTGAGTAATCCATACTTGTGTTTGAAATTTATTCGGTTGGGAGGCTTGTATCAAATGATATTAATTACCTGACCATCTTTTGTCATGACTCATCCGCGTGTGTCATTCATCTTGAAAGTGGGGGAATTAATTGTGCATAAGTGCACGTAAAGGAAGGTGAGGGTCGCTAACCGCGAAGCCTGACTCCTCGATGTGTCACTTCATTCCTGTAGTCGTTTGAGTGACGTTTGGTCTTCTGAAAATTTTCTTATTGTTCCATGAAATGGCCATACATTGGGCGTAGAAGCATCTTGACGGTTGCCCTTATGACCCTTTTCAATGCTCATTAAATGAGCGGTTTCCTTCTTCTAAGCCTATAAATAGGCGGTTTTCCTTCTGATTCCCTTCATCTTCGCCTTCCTTACAGAGTCGACACCTTTGTCAACCTTCATTCTTGCCCCCAATTCTTCTTTTCTTCTTGGGAGAACTGTGATCATTCCCCTTCTAGGGCCTCTTCTGTTCTGGGGGCTTCCTCTTAAGATTCTCCTAGATTTCCTTCTCATGGTTGTTGTTTTCCTCTCTATTGTCTTTTAAATTCCATGCCTCAAATTTGTTGATGTCCTATTTACGGTGATTTTCCTGCCGTTGATAAACCTGCGTGGTGAACCCTTTATCTGTGTTGGTTAGCGGCTTATAATTGCAAAGCCCCTCTTAGTATGTCGTTCCTTCCTTTGTCTTCATGGGATGACCCCAACTAGAACCTCCATCATTAAGGGGGAGGTTGGCCATTCAAAACTTGATTTCGCTTTGGTCCCAGTTTCCTCGAAAGGTGGTAGTTTCTCCGAGTCTAGGTGTTGTCCCACCCTTTCCCAGATAGTCTTCCCCCAGGGTTCCATGAGTGCGTGATGACTCTGGCTTCGAGCCTTCAAGTTGTGGGGTAAGATCATTCCCGTGCAAGAGATCGCTACTATTTGAGCGACGAACATCGTGTCTTTCCTCCCTCTCCTGGTTACCTCAGAGGTTATAGCCTTCATATTCTTCTTCCTCCATCATGTAATCATCATGACATCGGATGATTGTTCTCTCAGCGAGGAGAAGTGTGGATCCCCCATCCTGGACTTTGCCAGCGTGAGAATGGGGTTTCAAGTTCTTTGAATTCAAATGGTTTTATCGTTGTCCCCAAAGACGATGTCAACTATTGATGCCAAAAATCACAACAGTACTGATACTTATCTTTCTTGGTAAGTATGATCATCCTCTTGGTCAGGGATCTGTAAATTACAAACAAAGAACCCCAAGGCGAGGAGAATTGGGGGGTGGTTGCCTCGCCTAAGGGCTTCTGATGCATATGTTAGTATTTTGACATAGTTTCCTTAGGGGAGAAATGTCATACCTCTCTTTCGAGTAGACGGGGGAATTTTTACTTTAGGCCTCGCTGGATGAAGTGTATCGAGGAAGCCTCGGGAGAGTGCTGGGAAAGCTTCCCAGGACACGATGTTTGTTCTTGATTGGACGGGAGGGAGGCGACATTTGACATAAAGTGACGTGCATTAAATTTTGATGTACTTTTAAGGTGACGTATCAGAGGTTGATCTGACACTCTGCCACGACGATTAGACTCATTCAGCGTTTGAGCTTATGAGAAGGTGCCACCTGGGATGTTACTTTCAGCGGGTAATAATGTCTCTATCACTGATAGTCATCCAATCTCCTTTCAGGGGCTTCTATTGTCGTCCTTCATGTGCTCAGGCATGTGCGACCCAAACACTCTCGGGACTGACTAGGTGAGGTGGGTTCCTCTCCCTTGAAACTTTCCTTTGTCACGAACTTATTTGGTATGGCATGACATATGTCATCACATCATTGGTAGCCAATGAAACACGCATAACATATACATTAACTACCTTAGCCAAAATAATTATGTTGTTGTGTTTGTTAGTGCCCTATACTCAGTCTCTGTTGGTGAACGGGCAACAATAGTCTATTTTTTACACCCTAGGAAATAGGATTAGGGCCAAGAAAAATAATATAACCAGTTGTGGGCCTACGATCACGGGAGTCACCTGCCCAGTCTGTGTCATAGTAGGCAGTTAAGTGTAGCTGACTTGACTTAAACATGATCCCAACCATTGGTGTACCGTTAAGGTACCTAAGCTTGCGCTTGGCAATAAAGTGATCAGAAGTGGGCTTATGCAAAATTGAGAGACTTTATTCACAACATACACAATATCTGGCCTTGTAAAAGTTAAATATTGCAAGTCACCGACTAAGCTCCTGTAATCAATAAGATCAGGCAACGGTGTACCCATATCAAGTCTTAATTTGGCTTGACAAAACATGGGGTTTTGGAAGGCTTGACATTTGACATACCTGATTTTGACAGCAAATCAAAGGTGTGTTAGGCTTGATTAACAAAAATCTCAGAGGATGTGCTACTGATCTCTAACCCCAGAAAGTACTTAAGTTCTCTCAAATCAGACATATTAGATTCATGCTTTAATTGAACAACCAGTTTGTTTATAAACTCTTATCTATCCTAGTCAAGATAATGTCATCAACATATAATAACAAGAAGGTTTTGGAAGAACCAGATACTCTAGCAAACTGGGATGCGTCAGTCTATGAGGAATGAAAGCTAAACTGACAAAAATGGGTGGTGAACCTATCAAACCAGGCTCTAGGTGCTTATTTTAATCCATATAGGGGTTTGTGAATTTTACAAACATGAGTAAGATGGTTAGGGTCTGCAAAGCCTTGTGTCTAAGACATATAAGCATCCTCCTTAAGAACACCATGTAAAATGTATTTTTGACATCTAATTAACTTAAAGACCACCCATTTGAGTACCAAGAATAGTATGATTCTCACAGTAGGTTTTTCTACAACATGAATAAAAGTGTCTGTATAATCTAACCCAATAGTTTGGTGAAAGCTCTTTGTTACTAATCGAGCCTTATACCTAGCAATAGTTTCATTAGGTTATGCTTGAGTTTGTAAACTCATTTACAATCTACAAGATTAGTGTTTAAAGGTGAAGGTGTAAGAGACCTTGATGCTGAAAAGCAGTGAACTCTTCAGCCAATGCAACTGTCCACTCATGAGACTTAGAGGCAGCATTGCATGATGTTGGTTCAGCATTTTAATAAGTAACGTGGAAGGCTTTCTTTTTTAATATGTCATAGTTTGCATTGAGAGAGAATTAGTGATTGTAGGAGTAGGCATAGTGGCAATGGGTGCACTAGGATAAGGTTCAGAAGGTAATACTTGATTAGTTTCAATCCTAGATATTGGAATAGATGTCGGAATACTAACAGAAGTAGAGCTTATAGAGTTTGTACTAATAAAAGTAGAGTTAGATGTAGGAAATATATATATGAAAGTATCAAAAGATTAAAACTCAAAGAGCTAGAATTTGTACTGTCATTATAAGAAAAAGCATATGATAGTGAAGCATAAGGAAAACTTCTCATAAAAATTAGATGCCTAGACACATAAAACTTCTGTAATGGAGGATGAAAACATAATAAGCCTTTATGTTGTAAGGTATAGCCAAGAAATACACATTGTGTATTTTTAGGACTAAGTTTGGAATTAACATAGGATTTCTGTAAAGGGTAGCAAGCACATCCAAAATAGTTTAAGTGCTTATAATCAGGTAAGGTGCTAAATAATATCTCTAAAGGAGACTAGTTTAAACTAAAGCAGGAAAAGCATGGTACCAAAAGGTAAAAGAAGTGAGGCACAGAAAAGGAGCGCCAATGTAGTTTCTATAATATGTTTGTGCTTACGCTCAGCAACACCATTTTGTTGAGAAGTGTAAGCACAAAACTTTTGGTGAATGATGCCCTATTCATTTAAAATTTGATTAAAGGCAGTACTTGAGTATTCCCCTCAACCATCAGTTCTAAAAGCTTTAATTTGATGAGACAGAAGTCTTTAAATGAAAGGTTGAAAATGTTTAAAAATTGTAAACACTTCAAACTTAAGGGTGAAAGGGAAAATCTAGGTATACTTTTCTAAATTATCAATGAAGCTAACATAATATCTAAAGTCATTAATTGAAACTTTGGCCCTAAACATCACTATGCAGAATTTCAAGAGGATTGAAAGTTATGGTTCTAGAAAGAATAAAAGGAAGTTTACTCATTGTACTACTCAAACAGTGTTGACACGCACAAACATGAGCATAATTATGAACATGAATACCAGCTTTATTTAATGTTTGTCTAAGAAATGATTAGATGGATGACCCAAGCGATCATGCCATAAAGGATCAGAAATTTTATTGCCTAAAAAAGCAATAGGAGAGGAAATAGACATAGTTGGTTTTGATGAAGATAGTGAGCTGGGAATTGGATATAATCAATTCTCACTTGGCCCTTGGTAAAGTAAGGTTTTTGTGGCCTTATCCTAAATAGTAAAGAATTCAGAATCAAAAACAAAGAAACAATTATTAGCAAGACAGTGTTGGTGAGCTAGTAAGAGATTTGAGGTAATTTTTGGAACTCTTAAGATTCTATCAAGAGAAAAACTATGAGAAGTAATATTTAAACAACCTGATCCTAAATGAGTTATAGGTAAGGCATGCCCACTTCCACAGTCCTTGAATCCTCACCATTGTAAGATGTTTTGTAAATTTGAGAGGTCTGGAGTCACATGGGCATTACACCGAGTGTCACTCAATCATTTCGTCCGATTGTGATTCTGTGTAGCTGATCCAGGAGAGAAAGAAGCTGCCATAGCTGCTAGCTGAAATGGAGGGTGTCTGCCTTGAAAGGAGTAATCCATTTTGTGGTAATAGTCCAAGGCTGAATGTCCAGGTTTCTGGCAAATGTGACAAAATGTCATATTTCCAAAACCATGATTCTGTGTATCAAAGGCTTGTCCAGATTGTGGATTGATCTGAGGAGAAAAGACCTGATTGTACTGACCCTTTTCTTTGTTACTGTTGAATCCTCCCTTAGGACTATACTGCCCAAATTGAGGAGGTTTGGTGCCTCTGTAAGAGTTTACCTCTTCTGCCTGTACAGGAATTAACCTCTGTTAAGATATTGTGCAACCATTGCAGTTGGAATTAAGGTTTGACTCAACAGACTTGTGTGTTACTGAGTGAGAAGCCTCCTCAACCTTTAAAAAAGCATGTAGTTCTTCCAAAGTTAACCTGGTAACAAATGACGCTTCTGAAGGCACTAAATTCACTGAGGAGTCCATTCAAGATATGAATGAGAATATCCTCATCATCAACGAATACAGAGGCAGCAACAAGCTTATATCCAAATTCCTCAACCCTGAGCACATAGGTATCCACAGATTCCGTAACCTTTTTAGAAACAGTTTGAAGCTGAGATTTGAGTTGTAAGATATTTAACCTAGAAGCAGTAGAGAATCTACGATCAAGAGAGCTCCAGATTTCTTGTGGAGTTCGTTAACCAACAACATAGGATAAGGCAGACTGAGACAATGTTGCATTGATCAAGGTCATAAGAGCTTGATCTTGAATAATCCAAGACTCGTAGTTAAGTTTAATAGAGGTCGTATCTGACCTTTCTCATTTCTAGAAAATTTCTCAGGGAAGCTAATCGATCCATCCATAAATCCATACAATGAGTGAGCTTTGAGAATTACAGAGATCTGAAACTTTTACAGAATGAAATTGATATGCTTTGAGTATTAATACAACTGATTTGCTCATTCAATTTAGGATGCAATATGATGATATTGCTGCTCAACGATTCAAACAGCTCCATCTCTAAACTCATCACATTGATAATGAAAACAGAGAGGAGGGATAGAGACTAGAGAGAGAGAGGGGGATGAGTTACGTAAAGAGAGCAAATTCAGACTTCAGAGGTTGAGACGTTTCTAGTTTTTGTTAAGAGATAGAACGTATAAGAGAGAACTTCAAGTTATCTACGTGATTTTCACTTAGAGTTGCATAGAGAGAGAGAGAGAACTTGCATAGAGAGAGAACTTGCATAGAGAGAGAACAGTATAACATAACAGAAGAGTATCTCTTACCGTTTTTGAAGTATAAGTTATAAAAATACAAAAAATGTATAGGATATGTTTTTCTAATTATACAAACTAATTGCTATAATTTACGTTTTAGCCTTACTATTTTTATTATTTTTTTATTACTTTTTGTGTTTGGTTGATGAGAATGGAATAGAAAATAGGGGTGTAAGAAAAACCTTTGAAATCGATGGAACCGGACCGAACTGATGTGGTTTGGTCGGTCTCTGTTTTAGATGGTTCGGTTCAGTCCCTGATATGTGATAAGTCCACGGTTCGGTTCGGTCTGTGATTTTAATAAAAAATCACACTGAACCGAACCAAACCGTACATTCAATATATAAAGAGATTTCCACAGTACCCTAACCCTAATCCATAAACATTTTCACGACTTCCTTATTCTCTCGCTCTCTCAAACTCGTTTATATTTTATTTTTTTAGTTTGTATTTTTTTTTGCCTTATGAATTTTCTGATGCTTATGAGGATTTTATTGTTTTCTTATTGTATTTATAATCTAGAACTTTGGATTAGAATGATCTCAATTCTTTCTTCTCTGTTTCCACATGAAAATTTACGTTTTCAAGAAATTGTTCAAACTAAGACTTGTTTGTTTTCAATAGAATTTATTCTGTTTATTTTATCGGTTTGAACTAGTTCGGTGCGGTTTAGAAAAAAATTTACAGTTCGGTTCAACGTGATTTCTTCATTCTGATCGGTTCGGTTCCTACTTTTGATAAACCGCATTTGCGGTTTGGTTCGGTAAAATACTTTAAACCGCATCGAAGAATCGAACCGTTTACACTCCTAATAGAAAGGGAAGAAATGGCATTCGACAATAAATGAAATTAGTTTCTTTTTCTAATTTTTATTGTAAAATGTGTTCCTTAAACGGCACACACCAAGAGGTTGATTGGAAACGGAAATAGCAATGTTATCCATAACAAGACCCATTCCTACCTTCATCATGTTTTTTTCCATTCCATAATTTCCGGCCTTGGTTAGGGCCTCCTCTAATCTCATTCTTTGTTGAGAAGCGTAATTAGTGCCAGCTAGATTGTCTCCTTGACCCAAATGAGATCGTATGTGTCAGATTCATATACAATTAAATAGGAAAACTTAGTAGTTTGGTATTGGGTAAATAAATTTTAAAATAAGATTATTAAAATATGATTATGAGAATTGAAATGTTTGGAAAGTCAAGATTATTTTATTTAGTAACAACATAAAATATTATGATATAATGGTAAAAATATTAAAATATTTATTTATTTTGAGAAAATTTGTAAGGAAATGTTTTAAAATGGAAGAAATGAGTAATTGAGATCTCTGGCATAAAGATACCCTTCGATAAGAGGGGCGTATTTTAAAATGAAAGTAGGGGTATGCGGAAACTGATCAAACTGAGCGGGACCAAATCAGACTAAACCGAAAAAATTCGATTTGGTCAGTATTTTAGTAACTATAGTCGGTTCAGTTTTGGATTTTAAAAAAACTGAATTTTCAGTTCGATACAAAATTTTCCTACATTTTGGACCGACCGACTGTATCCTCCTTCATATGTATGTCATATTTATTTTCTCACATTTTCCTCCTTTCTTGTTTCTCACATTTCTCTCTTTTTTCATTTCTTATATCTCTCTTTGATGTTTAGTTTACATGTTGTGGTTTCAATTGTTAGTTTATATACACATAATTGATCGGTTCGGGTCTTCGTGATGACAAGACCGTGAATTTCAGTTCGTCTAATTTTTATGCTAAAAACCAGGCCGAACCGACCATGGGTAGAAGAACTGAGTACTTGAGATGTTGTGCATAAAAACTCCTTGATTAAGAGGGTAAAGGGGTCTCAAGATACCTCAAATGAGGGTATCTTGATATTTTGGGTATCTAAAAATTATAGAATTTCTCATACCAAATAAGCGTATCACTTACTTTCCCCCACATTCCAAGTATTTTGGCATACATATCCCCTCATACCAAACACCACTCACTTCGTTTCTCATTCTTAACTTGTGAAAAGGGAAAAAATTATGAATTTATCTAGGTTGTTAAAATGAATTTATAATGTTTCATTTGTTGAAGACTAAAACTAACAGTTCATATTAGAAGAAACAAGTTTGTTTATATCAACCATGCATATCGAGAAATGTGCCCATTCTGGTTTAGGAAAAACTACAATTTTAGAAACACGTTTCCATTCAGACTCTTTTAAGTAGTTTGACGTTATGTTCGTGAGGCTAATTTGCTTGAGTATGGCTAATTTTCAACGTTTTTTCCAGGTCGTCCTTCTAGAGCCCCTAGCATTTTAAAGGTTATTTGGTCTTCTCTAGTCAGAATGACTTAAGGTTGATACAAATGGAGCGACCTTTGATGGTGTTGGTCTTGTTGATTGTGGAGGAGTTTTCATTGTTGTAGAGGCTTTGTTAAAGGTTGTTTTGTTATCCCCTAGGTGTCTGCTTTGCTTTCGAGGCTAAGTTGGTGATGGTCGTCCATGCGATTGATTATGCTTGGACCTTTGGCTAGCGTTAGTTGTGGTTAGAGAGTGATCTTATTTTTCAGTAACCTAATTTCATTTCAGGTCTTGTAGGGTCCATTGGCTTTGGTATCCTACTTGAGATATATGTTTGACTTTACTCTCTTAGACAAAATTTGTTGTTACAACATTTACCGGGAGAGTAATCGTGTTGCATATCACTTGACGTCTAAAAACACTTGTATATTTACCCATACTTGATGGTGGACTACTCTGACTTTTTACTTCTGGTGATATTTGTAGCAATCATTCTTTTAAGTTCTGTTGATTTTTTTTCTTTGTGTATTCTTATGTTCGCTTTTTATTTATTTTAATAATATATTAGGCCATGATAATTGATAATGGCGTTAAAGAGTGTTAGTCTAACTGAAATATCTTAATGCATCTACTGCTCTTTTCACTCACAACTTCATCTAAAAAATCATGTACAATTTTGATAAAAGCCAAGTTTCTATTTTAAGATTTTAAACTTTGAGGTTCACAAGAAGAATACAAAATAGTACATTACATGACTTATATCATGTATTAAAAATTGACACAGTAAGGCAACCAGCTAACCCCTCATCGGCTTGGAGAAAGTTTCTCAAGTTGAGACACGAGTGTAAGAATTTATGTGGTTTGAAAGTCGGTGCTGGTAGTAATATATCTCTCTTCCATGATCCATGGCATCTGGGTGGTGTTCTTTTCGAGAAATGTGGGAATAACATTATTTCTAGTTCGGGTCTCCCTTCTTCTGCCTTCGTCTCTGCTTTGATTGGGGATGGAAGTTGGTTTTGGCCTAACTCTTCGATTGTTGACTGCTTTGTGCATTGGGGTTTTGATGTTGTTGATTTGCCTCTTCTTTCCAATGATTTGTGGATGTAGAATTTATATCCTAACTGCAGTTTCTCCATTAGTAAGACATACAAAGCCTAGTATTCTGAGAAGCCGATGCAGCATTGGACTGACTTAGCATGGTTTTCAGGTCATAATGTAGATTTATTACTTAGTTGGCTTGCCTGAACAAGTTATCAAAGAAGGATCGTGTGCATGCATGCAACACTAGTGTGAATATTGCATGTGTTTTTTGAACAGGGGTATCGAATATGTGGACCATTTGGTTCTTCACTGACCAGTAACTCAACCATTACTGTTATCTTTGTTGATAAAATGCAATACTCCTTGTAGCTGCTCTTATTGGGATTCTTTGCTACTTTGGCTGGTGCAGATAAGGAAATCAAACGTGTATTCTTGGTTGAGTTCTAAGCTTGTTTTTTCGATCTTTGTCTATTGTGTCTGGATTGAGAGAAATATGAGGGTTTTACTGGTAAAATTATGGATGCTTTTATTCTCTCTAGGAGAATCTGATATAGTCCTAAATAGATTAACTTTTCTTAATAGAGATAGGAATCTTCAATTTGATGATTCTCTCACGCTTTAGTTGTAAAATGTTCTTTTAGTTTGTTTTGTCCGTTCTCTTGTCCTGAGGTATGTCCCTTGTATTTGTGTAATTTTTTTTATTAACATATTTACCCTTTTGACTAAAAAAATGACACAACAATCTAATATGTAACCATATAAAATAATCATGAAAAACATTAAACAATTTTTAGAAGTTCTCTAATGATTCTATTTGAGTTTTTTTGGTCATATATGATTTATATTTAAGTTGGACGCCTTACAAAATAGCGTATTTATGTAACAAAGATGCTAGAATGAATTTCTAAAGACAATAAATTAATTGAACCAAATCAAAATTACAAGGAGGATGATCACAAAAATCATAAGAGTACGAGGTGGATTTAATGTCTTAGTCATTTCATTTTAGCTACCAAAAAATTACTTTTTTAGCCAAAAACGAAAACAAAAGAGACGCCACGTTCTCAAATTCAATATGGGAAAATGTACCTGAGTGATCCTTTCTCAAAATAACCCAAGAATTTTCTTATATTGATTCCATGCAAATTTCTGAAAGCAGACGAATGTAGATATAATATATAGAGCAAATTAAAGCTTCGAGCTCTTTCTTTCTTCTGCGGGCAACTGTCTCCATAAAATTCACCAGGCACCACACCATCCATACGCTTTACTCTTTCTTCTCTCGGAAGCAAATATGTCAAAAAACGAAGAGCCTCTGGAGGACGTGACAGGGGATTCTTTTCAGAAGGTGAAGCAGAAATTGAAGGATCGTTCAAAGGTGTGTATGGTTCATGTATCATCTTTACTAGTTTTAACTATCCGATTGTGTTTCTTATTAGTTTTTTCGATCTGGGTATTGTAGAAAGTGGCTCAAACGAAGGAGATCCTCTCCAAACAGGCCGTTAAGATCGCTAAACAGGCCGAAGAACATGAGAGGTTCATTAATAAGGTTCAATTTTTCCTCTTCTAGCTGCAGAATCAATTTGATGGGTTGCTTTAATATCCCATGTTTTCTTTTTTGTTGAATATGCGATCTAAATGCATCAGCAGTTGCATAAAACTTGTCTAATATGATTTATTATCTTGTTTAGGTAACCCATTTTTGGGGGGTTCTTGGGTTTGGAGGTTTTTGTTTCCTGTTGGGAGCAAGTGAGTAAAAAAATTAGCCTGAATTAAGTGTAATAGTACTCTAATTAAAGCAATGTTATTAATTGTTTCTTTAATTTTCTTTTACCAGGACCCCAAGATATTCCATACGTATATTGTTTGTTCTATGTTACCTTCGTCCCCCTTAGGTGGATATACTATCGGTTCAAGAAATGGCATTACTATCTTTTGGTAAGCTTCGCATGTCTTATTCTCTTTTTACCTCTTATGTACGTAATACAATATCTATGTGTAGTCGTGGTTTTAGCTTTTACTTTTCTGATAATTGAGCTTGAGCTCTAGCTTAGTATGATGTGTTTAATCATGCTTTCACTGCACATAGATAAATTAGCTGATCTTTTGGACTGATGCGGAAGTTTGGGAAGATTATCACTCTTTATTGTGGTTTTGCTATATGTCGGATCATGTTTGCTCACGAGAATAAACTTACACTGCCTGAAATGATGCAGTTCGAGTCAATTTGTCCGGGAATAATGAGAAGGACTGGTATATTTCGTAAATATCAATTGACTTAACTATGAGAAAGTTTTCCTTAGGCGGCGGACTTACCTACGAAGAGTATTTGAATTGATTGGTAACATTATGTAGGACAGTAAAAGTGTTATTGGATCTGGAGACTGGAGTGGCCAATATCTAGCATTTAGGTGTCTTTCATAATCGCCATGGACGTACTATGATTTAAGTCGCTTTGTAGCTTTTTGAAAGCTTTTGCGTCTGTAGCCGTCTTCCTCTAATAATATCGTAAGGAGCAAAATGATTATGGGTTTAAGGTGTTCGATTTCAAAATTTTAGGTGTTTTACATATGAATTGGCTTTGATAAACTACTACTTAAGTATTTTGGTAGCTTTCTGAATTCTTTTGCATCTGTTAGTAAAGCCTTTTGGCATCGAAATTATGAAAACAATTGTTCTTACCAGAATTTGAGAAATTAACACAATTGTTCTTTCTGGTCAGGATTTTTGCTACTATGCAAACACAATCTTCTTGATTGACCTTCTTTTTTATCCAAGGAATGAAAAGCTATTCATGGTCTGCTTCTCGTTTGCAGAGGTAAATAAGTGGTGACAGACTCACAGTATTTGCACGTTTGGCCTGAAAGCCTCCATCTGACAATGTTTCTGAGTTTTGACTTGTTAAAATTTTGCTATAGGGACCATTAGCATGGGCAATAATTGTTTGGCGTTGTAGTTTGGTTTTCAGTTCTGCTGACAAAATCGTCAGTGTCCTCATTCATCTTTTACCCGGTAAGTTTATTTATCCTCCTTTGTCTGCTAAAACATGAGAAACTAAATAGAGAAGCCAATCAATTTGATTTTTATGTACATATATATAGTTTTTCATAGCTGGATGGATGTAAATAAGAAGGTATAATTAGTAATTATTCTTGTATTTTTACTTAAACAACTTTATTTTACATTAATAAGCGAATGACTTTATATGCCAAAAACACATGCTTCTTTGCTCTTTAGTAAACTGTTCTTTACATTATATGTAGTTTTAGGAGTATAGACCAGTTCTGGATGCATCATTAAGGGGAAAAAAGAAGAGGGAAGAAAAGTATTGCACCTAAGGTGAAAATGTAGCTTAACTTCTGGCTGTGAAGAGAAGCTCAAATTTTTAGGCGTAAGTTGTATAGAGAGTCGTCATGCAAATGTACGTAGAAACGGTTGACTATCAAGAGAGGAAAATGATACTTTTTGAAAGCATAATCTTCTGATATTAAACTTTGGAAAACAATATTGTTTTCACATTTTCTGCTAGCTAGTTTTCGAATCACCGACGAGAGACAGGCTCTAGATTTCTGCAGCTATTACTTCTAGTAGACCTCTAATTCCTATATTGATTCGGGCATGCCTAAAGAGAGGCAAGTGTATTGCATATATGATAAAGGTTTTTAATACAAAAAGGGAAAGAAAATCTAAGAGCCTTAGTGTTTTTCTTTTGCAGGGCTAGTTTTCTTCACCATTCGATGGTGGAATCCGGCAACCTTCGAAGCAATGCATCCCGAAGGTGGTTCTGGCATAGCTTCATGGCCATATGTGGAAGATAAGTCATACCTATGGACATGGCTATTTCTAGTTCCCTTAGTTGCGTACACTCTCTGGCAACTTATGTATTTTCTCATTGTCAATGTCTTGCGCCGCCAAAGGCTGCTGAGAGATCCCGAAGTCATGACTTCTTACAGGTCTCCCCCTCTCTCCCCCTCCCCCTCCCCTCTCCCCGCTCCCCCTCTCTAAACTTGATGATTATTTGCGTAGGGAACTTTCAAAGAAGGCACAGAAAGCGAACAACGTATGGTGGAGATTAAGTGGTGTGCTTGGGGATCAAAATCGGATGTTAATGTACATATTATTCCAAGGCATATTCACCATCTTGACGATGGCGCTTACGGTCCCGGTCTTCTTGTCCTACAAATTACATGTGGTTTTCCAATTACTCAAGGTCTCTGCTGCAGTGTGGAATGGAGGAAGCTTTCTTCTAGATGTAATGCCTAGGCAGGTTATTCTCAAGGAGAAAAAGAAGTCAGAATCGCAGCCAGTTGAAGCCGAACATGATCCATCTTCTTCTACTCTAATGGAAAACACCATGAAGAACCATAATTCTTCAGAAACATTTCAATCCTAATAGTCATCCTTAGTTCTAGTGACCGAATTGCAACAGTTTTGAGTCTTGCTATTGAATGCTATTGATTTGGTTTGCTTTAGGAGGGTTGTTGCAGAGGATTGAGATCATTTTCTGTTCAACTGAACGGGAGATGTGCTTTTTGACAGATTTAGATCATTAGTTTTGCTTTCAGTAGCTAAATCATGTTAACTTGATGACACTGAAAACAAAATCAATGGTCTAGATCGGTCTAGATATGTTGAAAGTACTTTCCCCCGTTATGAACAAGAGAGATCCAAATCCGTTAATGGATTCCATATTTCATTCTTTGAATCATCGTAGTGTAGTGAGATTAATAGTTAGGCAGGTATTTTAATCAGTAGCGGCCTTTAAAAATGGCAGTTGTGAATGTATCAGATGCAATTATAACTCTTTGCTTCAAGTATTGTTGTATATAGATAGAATTGGTTTGGTTGAAGCTTTAAACTTTTATAGTTTTATATTTAAACCGCAGCTAATTGAAGTGACATTTCTTTTATTAAATGAACTGAGATTATCTTTTGAATGAAGTGATGAAGTGGATGTTGAGTTTGCTGTGTGATTGTTATAATATGAATTTCCAATGATCCATAAAAAGCCAAATAATTACAATAAAACATTTTCATTTGAGTAGAATATGAATTAGCCTATTGGACTAAAGCTTATAAGTGTAACGTTATGCCAAACAAAATAATCATTCATTTGTCAAATTTCCATTTTCCTCCATACTATTTCCAAGGCCCAAGCTATCCCAAGCACCTTTGTGTCTGTACAAATGAGCTTATAATTGCTACGAGGATCCAGTGATGAAGACAAATATCATATTCCCAAGTTTCAAATATCTTTAGCATTTGGTGTTGGGAGGAAAATTCTTGATGGAATCTTCCAATACATAGAGCGTTGTTAATGTAATAGCTAACATTATATAACTTAAGGATTGAACCTCCACGCTTCGTTGCACAAGATTACGACGATATTGACGGACCACAAAGAGGAAATTAACAAAAACAATGGATATAAAAACAAGTACACAACTTCTGTATTTCAATGGTTAAAAACTGATTAATAAATGTACATTCATTTTAAAATTTCTTTCTTTGGTGTTTCAAAAGTCTAGATTTAATAAATAGCTGGGGATACCTAAGCATATACCATAAGGAATTAAAAAACAATGTGAACACTGATCTTCAATGCTGACTTACATTAACTGTATTTTTTGCCTATGTTTAAGAAAAAAATAAAAAAAAAATGAAAGATTACATTACACTTGAATACAAATTGCTTCCACACAAAAAAAAGGCCTAGAAACTGTTGTATTACACTCCATGACCACTACAAGACCTGAAACCCAACAATTTGATGCAAAAGAAAGAGAAATTGCAGGGGGAGACTGAAATTTTCGAACCCTACAGTCTGTTTCTATGATTTCCCATGATCACACCACTTGTGAAAAACATGGTTTTCTTAACAAATACCCCTCAGTGTTGATGAAACGACGAGGGGGAAAATGAATCAACCCAGACACAGAACAAGATATAAGTGTCCGGGAGACGGAAAATAGACTATACAAATGGACCAAGGCAAACAGTGAGTATATTCACAACATTAATCGTATATTCATTTTGCGTGCAGTATCCGACAACTAACCATGAGAGGATTTTTGGGATTTGAATTCGTCGATGTGAGCGTTATTACTCTGCCCGTTGAAGTAAAAACCCAAAGCCCGAGTTTTCTCGTATCAATGGTGGGGGATCGACATCAGCTATATCTACTTGTTGCATTGATTTGGAAATATCGTCCACAGAAAACGGGATGCTGCATAATAGAAATAGATTAAGAATTGTGATTATGAGGTCCTTTCTTGTTCAATCGAACAAGAGATGTCGTTTTTCATCTGGCTGCTGAGCTCAGATAATGAAGGGGATCTATTTCACAGAAAAACGATATCTCTTGTTCGAAGGGGATCTATTTCACAGAAGGGGATCTATTTCACAGAAAAATGAAAACGTTGATAATGAAGGATTATAAAATGACTGATGAAGAAAAGGCGATGAAAACGATACCTCGAGTCGTCATCCAATAGGAAAGAACTGCTTACAGCATTGTTGGAGTCCTCTGTCATCAGGACCCTCATGCTAGAAATAACCTGTGCTTCAAAGTAGGCATATGAATACAGATAAATGAGAGAACCAAATAGTACAAAGCTTTACATTTTGGAAATTATGTATCGACTCATAAAAGTAACATAGTTGGAACAAGTTCAAGCCAACTTACTTCTGAAGACACACTGTGTGTACCATATTTGTCGTCCCAGTACATTGTACTGATCCTATATAGCTGTTGTATACTAAGCACCTGAAGAAGCAGCAAATAGTATCTTGATTAAAAGAAAATAATGAAATAAACCAATACAGCATATAGTAAGTGAGAGAGATGACTAACCGGACAAAGTTCTTTTGTTATTTCATTCAAGGTCTTCTTCGGTTTTTGATGTATTACCTGAAGGGGAAAAAGTTAGGTATCAAATCATGCAGTTTTGTTGATTTCTTGAGTACAAGAGCTATGATAGTGAAACTTACAAGGAATCCAACAGCTTGTCGAATATGCCTTAGTTCCTCCCAAGCAGATCCTGCGTACTATTTGGAAGAAAATATAGGTTAAGGCACGTGAAAGACTGCAAAACATAAATAAATATGCAAATAAATAATATTGCATTTTCACGCGGTACTCACTTCCTCAGTCGCCCCGTAACACCACTGTTCTAATTCACCCAAACCTGCTTTCACATACTCTCCGTTACTGAATGAACAACACTCGCGCCTCAAAAGAAGGCTGCAAAAACAAGCAGTTAGATACATCAAGTCTCATTGGAGAATACATTTTGTAATATATTTAATCAACTGTGCACAGAAGAGAGTAAACTTGAACAGAGATACCTATTGAAAAGCTGAACATTGATGAATGAAAATATCTGAGTGAACACTTTGCGGACTAAAAATGGAGGTGCCTGTGAAGCCAAGCCATATATGAGAATGTAAGCCCCTACCAAAAAACTTCATAAATGTGGACGGAGATTCAATGTTTATCTTAGAACTCACATAGTTTGATTTCATCATCTTTAAATAGTTGTTTAAGCTTTTCACAATGCTTTGCCAGTGAGCAATCAAAGCTTGTTGGGCAACAGCGTTAGCCTGGGAACGGCCTTTCACCAAACTCCGTGATGTCCTGGGTGCCTGCATTTGAATAAAATCTACAATTAGTTTACAGCTCCTTATCTTATTTGGAACTCTTACCATTTAGGATTAAAATCACTAGAACACAAACGATTATTGGCTTGCAATCTTTTTCTGGTCTTCATGTGGGAGTAGACAGCAGTAGACATATAAGAAATGCAACTCTCACACTTTGATTGTACTAAAAATACTTATTTTCCACACATCCCCTTCTTTCCTAAGTAACAAGAAGTCTTGATTAGCATGAGGAACCGAAACTCGAGAGGCCTCAGCCAGAAGCATAACCAAACTTGGTTATTCATATTAACCTTTTGAACGAGAGTGATAGAACTACCTCCAATAAGGTACCAACAACAAATCAAATCTGAATAAGGGGTTGAAACTCTTTGAGAAGCTGCGTGGATAACTGGTATTTGTTTGTAAATGATCTATTTTCTTTAGTGGGTGCGAGGACCTTCTTGTTCTCTCATCCTTTCCTTCGTAACTTCTAATTATTGATGAATTTTCAGAGAAGAGGAGTCACCACCAATGATTAAGTTTTGGTGTAATTGATCGCTTAATCTTATAGAAAAGAATTGGTCATTAAATGCCAACTGGTTTTCAAAATGTGTTTTCTTTGACTCCAAAAATAAAATCCAGAGATAAAGGATTTGTCGTTTAGTCACGTCAAAGGAATGTGTTAGACATCATTGAACATTCATAAACCTAGGTTGTTGCTGAACTGGTTATGTATTTAGCTATGCCCATCATATGTGCAAACAGACTTATTAAAGTTCCTCGGTTAGTCATTGATTTTCAGCCATGAATTATTTTTCTTTCAGTTAATAGTAACCACTGAATCATTCATGACACATTGACATACCTGGATGCATAATCCAAGTAATGGTGAGATCTCTTTCTTTAAATTGTCTCTTATCATTCCGTATATTTTCTCAAGGAACGCAGTGAGCTGTTGCTTGAACAGTAGAGCTGGATACTTGGCCTCAACCTGCCGAAAATCATCCAGCCTACTGAGCCCTCGGCCATTAAGAAATGAGAGTCCAGCACTCTGAGGAGATGCCCGTAATCCCTATAAATTCACAGAAGAGAAGAAAAGGGAGAAAGGAAATATTAATATACAAAATAACATACATAGAACGGGAATGATATATGTTAAAATGTGCTCGCTTCATACCTGAGACATCCTTCCAAAAAGAGTTGCTGAAGTTGTTCTCCGCCTCTGCGGTGTCATGCTTGCTGCTCCACTAGCTTTTAGCGTGTGTTGGAGGAGCAGTAGTAAAGTTGATGTATTAGATAACCAATAGGCTAATACATCATTGTTGTCCTGGACCTTCATTAAGGTAAAAGAAACCGGCGTAATAAACATTTAGGTCCATTCAAAAGTTTATGGACGCATAAAAAACTCGATGACAGAAAAATGCAGAAATTCAGCCACAGAAACAGCCTTTCACCTCTACAGCTGCAGCTATCGTTTGAATGATTCTATCAAAAATGCTAGTCCTTTCAACTTCAAATGATCTCCAGTGAAGAAGGCATTTGTATATGACACATGCTGCAACTGGTTTGCCCCCAGAGAACCCTAAATCTTGTGTTATACACCTGATCAACAGCTCTTGATTCTCCTGAATCAGATAAATGTTTCACATTAAGAAAGACTTATTGAGATAGTAAGGTATTTCAAGTGCGGCACCATTCCCTTATATTGTTCTTTGTGAACCACCCAAGTAATTACTCACTTGCTGCTTTTCATTAAGAGATTTCTGTGGTTTTTCCTCAGAATCAGGCTCACGTGCATTTGATAGAGCAAGAGACATGTCCTGAAATATATAGTATAAAACAATAGTGAATATTTCAACTATCATTCACCGAAATGTGTGTAATCATCAGAAGCGATGGTGTTTTTTGCCAAAATAAATGTTTCCTTACTGATGAAACCTTCGCCTCTCCATGTAGAATATTCCCGTTCTCTGGTGTCCTCTAGTAATTTAAAGAAACAGTGTTATCAAAAACCCACACAACAAAAATCATAGGACATAAAGATAACGAGTGATACCTGAATTATCATCGACTTTGGTCTGGCAGATAAAGCTTTCCCAGTTGGTGACATTGTCAATGCTTGCTGGCGAAGTACTTGATTCTCCGACTCTGAATTCGAAAGTTTCTCTTCTAGCCTGAACAGTTATAGAAAATGAATCCACTTGAGTAACCAGGTAACCAAGACTGAAACATTGCATCATTTAATTAATCTCTTTAAGCCGATAAAACAGGTGTCTAACAAAATTTATATACATGAAATAATAGAGTATCCTTCTTTTACAAGATACAAACCTCTGCACAGATTCCTGGAGCTGATCCACCTTTTGTTCGGCATTTTCTAGCTTTTTAACCATCTCAGCATTTCTAGCCTCAGCATCTGCACTGACTTTCCTGGCCTCCTCTGCTGCTTTTCTTTCCGATAGCAGCAAAGCCTATGCATTTATTTCAGTCAGTAGGGAACATAATTCTAGGTCAGATATAATTCAAGAAGTCACGTAAATATCATGTGGAGACTTCACTAAGAAATTAAACCCTTGCCACACCCCTTTTCATCAATTAAACCAACAACAAAGCGTTAATTACTATTTTATTTATGCGTATCTACATACTAGATCACGATTATTTCACTTTAGCACAATCAGATTCTAAGGCATTAATTTGAATATTAAAATTGTATGTTGCTTAATATGCCAGATTTATACTTCTTGTGCATTAAAATATAAATCTGCCTTTATGTACTGAAAGAATGATAGTGGAGTATACTTCTGCCTGTTGGAATGTTGTCCCACATCGCCTAGACTTGCCCATTTTGTGCTAGTTATAAAGTTCTAGTACCCCTCTCCTCAACACCTAGGTTTTAAGGAGTGATCGGGCTGGGCTCTTCAAGTTGGTATCAGAAATTCCTGGTTATAAATCCCCTATGCAGTTGAAGTAGGCGATTATGTGCAACTATTCTTGTCTATATCAGAGGACAGGAAGAGTATTTGGAGGGAAGTTTCTAATGAAGGTTTCTTGTGCACGTAAGATGGGATAGTATTTTGGTTCACAAACTCACATCTAGTACCAGGTCATGTAAACTCTTCATAACTGCCCATTCACAATCACCTCGGAAAATACCATCATTATTGTTATCATATTTATAACTCAATGATACCCAAAACGTAGCCAGCTCGAAAACTCAAGCTACCCCTGACAAACTGGCAATAACTTGGTAAACAGAAACCACCACATCAAGCTGTTGTAACTAACCCATCCATGCAAGATTCACCACAATCTATCTATAATTGCACCCAGCAAACTCTTCCTAAAACGATTTTTAAATGACCAATCTGCATGTGTCAGTGACAACATTCCAACAGTGTCAAGGTCCATTTACAATTGTTATGTGCACCATAACCTCCATATCATGTTTACATTCACCATATTGTAGTGTCCAGCATATTGTGGTCAAGTCTCAGAAATCTAAAGAGTGTATTATTTTACCATATAGTGCTTGAATATGAGTTAAATTTCAGATGCACCATACTCCAAGAGCTTTATAGGCATTAAACAGACCAACTTCCTCACAACATGAAATAAGATTTATATAAGTGAGTGATTATTTGTTCAAATTCTAGAAATTCTTTTTATGGGTCTAGTTATCAAATCATAGTTTCATTGTGCTAACAAGTAGTGAGCCAGCCTTCCCCTTCCCCGAGCAATCCCCATGGGTAACCCACCCCAAGAGAAACCCCCATCCCAGACCCGCGAGAAACCCTTCCCTCTTAGCAGTGAGTTTCTTTCAACCCCTCCGGCGAGTCGCAGTCGTCTGGTACCCCGACTCGTGCGCCGGCGCCACGGTCTCTGTCCGGCGAGCTCCAAATCTCAGCGTTTTCAGTCTGGGTTTCTCCCCTGTTTCGGAGTATGGAGACAGAGGGCAGTTTTATGTGGACCTAGGTGTGCTGTTGGGTTTTGAAGGCGGTCTCCGATGGCTCCGAGAGGCACCCCGCCGTTGAGAGTCTCATTTCAAAGAGACTGGAAATCTTTTGAGGTGGAAGTGGACAATAGAATTGATGCTGCGAGGTATAGAGGGTGCGAGCGAAGCAACGGCCGAACTCACCGTATGGTTCTAGGGCTTAAAGAGATGAGATGGGTGATATCTATCATGCGCATTGCGGAGAAAGGGCAGCTTAGATCGTGGTACTTGGATGGTCCCAGAAGGATCATAATGTCATCTAAGGTGAATAGGAATGGGGCGTTTCTGGTTATCACAGTAATAGAAAACAGAGGCAGATGCTCCATTAGCCAGCCTGGTACGGATTCAGTGGGATGGGAGTGGGTTGCGTGGAGACTTGAGGCATTGCTTCCTCACTATCCATTTGTTCGAAAAGAAATCTCTTTTGCTCAGATGGTGAAAAACAATAAAGCAGGGAAATTGGGCCCTACTCTGGGGAATGAGCTGACTGGTTTTGATTGGAATGCAAGTTCCAACAAGCCGAACAAGGTGGAAGTTATTCTTCAGAGATCCCTTGTTGGGAGAGCAATATCGAGAGTGGGCGCCATGGGGGTTTATTGAGGGTAAAAGCGTTGCAAGGAGAGAGTCACTTGTTTGTGTTTTCGTCGAGGTCAGCAGGGGAAAAATTTGCTAGAATAGACCTATGGGAGATTGAAGGTGCAGAGTTAGAACTAAGGAAAAGGGACCCACTAGTGGGAACGAGCAACACCAACATCTTCTCCAATTGTAAGAGGATTAGAGTGGAGGGGGTGCCCCTCCATTTATGGAACACAATCTCTTTAAGGCTGTTGGGGAGAGTTTTGGAGATTTACTAAGGGTTGATGAGGATACTCTCAAGTTCTCGGAGTTAAGTTGGGTGAGACTGTTGGTTCGCAATAATTGCAACGGACCGCCGGAGTTCAGGGTGAAGAATGGGAATAGGTTTTTTTCTATTCCCATAGTCAAGGAATAGTTTACCAAAGTTGTGGAAGGTAGTCAGCGAGCGCTAGAGAAGAGATCCATCGTTACAGATAAGAGGAAGATGACAACTTTACATGCACAAGAGGCGCGAGGTAGCTTAATTGGTTTCAGTGGGCCGATACAAACAGACTAAAGGTGACTCAAAGTTAAAAGATATGTGAGGCAGACTTGGGAATGGGGTGGAACGATTTTTTAAGGGTTCGGACCAGCCTTTGCAGAAAGGGAGGGGAATGGGTCCTTTTAACAAGCCCAGACAAGTTTGGGTCAAGAAGTTAGCAAACTTTAAGTACGGGACGAGAGATTCCAAAGGAAAAATGTGATGTTAAGAGTCCAGGGAACCTGTTTTTGAGGGAGTTTTTTCTCATGAAACAGGTTGTAGTAGTGCTCCTTACGAGAAGCAGAGTGTTTTAAGCTCGAAGTCTATCGTTGAGGAGAGAGCAGTTGCGACGGAGGTTGGTGGGGATCTTTCTATGGGAGGAATGAGTGATGATGATTCAGAGAGGCGGTTGATTCTGTTTGAACCAGATAGGTACAAGTGGGAAAAATGGTTTCTATCAGGGAGTGGCTTGGAGAAGAAGTTCTTAGTGTCTCCGCTCGCTATGGTAAACGTTGTCGAGGAGGATGTTAGTCCTTTCGCTATCGGCGATGGTGTCAACAAAGATACAGAGGTCTCGAGATGGGTTCTCCCTAAAATGTAGACTTAGTAAAAAAATTTGGGGGTTCTGGTAGAAGGTTTTGAACATAAGGCTCAATGTTTGTTCTCGGAAATTGAAGGTATGTGGAGGAACTCAGGGAAAGGGAGAACTCCTAATGGGTCAACGAAGAAAAAGGGTAGTCGCGAGTTAAAAAGGCTTGAGTGGAATGTTAACTATGAGAGGGGAAGACCAGGAAGCATGGAGGAGAATTCAATGGGGCCTAATTCTGATACTTGTGAGAATTACTTATGTCTTTAAAAATTATTTCGCGGAATGTGAGGGGTTTGAATGATTGTGATAAAAGGTTGATTGTGAAAAATATGTTGAAATAATGGAGACTAGATATTCTTTGCCTGCAAGAAACAAAATTGGCTAGTTTCAATTTAGCTGATTTCAGAAGCATTTGGGGTTGGAGACAGGGGGTGGAGAGTCCTTGATGCCATCGGGACCGCAGGGGGGTTCTTATTTGTTGGGATGAAGTGAAGTTTAAGTTAGTCCATTCAAAGCCCGGTCTTTCTTCTTTATCAGTCATCTTGACTCCTGTTGAGGAGGATAGAGAGTTCTTAAGGGAGTTGTCCGGTATTAGAAGCAGATGGGATCAGCCTTGGTGTGTCGAGGGTGACTTTAATATGGTCAGAGCACCTAGGGACAGGTGGAATAGTATAGGCTTTTCGGCAGACATGTTAGCTTTGACATAGTTCATAGACGACAGTTGTTAGTTGGATATTCCTTTAAAAGGGAGTACTTACACTTGGTCCAACAACAGAGATAGGCCCTCCTGGTCAAGGATTGATAGATTCTTATATTCTACAGATTGGGATGAACTCTTCAACAGTATTCGGCAACAGTGTCTTTCAAGGATCGTGTCGGATCATTTCCCTATTACGCTTAACCATGATGAGGCTTGTAAACAGAAAACCCATTTTCGTTTTGAGGCTATGTGGTTCTCGCATGAAGGGTTTATGGATTTTGTGGGGCAAAAGTGGAGCTCTTATGTGGTGGCAGGGGAACCATCCTTTTCTTTTGCGAAGAAACTTTCTATGTTGAAATCTGACTTGAGGAAATGGAATGTTGAGTCTTTTGGCATGCTTCAAAATATCAAATTAACTTTGTTAAGTAAGCCAAAGGTGTTAGACAACGAGGAACAGCAAGGGCAGTTGCCTCCAGAGAAATTTGAGTGCAGGGAGGGTATCAAAGGCAGATTGAGTAGAGTTACGATGGCAGAGGAAATTCATTGGAGGCAGAAGTCCAGAGCTTTGTGGTTGAGTCATGGAGACAGAAATACAAAGTACTTTCATGTTGTGACTCGAGCCCATAGGCGATCCAATTCTATTGGGGCCATCGAGATTGAGGGAGCGTTTCAGAGGAGGCTGACGTTCGCGAGGGGATAGTGAGTTTCTTTTCGAGGTTGTTTAAAGAAGTGCAAGATTGGAGACCGAAATCGGTCGAGACAGATTTTGCGTATTTAACTTCGGCGGAGGCGCAATTCTAGAGGAGGCACCTACTATTGAGGAGGTCTACGCAGTTGTTATGAGTTTGAAAGGAGATAAGGCTCCGGGGCCCGACGGCTTCCCTATGATGTTCTTTCAGAAATGCTGGGATATCGTGAAGAAAGACGTTTTTAATGCGGTGAGTTTCTTTATGGAGAATGGAGAGTTCGAAAGGAGCCTTAATGCGACTTTTTTGGTTTTGATTCCAAAGAAGAAAGATGCAGCGGACATTAAGCACTTTAGACCCATTAGTCTGGTGGGGAGTTTTTACAAGATTTTAGCGAAAATATTAGCAAATCGACCGCACATAATCATCAATTCCTTAGTTTCAGAGGAGCAACATGCTTTCATCCAGGGAAGGCAAATTCAAGATGTTTTTTTTATTGCAAATGAAGCTATTGGTGTGATCAAAAGTACGAGGAATTCTGGTATTGTGTGTAAATTGGATATTGAAAAGGCCTATGACCACGTTAATTTGGACTTGTTTCTGTACATGATGGGTAGAATGGGTTTTGGGTCAAAATGGATTGGGTGGATTAAATATTGCTTGTCGACGGTGAGAGTTTCGATTCTAATTAACAGGGCTCCAGCGGGTTTTTTCCTACCTCCAAGGGGTTAAGGCAAGAAGATCCTCTTTCTCTCTTTTTGTTCATTTTGGTGATGGAGTTGTTAAGTATCTTCTTAACGAAAGCGTGGTCGAATGGGTTGCTTACGGCTATTCCCTTGGTATAGAAGGTAGATCTCAACTTACTGTCTCTCATCTTTTGTTTGCCGATGATTCTTTTGTGTTTGTAAGGACAGTGAAAGTAATTTACTACATCTCAGATGTATTCTGTTGTTGTTTGAAGCTGTCTCGGGGTTACGAGTTAATTTGTCAAAGAGTGAAATTTTCCAAGTGGGTGAGGTTCCAAGATTGCATGTTCTGGCAAACATTCTGCAGTTCCAGGTGGGCAGCTTTCCCACCACCTACTTCGGTCTTCCTTTGGGTGCTATCGAGGGATCCGAGGATTTAGGACCCGATTGTTGAGCGTTTTGACTCCAGATTGGCTGGTTGGAAGGGGCATTTCCTATCCAAAGGAGGAAGGTTAACCCTTCTAAACAGCATTTTCTCTAATCTTCTCATTTACTTTATGTCTTGCATTCCTATCCCGTCTTCGGTGGCTAATTTGTTGGAGAGAAAGATGAAAACTTTTCAATGGAAGGGAACAGAGGAGGGCAGGGGGTTTCATCTAATCAATTGGAGTAAGGTTTGCTCTCCAGTGCACATGGGTGGTTTGGGAGTCAGAGGAGTGAACTTTTAACAAGGCGCTTCTAGGCAAGTGGTTGTGGAGATTATCGCAGGAGCATGATAGCTTGTGGAGGAGTTATTGTGGCTATTACGGGAGATGAGTTCGATGCGTTGCAGCCGTCTTTATCGAGGGGGAGACTTGCTTCTTATTCTTGGAGAGTCATTTGTCGGGGTTGGGACATGTTCTCTAAACGGGTTAAATTCAGAGTGGGGGATGGATTTTCAGTGAGGTTTTGGTCGGATTGCTGGTGTGGAGACACTACATCAGCAGACGAGTTTCCCACCTTGTTTAGTATCACTTCTGACAGAAAGTCTAGGGTTAGTGAATTTTTCATGAGTAATGAGGGGAATGTGGTGTGGAACCCGACATTCAGAAAAGCGTTCAATGATTGGTAGTTGGATCCAGTTAGTAATCTCATGCAGAAGTTATATTCGTACACGTTCAGGGCTGATTTGTCAAATTCGATAAAATGGATGGAAAGTCCGAATGGAGTTTTTTCGGTAAAGTCCTAAGTCAAGAGCATTAACGATAGCGCTAGCAATGTTACAGATTTTCCTTGGAGACAAATCTGAAAGACTAAGCTCCCCCTAAATGTTCTTTTTTGGTATGGACATCAATCTGGAATGCCTATCTCACCATGATGTTCTGAAGAGGAGGGGCTTCTCTATGCCTAATAGGTGTCCTTTGCGTAGGAAGGAAGAGGAATCGAACACTCATCTGTTCCTTCATTGTTCTTTCTTTGGTACACTGTTTTGGGATTTTTGTAGCTGGAAGCATGTTTGTAGCACTTTCATTAAGCCTTCCTTTTGGGATATTATGCCTTTTGCTATTTTTTAGGGTATTTGGAGGGAAAAAAATACTAGGATTTTTGAAGGAGAGAATTCTTTTTGTAAAGTTTTCATGTCTATTCTCAGATGTCTTCTAGAATAGATAGGGTGTTTGCTCCTAGGGTTTGATTCTGAAAAAACCTGGGTGGAGACCCTGATCCTTTGCTTTTCAGTTTCTAACGTAGAGCTGTAAATCCCCTTCTGGGGCTTTTGTGAATTATAAATAGTTACCTTTACCGTCAAACAAAAAAAAATAAGCAATAATTTTTAGTCAATGCATTCAAATAGGAGTTACAGACTAATACTTTCCAGACACGGTGCTGATGGAGAATCAAGAATAAAAGATATTTAAGTTATACTTGTGTAGTTGTGTTTATGATAATGATAACATTAGATTTTATGCATTATTTTATTAAGTAATTTAAGTTTTTTTAATTCCAAAATCTAGTTAGATTTCAGATTTAGATTTTATTTAGAGCATATTTTATTGATGACTAGTATCTAGAATTTAAATTAGTTTAGGATTCTCAATTGCCTGTAAGTATAGGCTTTTTTTATGTATTTCAAAGACTTGGAATATGAATTGAGATGTTTTGGTTGTTATGTTTAATTAGTGAGCCTGTGCTTTTCTCCTTCCCCCCTTCCTTCTTCAAATCTGTCCTGCATCAGGTGCTCTTGAGTAGAAATTATCTTTCAGGTTAGAAATTGCAATTACAAATCAAGTTAGTAGCCTACCTTCAACCTCTCCACCTCAGACATTAATGAATTGATTTTTACGGTGTCCTCGACAATAACAGGAGTCTCCTTGATGACTGGAGGTGCTTCTTCAATAGCTTTCCGAGCTGCTTCCCGTTCTTTGACGATGCGAGCATTTGCTTCTTCAACCTGTACTTGCATTGCATGCAAAGAATCCTGTAACTTAACAATTTCTTGGGCTTTTTCCTCTTCCAGATCAGTCTGCAAATCACATCAAAACATAGTGAAACTCAAGTGGTAGAATATTAGTCTTTGTTGTCTCACCAATTAAGACCATTTTACGCTGGATATTAGAGTATGGAACAAAATTAACATGCTATTATTACCCTCAATCGCTTCTCAAGTTGCAAACGCCAAGTAAGTTCTTCCACACGCTTTTCTAATTTGTCTTTTGCTTCTTTAAGTGCTCCTGTTTCCCTAGCAGCCTAAATGTGTTTACACTAAGGGTTAGCACCTGACTTTACTCAGCCAAAACCAAGATTGCGTTGCACTAAATAAAAAAAAGTAACATTGACGAGACCAACCATTTTAAGATTTCTAAGCTCTTTTCGAGCAACTCTTTGCCTCCAACCACACTGTGTGGTTAACGCGGCCTTTTGGATACTCTTATAGTAAGAACATGCGACATGACAACGTAAATGAGCCTGCAAGCAACCAACCAAAATCATCGATGAATATTTGAGTATAAAATAAAAAAATTGACAAAAAACATGAACTGTCTGTATTGAGAATTATGTAGCTACTATTTTCAGATATGCAGGAAGTTGCTAAACTGTCGACATTTTCTTAAACGATTCTACCCAGAAGACGTAATGCAAGGACCTGAATACGAATTGCAGCCTTGGTGCGCTTTCTGAATCTGAACTCATTGCGAGCCATCATTGCCCTTAACCCCATCTGCAACGTTATTGCAGATGACCGCAAGGCTAAAAAGGATTTCCGTGCAATATATTGTCTGAAATGCTTCTGGATTCTCAAAGCTGCAGCTTCCTTTCGCAACTGCTCATAAAGCTTACGAGCCAATTTACCTAATCATAATTGAAGACAACACATCAGGATTCTGACAAACTAAAGTAACATTTAGTGGAACACGCTAAATTACTAGTAGAAAGTAAGTATTAGGAAACTTAGGAAACAACACAATAACATTAAGATGTGTCCCGAAGACAAAGGAAGTAGATACCTCGCGAAAATGATTGCACTTGAATAGCAGCTTTACGTATTGAAATAAACTCTTTGCGTGCAATATATGTACGGATTTGCCTTTGAATAGTTCTCGCAGCATTTCCAAGCACCTCAGTTCTTTTTGCATCCAGTGCGGCCATTTGGCCAGCTCTTAGAAATACCTTTGTTTTGCCTATCTGTTAAACCATGTTGACCACAGTATTAATTTGGTTTCATAGTAAGAAGTTTCTTTCCTATTAAATGGTGGTGAGCTTTAATATAACAGGCGTAGGAGACGGGCTCCCCTTGCTAACCAGCCCAAGCCAAGTGGCACACCAAGAAGAGAAACTGGCTATATTGGTATTGAGTTACTAAGTTAAAGTCAAGCCAGCCACTCAAATTTTTTTTATCGGTAAAAGGTAACTATTTATTATACACAAAAGCCCTAAAAGGGATTTACAATTCTAAGCTAAAACCTGAATAGCAAAAGATCAGGGTCTCCACCCAGGTTTTTTCGGCATCAAAACCTGGGAACAAACATCCACTCAAATTAGCTGACCATATTGTTAAACACCCAGGTTGGCTCCAATCCACCCATGGTTTCCCACCAAACGCTACTCCAATTGATATTACCCATAACTAAAGCTTATACTATGGTAGATGAGGCCTACAATGACTTAAGTTCTCATGTGCACGCCAAAACCGCGGCTGTAATAATATTATCAGAATAATGAGTTGAAAAGTTCTGTTTACACTACCTGATAACCTTTCAATCCCATTTTATCCAGAATCATTTGGCATGCCACCTTGTCATCATAGCTGCACAGGAGGCCATAACAATCAATCAATATACAGCAGTAGACTGTACTGGGGATACAGTTTTCTTTCATGCCAACTTACAGACTCAGTGGGAAAGCAGTGAAGCACTAAGGAAAACCCCTTCCCTTCCCCTTCCGAAGAAGAACAAAGTACAAAATACCATCCCTCAGCGTAATAATGGAAAATAAGAATATTTTCACTTACTTCCCTTCCAGAACTTCAGGAGCAAGAACCCCGAAGCGGAGAAGAAACTCATAAAACGTTCTTCTTGTAGGATATCCAGCACAACTTATCCTAATTGCTTCAAGAACACCCTAAAAGCACATACAACCAAAAGTTCTAAAGTCAAGATTAATAGTTATAAACTCAAAACTTTTGTATAGGAGATTTTATATTCGAATTTGTAATCTACTCACGTGCAAACCAATGAAACAGGAAAGCCAGGAATTATACTCACACCACATCTTAGCTGTTGGATTATGTTCAAGTTCTCGAAGATGGCGGGCTTGAGCACGTTGTTTGGCTTTACACATCTGATGTAGTGAGGTTCTGTTGAGTTTAAGGTCTCCATCAAAGACTGAAGTTGGGTCTGCATGTTTTAAGATCACGTCAGTAGTTCCTAAAATAAGATTATCTGTGCACATATCATGGTTAGGGGTCTTTCAATGGTTTGGGGGGTGTACCATACAGGAGGAGAGAGAAAGAGAGAGTGGGGAGGAGAGAGAAACTTAATTTTTTTCTCCCCTCCATTCTCTCTTCTCTCCTTTGAGTATTTTACTGTTACAATGACGTAGAATTTTCTCATAGTTAGAGAAGATAAAAGGCTGCATGGCGAAATTTCATCTCAATATCTGGCGAAGAGTCACAATTCCACAACCCATCCAAATGTTCTCAACAACATTAATGTTTGACGATCATATCTTTGCATAGCAGAATTATATAAAATTTCAAACAACTTAAAGCCTTCATTAGGCCAAAAAGTTATTTTTCAGCTGGATCAAAATTTACCTACCAGCATTTCTTTCATACGAAACAACCCTGCTAACATGACTAATTCAGTAAGGATACTTTGTGTTATCTTTAGGGCCTAAGGCATCTCTATCTCTCATGTCTGACACAAGGAAGTCAATGGTACTGATACAAGAAAAGTGAAATTGAGAGAGAGAAAGAGAGAGTTGCTATGTGTTCATCAACAGATGATTCCTACTTCGTATGCAAAGATTAGTAGCTAGTCAGCATATAACCCAAATGTTTAAGCCTCTAAAGTGGAAAGGCCCAACTAGATGGTGGTTGATATTGTGGACTGGTTATATTTGATATTCACTATTACAAAAGCTTATACTGTTAGTTGACTGAGATGAAAGCAATAATAGATCAAGTACACTTGAATAAGATTAATGAAGAGAAAGGAGTAGAGATGAATTGAAAGGTCAGAACATATAACTCAGACCTAACGAGTCTCATGTGCAATTTGGAGTGAGAGAGAGAGAGAGAGAATGAAGTGTTCATTATATAAGCTTGACATGGCATTGGTTCAAAAGATCCCCGAGTGCAGATGGCTTTCATTTTTTTTCGTTTTCTGTTCCTGTAAGGAGCGAATGATTACATACAATTGAGATTTTACTCCCCCTATCTTCATTGAGGTTTATGAAGCTAATTTTGTGGTCCACAGTCCCCTATTGCTATGTGTCATGAGATTTGAATCAAGCTCTACGTACTTCAGATTTCCGCTAAATATAACTTATCGGCACTATAGTCACACAGCAAGTTTGCTTTCCTCTATTGGTCAGCAGCTTGGAGTCAGCAAGTTTGCTTTCCTCTATTGGTCAGCAGCTTGGAATGCTAACTTAACGATAGAATGGTTGAAACGCAGGAGGTTCTCAAAGGCCAGTAGATGCGTCTTGTGTTTTGAGGAAGAGGAGTCTGATCATATATTTTTGCATTGTTGTTTAGCCCGTTTTTTGTGGAGCTTTATCTTCGACGAGTTTCATTTGCAGTGGGTTATGCCTAGCACTATGTAAGGGTTCGCTTTTGGTTGGAGAAATGCTAGAATCTCCTCTTTCATTTTTTTGATCGGTAGAATCTCCTCTTTCAATCCCAAGTTCTTGGATGTTATTCCCTGATCTCGTTTTTGGTCCACCTGGAAAGCAAGAACTTTTAAGGGACTAGAACTTACACCTAGTAAAGTTCTGTTATTGTTTCTTAAAAAAATTCTGGTAGAGTGGCTTCAGGTTCTGGTTATGGGTTGTGACCAGGAGAAGTCCTGGGTGGAATCTTTGCTCGCCACTCTCTTGCTTAGAAGCTTTTAAGGCTGTATCTATCTTTTGTGTGAATAATACTTCTTATTTTACTGATACAAAAAAATATAATTGCACAGCAAATTAAAAGGCTGTTCTCTATTCCACCTTTCAGTTTCCAAGGAAAAAAACCAACAAATTCTTTTTTGCATGCATCAGTTTTACTTCAACCTCCCATTATTTATAGGCTTTTCTATAATAATTTTTTATCAGTAAGCTTCTATATCATCTTCAAATGAAATGGACCAAAGATTCAGTTTTGTACGCCTGCTGACAGAAGCAACCTTGCACAATAATGCTCAACAAAAAAAATTGAGCTAATCAAAATAAGATGCAACTCACCTTAGAGAGATAGGAAGAAAGAATGTACCTTAAAACGTGAGCCAATTGAGGAAAACTTGGATGACTTTGATGATTCCTCTGGTAAAGGAGGAAAAAGAGCTACCACAAAGGGACATTTTGAAGCTGTCAACAGAACCTGATGTTCTGCCACGACATAGTCTTTGTTTTTGTCAAGAAACAGATCAGCCAGATATGTCACCTGGAGCAAAGTTGACAGCGTTACTAGACATATAGTTAAGCAGGAGAAATAAAGCACGCAAAATATGCCAAATATACTACCTCTCCAGCATAATGAGATATGGTAAAACTAGTGCGAGACAGCTTAGGTTTAATGAAGCGCTTGTTGTTCTTGAATGTCTGGTATAACTTCTGTGCAAATGTTTCATGCGTGGATTTAGGGAACATGCTGCATGAAGCAATTAGAGTATCATGAGTTAATCAAAGAAATAACAAACCACATGCTATCATGACCACAAAATCAGTATTCATACAATCCAATCAATTAGAGATTGGAAAATATACCATCGAAAACCCATGGTTCATGTGACAATGTAAAGCATATTGTACAAACAAGAATGAAGAATGTTGAGATCAACTAGAAATTAAACACTAGTTGCATACCAGGCCTCATCCAGGAGTGCTATAATTCCTCCAGGTTTCTGCAGAATATTGACAACTAATTGCAATTATTTCAAAGAATCATCAGCCAAAGAAATTAAAATTTGTTTAGCATGAAACACTGCATCTACTTATAAGGATTTATATTGAAGCAAATAATAAACTTCACACAATAAAAGTTTATAATAAATAACAATGCATCAAGCAGCATTAAAGTACCTTTTCAATAAGATCCAAGACATCCTGGTTATCAACAAACTCTATATAACTCCAATTGATTTCTTCTTTTGTATATTCTTCCTGTTCCATTTTAAAGACGTGCTGCAAATACACAGGTACTACAAATTTATATCAAGAAAAGGGAAGAAAGGCCAACATGGTAGAAAGAACCACACAAATGTTTCCAACCTGATTGAAATGTTGCTGCAGTTTTTCATTTGTAAAATTGATACAGAACTGCTCAAAACTAGATTAAGAAGTCATCAGTCATAAAGGAACAAACCACAAAACAATATTATCTAAATATTGTGGCATACCTATTGAACTTAAAACTCTCAAACCCATATATATCAAGAACCCCAATCAATGATTTTGAGTTCGGATCTTGTCCAATTGAATTATTAATTTTATCTACAAGCCTGCAAGGATGACAAAAAATACAGGGTCAAATAGTGAAAGGATTAAGAAACGTGGATAGGACCATATACGCAAACTGATATGAATCATTCTTCTAGATTGTCATGTTCACTATGATTGAATTGCATGGCAGATGAAGGAAAGAGAAGCACCAAAGAAGGCCCATACCAATCAAACAACCGTGAGTAAATGGTTTTAGCCAAAGCATCCCTGCTGCCCAATGCAGCCACGGGATCAAGAGTTCTGGTAATAACCTCTTCTGGTGTTACCATAACACGCTTTATCAATGCATCTTCCAAACTCTTTGCATCACACCTACACAGAACGTTTAATGTCATAGAAAAGGAGTCAAAAGAAACAATAACATAATTTCAGAAGATGCAAAGAAATCAAGAAACTATTGAAATAGCATACTTGAGCAGTTCAGCCACCGTATTAAGATGGAACCTAGACCTATCATCCTTAATGACAGACGAGTCAATCTCCTCTCCCTTTCCAAAGTCAATATTTCCGAGATGCAGAACAGCAGCTACAACCCTAAATATTGCCTCCTGAAAGAAAGAAAAAGAAAAATAGAAGAAAACCTTATTTAGAGTAATGCAAAAACAACAACAGTCTACACCTGAAATTTTCAGAATATCTGACCTGCTCCTCTTCACTGATGCCAACCACATCCATAGCCCTTCTGGTTGCAATATACTCATGGGCATCATTCACTCCATCAAGCTCATAGCATTTGGATTGATTTAAGTAATGGAATGATTTAGGGTTTTCCAACTTATACTTCTCCCTTTCCTGATTTTTTTAGGAGATATGATGATCAGTTTTGCTTAAAATATCAAGCTTAAGGCATATGGTACATAACCTCAATTATGGGATTTGAGGCCATTGAAATGTCAAAGGTAAGCAAGCTGACCTCAGGTGGAGCAGCACAAAGAAGATAAAAACAATGGTAGTTTCTTTCAGGATCTGAAATTTGACAAACTCGAGACCTTTCGAGCAAATAAGTTCTAATGGCAGCCCCAGATATTCTACCATTCTTGTCAAATTGGAGTTCAACAAATTTACCAAATCGACTGCATTGTAAAAGCAGAATGATTAAATTTGTGAGATAATCGCCTTATCAATTACATGACCCACAATTTTCAAATTTACCTTTATAAAATAAGAAACTCCTTTGATGATAATGGAGTGCAGGAAAGACAAAGCTTTTAGTACAAAAAAGGCCAGGCAAATTGTAGTTGAAAAGTGACTAATATGAGAAAACCTGGTGAGTTTTCAAAAGAAATTCTATAATATCCTAAAGCTTTGCGGAGACATTAGAAATAATTTGTTGAGGTTCTAAGTTAAAAGACAGTAAAATTATATCTTCATAGAGTTATGACATTAAATAGACTACAGAATATTTTCAGATTTTATTTCTCATCAAATTTCTGCCTCATATTCCAGGTGGTTGAGCCATAAACCACATCCAAGTTCATATTACAGATCACTTCCAAATAATGGTTGGTAATAATTGCTTCAACCATACAGATCCTCCCGCTTACAAGCACTCACCTTGAATTGTTGTTCCTAACAGTCTTTGCGTTTCCAAATGCTTCAAGAACTGGGTTGGACTGCAAGGATTACCAACCAATGTCATGATAATAAATTACTGCTGTCAACACAACCAGAGCATAGAAAGGCTTGCAAGTAACGCAGCAGATAAAATTAACCCCCAGAGAGAGAGAGAGAGAGAGAGAGAGAGAGAGAGATCATCCTACTTCTAAGACTTGTTGCTCAACTGTCCGCCCTTCTACTCCAGATCGCCCTCCAAGGTAAGCAAGATATCGCATGAGCATTTTTGTGGTCTCCGTCTTACCAGCCCCACTCTCTCCACTAACCAAAATTGAGTTGCTCTTTCCCTCATGGATCATTGCTCTATAAATGTAAAACAGATAAGAGTAAAATAATTTGTATTATTCCAAATATAAAACTTAATGAAATATGCGGCCAGATCATCATCTTCAGTTAATGGATCCCAATCTCCATTGAAAATGAATGACACCTGACAACCCAAGATACACCTAAGACTTATTGCACACTTAAATGAAAGAAGAGTTAGAATACCTGATGTGTTGGTATGTCTATAAGGACCATAAGCATATTACCTGTAGGCAACATCTGCAACAGCAAAAACATGAGGGCTTAGCTCTCCAAACCCTGCGCCTTTATATTGTTCCATCATATGAGTATCATACAGGTGCGGTAATCTTTGAAATGGGTTTATTGCAATCAGTATGTTTCCAGTGTATGTCTGTCAAGATGCAAAGGATGGCAAGAATTCAATGTAGATCTGTAGCAGAATGAAATCTCCTTTTACATGTGCAGAGAAAGGAAAAATGTAAGCATCTTACATATATTTCATTAAGTTCGTATCTGGCAGCCAAGTTATGCAGAACTCCTGGTTCATGTAAATATGACAGCTTCGTCATGTCATCCACACCTCCAGGAGGAGCTTCGGTGTCCTTAGGGAACACTTTTGAGATATTTGCAACGATCTGGTATCAGTTTAATAGTCACTATGAATGATAACGAGACAGACAGTATCATTTTTTATTGATAAGACAGACGGTATCAATACAATTGAGGAGGAGATTATAGGTGAAGTTGAATAACGACACCAAGCTCAACGAATCCAGTGGATATGGATCTATGACCATACCCTTGACTTCCAATGTTTTCAGGAGGTAGATTCCATTTGGCTCAAAATACAAATGCCATTAACATCTAACATCAATTTTTTTTGATAGGAAACAGAAAATATATATTAATAATTAAAAAAGAGTACAAGAGCAGGATTTGGAGGATGATTAATCCACCAAAAACTGAAAACTAAACAGAACTAGAACAAAACAGACATTGAAATCCAATATTACACACAAGATACATCCATAAAAAATTCCAATTATAAAAAAAAAGACCAAGGGGTATCTTTAAAAAGTATCGACTTTGACGACCAAGAAGCCAAAAGAATAATTTTCTTCCATAAATAGATTCATCAGCAACTGTATCTTCAAAACTCTTCCATTTCTCTCAAGCCAAAGGACCCAAAAAACTGCAAAGACCGCGTGATACCACAAACCATTTTTCTTTTTATTTCCACCACCGAAATCTAATCTAATCAACATCTCCACTGAGCAAGGCTTCACCTAGCTTAGATCAAACAACAACAACAATCGATTCCATAATGAAGAAGCTAAAGGACAATGCAGAAAAAGATGGTTTGAACTCTCAAAGTAATCATTAATTCAGCAACTAATCATTTATTCAGTACCACAAAAACAGTTCAAGCTGTAGCTTCCAACATTGAAAACAATTGTATTGATATTGAAGAAAGTTCATCTGGGTAATGAAAATCATAAATATATTAAGTAAGAATCATAAACGCATTAGACGCAAACGATAGATTCAACGATCATAACTTACTGTTTTCCCATTTGTAGTATGGACATGGACTTCTTCGCCATTAATTCGAAAAACTTCTCCATCAATCCAAGCTAGCACATGATCTTCAACCCAGACATGAGAACCTACAACAATGTTGACTGGTGTAGTCTGTAAACAGAAAATACATTTGTCAAATAAAGTAGATATTTCTCAAGACAGAAACAATAGCATAAACAATGCATGAGATATAACATCATTAGAAACATGAGGTTCATATTACCACTAAATCTCATAGGATGACTCCTTATAAGAGTGATGCCTTTCCAATTCATCTTAAGAATATTTCATCGTAAATAACACACCAAAATTAGGATATGGATAACGAACCTAAAATGCGTGCTTGGTAGAACCAACACCAGTTGGCACGGCTGTGTTAAACATTTCACAATAATAAAACGGAACAGAATGACGAAATGGAGTCACAACTTTTTTTGTAGGAGTCTTAATTTAAGTGCAACAATTATAACATATTACAAATATTGGTAAGGGTCAACATAACTTTCGTTGCGATGATTTTTGGTCAGACAACTTGCTCTTTACTATATATTTCTAGTCTATGCTCTCATATTAGTTGCATAACATGCATGAGAAGCATGACATCATAAATGTAGAAGTTGCACAGTAACATATTTTCAATTCTTCTAAAATGGGGGAAAATGCCAAATCGCAAATCATATATGATAATCAAACTCGCTATTATAGAAACACTCTGCAGATACCATGCAAATCTTCAACCTCCATTTCGTCATTAACTTACTACCGTATTGACATGAACTCATATCCCAATGCAGACTCTATACTCTCATCCCCAAGGTTTCAGAGTGAAAATTTGATCATTATCTGATTATCTTCAAAAACTTACCTGGCCAAATCCTTCCTTATAGTATTCAACGCATCTAATATTTTCTCGCGTACCATCTTCCTCCTCAACCATACACTCAGCTCACTACTTAATTTAGTCACTTAATAAACTCATCTCTGATGTTTCACAACCTTTCGATAGGTGCTAATTGCAGTACATACACCTTCCATACCTTATAAGCATCTTAGTGAAATCACTAATGCCATTCTGCTCCATTCCATTTGTATTACGGATTAGAAAGATTAAAGAATGTAACAAGGTATTTATTTCATTGAAAGTGGTGACATACTTTATTGCTAATTCCTATAAATTAACAATCAGAACTGCTGGTAAATCGTAATAACATAACCCTATGGACTTTAGCTGTTCTCTATTATCCATTTTCACTGCATTCAGTTTGTTACTGTCTGAATAATATATACTCTAACTACATTAACCGAAAGCCGTGAAATATGTAATCCAGCAAAGAAGAAACGAAACAGCACAGGTACGTTTACAAAGCAATTAAGCTTACATTGACTTGCCCGACCAACAAAAATCATAAAAAAAACTCCCTCAAAACAATAAGATTCCAATCATCTTTATTACATCATATTCTCATAACAGCTTAGAAAAACATGATTCTCAACATATTCAACCAATTCAATTCCAACTCAGCAAATCAAAGAGTCAAATAAATCAACCACTCATCCACTGAAAGAAAGCAAATATTAGAAGTTTCATTGTAGTCACCATGGCGATTGTCCAATGCGATCTTCTCCGCTAACTCATCCGAGACAGGACCGAGTGAACGGGACCGGACTCAGTGAGTCAGATCGGAGAAAACAGACTGATGACTGTGAAGCTTCAGCAGCAAAAACTGACAAAGGACGCTTCGTTGAACTCGAGCTTGACGAAGACGATAATAGGAAGAGAACAAAGTTGCCTCAAAGGATTTTCACCCTTTTTTTCAAAGCTTTTTTTTTCTGGTTTCTTTCTCTCTCTAAGAAATGAGGTCATGGATGTTAAATACCAAAAGCAAAAAAAAAAAAGTTCAAGCTTCTTAGTCTTTCTCTCTCTATAGTTGCTCTGTCTTTCTCTCTCTAAAGTTTTTTTTTTTAATTCTAAGTGGTCAGCTGGAGTCGCATGGGACGAAGGGCTGCTGGTTGGACATTCGTGGCCTCCACATTCTCTCTGTGGTTTTCGGCTCTAAAACCGACATTAGAGAGGTAATCAAGGACAAAATTCACCAGTTTTTCTTCTTGTCTTTGGGCATATACTGTTTCTTATTTACGACATCACCCTTTTATCGTCTCAATTATAATTCATTATTAGGTAATGATTTTATTTTATTTTTGAGTAAATTTCAAATTGTTCTTCTAGTCAATTTGATTCTTTTAAGTTTCAATTTAATCATCTAGTTTATGTACAAATTAGTCATTTCATCCTAATTACATTTTATTGTTAATTACAAATCTTCTTTATGACTTGTCAAATTTTAAAATAGACACTTAAAACAACGTTGTTTCGATTAAAATGTATTAAGTTTCAAGTTAAAATAACAAAGACAACTTTAAAATATGATTTGACATGATAGAATTTTCAAATAGTACAACTTTTCAAATTTTAATGGCTTAAAATTGATCAAATTGGAATTTTGAGGCCACATAAACTATTTGGGATCGATTTGAATTTTACCAAAATTATTTTTATGAATTATCTTTAATAGAATTGTAATTTATAAAAAAGAAAATGGAGTTATGGCTATGGAAAATAATATTTAATTGTGCAAATTATTTAAAAAATACATATTTGAAACATCTTCCATAAAAAATAGATATATTTACTACGTGCATTTTCATGTCATTTTTAAGGTATGTTGATGTTGATTTTATCAATTTTAATAACCTCTCACAAAAAAAAGAATTTCCCATAAAACTAATTACAAGCTTTTCTATGCATTTTTTTAAAGTTACATTACAAATTATAAATTATGAAAGAATATGACTCGAACTCACGATTTTTAGATTATGGATGTGGGGGTTTTGTTTAACAAACTGCGTCAACTCAACTTGTCCAAGCTATTTCTATACATAAGTAGTTAATTATTTATCCTAATCCAACTCAATATAAATTGATGAGTTTATTAGTTATATTTGAGGTTTTTGAAGCAACCAAACTAGGAAGCAAAAACGTGGAAGAAACTATTTAGTCCGAACATTAATTAATTAGTTAATGCAATCCCTTTATTATGGTACAAATTAATTATTGCTAGTTGTCCAAAAATGTATTTAATCATTACTTTAGGGACAAGTATGTAATTCGTGTAACTTAAACAGTAATTCGTGTAACTTAAACAGTAATTCGTGTAACTTAAACAGTAATTCGCGCTTTGACAAAAAAAACAGTGATTCACGAACCTGAATTATTATTTATAAATAATTTTTCGACTGATTCGTCGGGACATTATATTCTGAAATCCGCCCACCATACATTCGCTGGCGCCTATTATTTTCTTTAGCTAAATATTTGGGCCCGAGAACTTCTCCCTTGTAACAACTCAGACAAATCACTGCACACTCAATCCACTCATCATTGAGGAGAAAAACGCAACTTCACGTTTATTTCGTCACACGAGGGTTCCAAGGTTTGAACAGTTTAGATCTAACTGTAATAGATTACAAAAATGTATTTTAGTAAAAACACGAAGACACATATGGCCCATCATTTTAAAAAATAGACGGTTGCGATCAACACATATATCATAATAGAAATGTTCACGATTTGATTCGATCATTTTTTTTAAATCAAACAGAACCGAACTGTCAATTCGGTTCAGCACTAATAATAAAAATATTTTTTTAAAATATTTTCAACAGATATTGTTGAAAAAATTATATAAAATTAAATTTTTGTTTCAATTCTGTTTGATATGAAATTATATATAAAAAATTATTAGAAAAATACAGTTTTGATTTGTTCGATTCAAAAACTTTCAAAAATTTTAATCAAACTGAAAGTTCCTTTCTATAATTTCAATGAACCAAACTTACATAAAAAATTAAAACGGAATTGAAACGACAAGTTGGAATTGAAACGGGGAATATATGAGATTTTACTATTCTACACATGGTGAGCTGGAGGGGGAGAAGGCTTATAATTCAAACATCTCTTACGTGGCAAACATTAGACTCCACGTGTATGGCCTTGGTTTTCTGTTTGGCAACCGTACTTGAGCATTAGAGTAGAGATCTCATAACTACCACAAAAACACACTTGAATAGCTATATTATCGGTATCTATTGTATTTTTAAAATTACAGCATTTCAAATAATTTAAAAAGACACTGTGATTATTGAATGGTCATGAATCAGTTTGTAAGCAACGACATTCTTTGTGTTTTTAAGATGAAGTAGTTTTTCATATTTTCTCCTATTTTTGATAGATTCACGTATATAATTTGTGTAGATTAAAAATGATAGTTGTATTCGTTAATTCTTATAGACTAGAATGTAACTTCTGTGTAAGTGAAAAAAGTCACTTTATCTTAGAAGATAATTGTTCATCATCTTACATCTCATGAAGAGATCAAAATTATTTTAAGGACATAGTATTTACAGTGAATTCAAATTATAATTTATTTCTTGTTATTTCATAATTTGAGACGGCTCTTATAATTTTTAATAGTGTACCATACGTTTATTTTAGCCAACAATATCAAAGTGCAAAGAGCACTGTATTTTCAAAATATACTGAAAATTTTCTTCATCACCACACACGGCATTGAGTGATTGTATATGTTGCAAAATATTGTTTGTATTCTGTTATACAAGCAATAAAAAAATCTATAATAATATAAGCTGTTATTCTATTCATCTAATATTTATTTATATGATTGATGCAGGTACGGCATTTTTCGCATTGTTGAAAAACTTGAAATTCTACAAGAAGTTATATTTCAACACAATAACGACACCTTAATGTACACAGTTTACATCTATAGCATCTTGCTTAATTTTGATCTTTTGAATGCCATTAGTCTAATTTTCTATTTAAAATGTCGTAATCAATTCCACTATTAGCCTTAGACTTTAATATATGTTTTGATAACCTAGACAATATAAACACACTAGATGTAAATTATAAAAATCCAAGTTACCGAGAACACAAACGATTTCAGGATTAAAAATTTAATGTAATGACTTGATTGTAATATTTTAAACTACACAATTAAAAAAATGAATACGAACAAGATGAAAGTCAGAGGACATTTGTGGCTCATTTTTTTATCCAATTCATCATCCCTTAGATTTGGAAATGGGATCTCCAGTGTGACTATCAGATTAATTCATCGTCTAAAAATGGTATTTTATACAAAATGGTGGAATAAGGACATGAACCCTAATTTACCAAAATTAATGAAAGTGATTAAAGCTCATACTCAGGCTTGTCTTGATGCCATTCCTAAAGCACTTCCAACAGTATCATCAGCAAATTCATTCATCATAGCTCAAGTTGAATTAAAAAAGCAATTTCTAGACTTATCAGAAAAAGAGCTAATTATGAAAACTATGGATTTTATGAAGGATTATTTCCTCCAACCCATCGGTTCAACAGCAGATACTGCCGTGAAATCTGCAAGTAGTAAAACAAAATCTGGCCATGAAGAGGACGACAATAAATTCAGTATTCTTGCAGGTGAAAATCAGGCCCCAGAAGATGACCCTACCATCAGTGACTTCTGAGATTCTCTTACCCGTATGATTTCAGAAAAGATGGATAAAAACAAGAAAGGAAAGGACAAAGAATAATTCTTGTCTCCCACTAGCAATTGTCGGCACAAAGCGACAAATTTACTTTTACAAAAGTAGATTCTCACTAGTAACAACAGCACAAGCTACTTTAATAAAGTAGTTCTCAATTAATAGCAATAGGCAAATCTATTTTTCCTAAAGTAGATTCCATTACCTGCATAGTAAAGAAGATAAGGCTGAACGACTCCACCTGTCTAGGACACGCAACATTATCTGTCATACTTTATGTATTATAAAAGGGAGGCCTTACCCTTTGTTGAAGGCAAGTAAAAATTTAGGAAGCTCATGTGTTGAGCATAGCCCTCTCCCTCTCAATGTACTCTCTCTCTCTCTCTCTCCTTGCAATAAAATATAAGATTGAAATTTTGAATTCTCATCTGCATATACTAGTAAGTGTGTTTGAAATTTAATTTCATCTGTAGTTCATGAGATCACGTATGACATAGTTTAAGTTTAATATCATCATAATATAACCTCCAGTATTCATCGATCACGTGCTAACTGAATGAACACTTTGATACATGTTGATTTTCATACATACTTAGTATGAATACTAAGCATATAGTTAGGCTATGTGACCTCAAGTCACGTCTGAGGAAGCAATCACTGTAGATTAAAGACATTCTACCCTTAACCAAATAAATATCTTCCTTCAAACTGTAGGCACACAGTTAATCAGAATTGAGGATCACGTTACTCAAATACAGGACATACAGGGTACTAAGACTCAACAACATCTTATTGACAAGCAGAAACTTAACCTTGAACCTGTCACTATTAAACCCCCTCTTGAAGTCCAGAATTTTAAATTAAAATCTACCAAGAAGGATGATGATTTTATGGAAACCCTTATTAGAAAAATAAAAAACCTTAAAATCTCCACTCTTGAAACTTCCGATCAACTGAACATGATGAATCAGAATGATTCACCTCATCAACAAGAATCCAAAGAATTTTCTTTATCCCAAATTTTAGATATCCAGAAAAACTTTGATGACACCATAAATAAACTCTCATATTCATATTCTAAAAGACATATTGCTCGTATGGCGTTAACAGGACCTAGTAGGTATTATTATCTTTAATCTACCCCTCAGGACCTTTTGTATGAAGAAACTTTCCTTCATTCACAAAAATCCTATCATGGCAAAACCATCTATGAATGGAACATAGATGGCAAATCCGAATACCAAGTCTTTGAAACTATCCATCAGATGATTGTGTACTCTTCTATATGCGAACAGAATGATAATACAGATCATCAGATCTGTCGGTTCCTGATTAATGGTTTTACAGGAACACTTAAAGGATGGTGGGACAACTGTCTCACTGATAGTCGACGTTTAGAAATCTTAAATTCTTTTAAGATTAACACTGACCCTATAACGGGTACCCAGACCAGAATAGAAGATGCCTGCTATACTCTTGTCCAATCCATCATCCATCACTTTCTTGGACCAGGCATTGTTAATACTGACAGACATCGCAAACTATTACAGAATCTGCGATGCCCCTCTTTAACCCACTTTCGATGGTGTAAGAATGTCTTTCTCACGAAAGTCATGCAAAGATGTGATGCCAACAATGAACATTGGAAGGCTAAATTCATCGATGGTCTCCCAAATCTTTTTGTTGAAGTAGTTCGTCAGGAAACAAAAATATTACAGTATCTAAATCCATAATTCCTTTTATTATCCGATTTAATATCCCTTGGATCTTGAAATGGGATCTAAAATGTGAATATCAGATTGGCATCCCGCTACTAAAATGAATCTTTTTTACCAAATGGTGGGATAAGGGAATGAATCTCCATATAACAAAACTCGTTGAAACAATCAAAGCACATTCCCAAACCTGCTTTGAAGCCATCCCTACGACCCTTCCAAGACCAACAGGAAATCCATTTCTTAATGCTCAAAACATCATTAAACAGAAATTCCCTAATCTTACTGAAAAAGAATTATCAATCAAAACCATGAATTTCGTAAAAGATCAATTTATCCATGTATTTGTTCCCGAGATACCACCATGGGAACTTCCAGTCCACAAAGCAGTCAGCAGAATGATGATGACCTAACTGAAAACACTTTCAACATCTTGGCTGGTGAAAGCCAAGACCCCGAAGATTAGTCAGAACTACCAGAACCTACTATTACTGACAATCATCTCATATCAGATCGAAAAAGACAAGAAAGGTAAGGCAAATGTCTAATCTGGTCTGACACTTCAACATCATCCAAGCATAAAAACATGACTAACAGAAGCAGCCAAAACTACTTTAATAAAGTAGCCATTATCATCAACAGGAACAAAAACAGACAATGACATTGTGCTCCCACTTACAAAAAGGACAAATCTACTTTTCTTAAAGTAGATTCTCACTCAAGAAGATAAGTATTGACCGACTCCAGCTTATCCAGGACACGCCACCTTATCATTCTTTTCCCTGTAACATATTTACTTTTTATACTATATAAGGGAACCTCACCATTTGTTGAGGAGTAGAAGTTTAAGCTTTTAGCTTGAGGATCTCATGTGTTGAGAAAATAAAATGATCTCCTCTCTCTATATTCTCTCTCTATAAGTTCTCTCTCTACTCACTATCTTACTATTACTCATACAAGTCTTGCCTACATATAAAGTTGCATATCTTAGGATCTCTTCATCGCTCCTCTCAACCGTAAGTTTTCCCTCATTAGTTTCAACAGTAGTTGTTCATGAGATCATGATGTGATAATTTAAACATAATATAACCTTTACTATGATATCTAGTATTCATGATCCATGCTAACTCTAAGGCACTCAATATGTAACTATTAAGACTGAGGAAGCAATCATTGTAGACTACGGTAAATTCAAAAAATAATCAATGAATAATTAGTGGGACGTCACCCAAGTCACGTATTGGTAAGGTCAGTTGAACAGGGATTGCGTTAGGACTGTTGACCCAAGTAAAACGTTGACAGACGTATTAATTATGAGTTATTTTATTCTTTGAATTAACTGGGTTTATAGTTATTAGCCCCCTCACTTAAGAGATGCATGTTGGTTAGCTGTAAGTTATATATATATATATATATATGAGTATTCAAAAATAGTTCTACATGAAATACAGGTTCAAGTGTTTTTTAAAAATAGTTCTTAGGTGAAGGGATAGATGTTACTCTGAACACCTCCGGTCTAAGGACCCAAGGATCCTTCCATATGTCTAAATCATTACCGTCACCTACACGCCAACAAATCCCCCGAGCAAAGATTTTTCTACCCTCTAAAAGACTTCTCCAACCCCACGAAGGACAATAACCAACTTTTACATACATAAAATCATAATTCCTGAAATACTTGGCCTTTAAAAATCTGCTCAGAAGAAAATCAGGTTCTGTAGGGATCCTCTACCCATGTTTATAGCTAACATCGCTAAGTTAAAGCAATGCAAATCTCTAAATGCTCTCCCTTCTTCATCTTTTTGCCCGTTAGATTATTCTAAGAAGCCCAAATAATGCCATTTCTATCCGTAGCATTCCACCAATAATTTGCTTAAATCATCAATTAGAGATAACGGAAGCTTGAAGCAAGACATTTCATATAAAAGGATTGCCTGAGCAATGGCTTTAATTAGGATCTCTCTTCCTGCAGCTGAAAGCCAACACTCTGCCGAACAATTCAATCGAGAACAAACTTTTTCCTTAATATCAATAAAGAGCTATTTCTTAGATTTATTGAAATTGGATTCTAACCCGAGATATTTCCCCAAACTACTGCTAACTCCCATATTGAAATCCACGCCAATCTAGCTTTGGCATAATTATCAACATTATCACTAAAAACAATACTGCATTTTTTAACGTTAATTTTTTGTCCTGGAGAGGAACCATGACAGTTAAGGATAAAATCAATATGACGAAATTCCACCTCATAAGCAAGGCAAAAAAGTAGACTGTCTAACTGCAAAGAATAAGTGTGAAACAGAGGGACCATAGCGAGAGGCTTGAAACCCATGAATAGATCCTCTAGCTTTAGCATCTAACATCATAGCAGATAAGGCTTCGGTACAAAAAATAAACAAAAATGGAGATAGAGGGTCTCCTTGTCTTAACCCGCATTCCAGAGTAAACGTATTACAAATATCCCCATTCACCAGAACACTAAAGATGACAAATGAAAGACAAGTATAAATCCAACGACATCACTTATCTGAAAAAATTGAATCTCCTCAAGACCGCAATAATAAAGTTCCATTCCGACCTATCGTACGCTTTAGACATGTCAAGCTTGATAGCTGCAAACCCCATACCCTTATACCCATTTTTCGTAAGAGAATGTAGGAGCTCATGTGCCACTAAGATATTATCACTGATGCAACGACCCTTAATAAATACACTCTCAAAATGACTAATAATATCTTCGATAACTTCACGAAGTCTATTAGACAGAACCTTAGATATGATCGTATAAGACACATTACAAAGGCTGATGGGCCGGAGATCATTCATACTCTAAGGGTAATATAAGTGTAGTTAATATTTTGAGACAATGTACCAAACCAGAAAAAATCTTTAAGCATCTTAATAATATCCTAATGGGCAACCCCATAGAACTGAGAATAGAAACCCATCGGGAACTGGGGCCTTTGTATCCTCAATCTCCTTTATTGCTCTATCAATTTCTGAATCATCTACATCTCTATCAATCTGGGCAGCTCAATAATAGCATGATTCGGTTGAATAAACTGAGTCACCATATCAATATTGGAAGGATTGGAAGTTTTGAAAAGCTCCACAAAGTAAGATACAATCTCGCCCATAATATCCTCATGCTTCGTAACCCATCTGCCATAACAATCCGTCAACCCATAAAATTTGTTACATCTCCTACGACCAAGCACTTTCTTGTGAAAGAACTTGGTATTCATATCACCAGCTTCAAGCCATTCCGCTCTCAAGCGATCCTTCCAGTAAATTTCTTCCTGATTAATGGCATTCTCCAACTCATATTCCAGCTCCCGAATAGAATGTACCAAAGTCAACCCCCGAGGTAGCAGAATAAAGATCAGTCAATTTTTCCTCCAATTTCATGTTTTTTTCCTCCATTTAAGGCGATTCAGTACCGATTTCTTTGTTTCTACGATATTGGATTGTTCTGGGAATTATTTCCTAAATTTTTTCTTCGAGCTCTTCAGATCTCGAAGTTTTTCTTATGGTTTCTTCTTGTTTGGTTGGTTTCTGTTTCTTTAAAAATCCCTCTCTCTATTTCTAGTAAACGATTAACGTGAGAGATTGACCATTTTGGTATGATTAAAAAAATGTAAGGATTAAAATAATCAATTATGAAGTAGGATATGATTTACATAAAACTAAAAGTGCTGGAGTGTTTATTATATTTTAGTCATTTATAATTAACGTATTGTCATTTTATAATTAACATATTATCATTTCAACATATAAAGATGTTTCTCATCTACAAGCACTCTCAAACACATTATAATTTGCTTTGCAAGTGAATCCACAAAAGAAAAGAAGAAAATCAAATCAAACATTTAGCTGGGGTTATGTCGTAGTTAAACTAGAGTAAAAGATGGACAAGGGAAAACAACATAAAACTTCTCTTACATAATTTGTTTTCACTCAAATCATCAAGAATAATCATACAATGATATACTCTTGTCATCTGAAACACTAGCAAGACGACCAGCCCGCACACCAGTCCCACCTGACGGCCGAAATGCTACCCCCCAAACCTGATCACTATGGTTGCTCATAGTCTGAATAACTGCTCTCATATTAAGATCCCAAAGCCTCACGGTTCTATCACTTGACCCACTTGCAATAGCTGCTCCATCAGGGCTCACATCTACACTCAAAACCCAGCTTCCATGTCCAGACATGGCCCCAATCAGAGTTTTCCCCTCCGCATCGTACATATGCACGTGAGCATCGTCAGATGCCGTAAAAAGTAGACGTGGCTCGACAGGGGAATACACAAGAGATCGCACTGGCATGAAATGGCCTTCTAGATGATGTAAAAACTTCGCTCGCGCTACGTCAAAGATGGAAATGGTTCCATCCATTGACCCGCAAGCGATTCGCCTACCGTCAGGACTCCAGGCTACTGATAGCACAAACTTCTTGTTCCCGCTTTTGTCGGAGGGCTTTGGTCCTTCTGGACGTGGAATTGATAGACTGGCAACCAGTTTCCATGTGCTTGTGTCCCAAAGCTTCACCGACGCGCTACCTCCGCCAGCGACTGCTAAAATGGTACCCTGATGGAAAAGCTACTGTTAAACAAGTTTATAGATAAAAAAATCAAGTATTCCTGATATATTTTTCAGCCATACTCAAGTAAACACCATAGAGACACCATTTCCCAAAAAGGTTGAATGTTACAATTGGCAAGCCTACATGCAAAATGAAATGAAGTATATTGAGCTCATAAGGTAAATTGTTGCAGAAGGAATGTTATGCAAGGAACTTAAACGGCATAAGTTGATCTGATTTGCAAAGCTAGGTTTATTGCTCACTTTTTTCTCAATAAAATCCAATCTTCAGGTTGTATAAAATTAATGCAACTAACTTCAAGTATCACCGGACATACAAAAGCATTGTACATGGCGACATGCCATTGTTGAGTCGTGCTTATTATGCTCAGAAATAGTTTATACAGGTGAATTGCAAGAGAATTCACTCTACATTCTGCAACATGAAATATCTAAAAATAAGCATATGTCCAGCTGAAGAAGATTACGATTGTTGGGAAAGAAAATTGGGAACTATAAAAATATGAAACACCAGACAAATGCTCTAAAAATAAGTAGCTGTAGAATGTGATCGCACAAACACAAGCTCGTGCAATAAAAACTCCCTCCAGCATCAAATAAACTATTGCAAGACAAACCAAGATTCATTGGCATTCCAAAACCCCAGACATCACAATCAAACCTCTTGCTAATGACAAAATTGCCCGATAGCATCAAAAGATGGGATTCTGCTCATTATAATTGCTGGTACAAATATCGAGTGATGGAGTCTCAATGCATAGTAAGGACGGCATTTCCTTTCCTCTGTCAAAACTACGTTTTGATTTCTGATTTCAAGATTGGACCCTTGTCAGTTGTCACCACCTTTTCTACTCCTCTTTGTGAACAAAATAAGACCATAACTTTTCGCTCGAGCTAAAAAAGCTACTCTTATTGTCACGGAAGTAGTTTTCCCCCCGGTAGAAAATAACTAAATCGTATGAAATAGCAGAAACGAACATTCAACTGTTTCTAAGATATCAGCTAAATTCTACTTAAAACTAGCAAAACACTCAAATCCAAAACGCCTTTCTTCTTCCTTCTCCTCAACGATAGAATAAGTAGAGCAGGGAATCTGCACAGTACCTCAGGATTGAAGCGCATTTGCCAGACTTCAGATGGCGGAGCCTCTAGAGTGGCGATGGTGGCGTTGGAATCAACATCAAAGACCCGAACAAAACTATCGAGCGAAGCCGAGGCGGCAAGGATTCCCGATGGATGAGCCGCAACGGAGACGACGCCGAGACAGTGGCCGGTATTGGTGCGCTCCAACGTTAGCTCGTCGTGCTTCCATAGCTTTACGGTCTCATCCAGCGACCCCGTTAGAAGGAGAGCTGGTCTGTTGTCAGTCGCCGGAACCCAAGTAGCCGCCCATACCGACTCGTCATGTGCGTTCTCGACGGATTTTAGGCCTGCGAGTTTCATTATGCTCTTCGGGTCCGGCGTGTGCTTGTGGGTTTTCGGGAGTGCAAAACCCTAGAAATGATCCAAGTGCCCCAACTCGTAAGCTCAAAGTCGGGACCCCACATTTTTTATTTAGTTTTGCGGATTTGGAGAAAGATAATTAAAATATAGTATTTTTAAAATAAATTCCAAAAATAAGATATAATGGTAAAGTTAGGACGAATGCGTCTTTTGTGGTGGAGTGGCCATAAATAAAGACACGTAGAAGGCGTATTTTGTAAAACGCATTCATAAAAGTATAAGACGTCTTTTGTAAAGACACCTTCAACGATACCTTTAAAATATCACAATACAGAAAGTAGAGTTTATTGTCATTTCGCGAACAAAAAGCCGTTGAATTTGTAGATTAATTTGTAGCATTTCTAGATCTAGTTATAAAATTGTTGTGTATTGCTTAGTAGGTTGACAAATGGGAGAAATGCCTATGATAGTTTTATGTTACATGAATGGTAATGTCGTAATCGGTGCAAATGGAGTTTTTTATTATCAACCTTAAATGAAGGGAATTGTAATTCATAAAAAGATTATTTTTAACGAGCTATATAATACTTAATGTAAAACTTTGTCAATGGGTCATTCGACTATGTGGAATTTTTTATACGGAATGATAACGATGCTCATGTGATGTTTACTAGTGTGCTTCAAATTCATCTGCCAAATACAATTGACTTATATTTAACAAAAAATGTTAGAGATATAGGAGGTCCTAGCATAAACTTGTATAATGACAATATGTGTGGTGGAGTTGAGGTACACGATAGTGCAATAATTTCTCCTCCATTCCATAACAATGACATGTATCGTACAGTGCAAGAAATAATACCTAGTAGTAGTATAAACCTGGTATAAACGTTGACCGACATGCTGGTATAAAAGTTGCAACACATGATCAGCAACTTGGGTGGTCAGAACCATTAGGCCATCATCGATATTATTTGAGGCATGTTGCGAGTAACTTTAATGACAAATACAAACACAACTCTAAAAAATTTAGTATTTAGAGCAGGAGTGCAACATCAGCAAAGAAAGTTTGAACTCTGCATGGATGAAATGAAGAAAATAAATAGTCGGTGTGTGCACGACTTTGGTTGAGCTTACGTTTTATCGCATTGTGAATTGGTTTGAAAATTTGAGAAGGGAAGCTAGAGATGCATTACTATAAGGTGAAGTGTCTACTGCTTATGCTGTTGAAAAGATGGTAACTTAGGAAGCTAGGGCTAGTTCACATGAGATCACAATTTTTACCATGCTAATGAGAGGTTCGAGGTTCTCACTGGTCAACATCAGAATCACATGTACAAAGGACAAAACAAACAGTATGTGAATTTAAAGGAACAGACATGTACTTGCAACAAGTTGCAATCATTTGGCCTACCATGTTCCCATTTGTAAGCAGTGTGCGCACATGCTCATATTGATAGTCATCAATTCATTGAACATTATTATCGCTGGTCAAGGCTTGCTGAGTGTTATAAGCCATAGTTCGACCTTCTTCCACATGAACATTATTGGGAAGTTCCTAACTTTCCAATAGTATACCCTGATACAACTAGGTCGCGGGAGAAATGTAGACCTAAATCGACCCGTATACGAAATGAGATGGATTGGAGAGAGTCAAGTACTCATAGTAAATGTGGACTTTGTCGACAAGATGGACATAACCGTCAAAATTGTCCTTCTCGTAATGGAGGACAATCTTCGAATGACTCATAATATTTGACTTCGTACATTTTTATGTAGTTCAATGTAATATTTGACTTGGTACATTTTTTATGTAATTCAATGTGATATTTGACTTAGTACATTTTTATGTAATTCAATATAATATTTGACTTAGTGCATTTTTATGTAATTCAATATAATATTTGACTTAATACATTTGTTTGTAATTCAATATAATCATTGTATTTTGAACGACACTCGTTTTCAGGATATCATGGAGCTTGGACCATCAGATAGTTCGGTGTTGTATTTACAGGATCAACGTGCTTTACATTGTTGCCGATATACTGCAGTTTTTCATCGAAAAATGCCACTCCATAGACGTATTATTCCATATTTGATACGTGTTGAATTTTATGAAGTTGTGAGGGTTGGGTTTATCACCATCGACTCACACTTGATCACATCTTTCGTGGAGAGATGGCGTCCTGAAACACACACATTTCATATGACACGTGGTGAGTGTACTATTACTCTACATGATGTGCAAATACAATCAGGACTTTCGATTGATGGGATGGCGATAACGGGTAGTGCACATCGATATTGGCCAAAAAAATGTGAAGATTTGTTAGGATTTCGACCAGGACCACGTGATTTACAGGGATCACGTTTACTTATGACGTGTTTGACTGCACATTTTCCCCCATTATATGATGATGACGACGAGCTTTATGTGCAACGTTATGCACGTGCATATATTCCACAACTTATTTGAGGTACCATTTTTGTGATAAGTCAAACATTAAGGTGCATTTGATGTTATTGCCTTACTAGAATATTTTACTCAGGCTGGTCAGTATAGTTAGGGTAGTGCATGCCTTGCATGGTTGTATAGGGAGATGTGCAAAGCTAGCCATAAAAATGTTTCTGATATTGTTGGCCCACTAGTATTACTGCAATTATATGCATGTGACCAATTTCCACATTTGGCACCAGTGAGGTTGCAACGGGTGACATGATAATGTCGGAGAAGATGGACTTCCAATACCACCTCCTCCTTTGGGTATATGGTAAGTTAACTCATTTGATTATTATATATGCATGTTATCATTTACATGTATTTAACTGTGCAATTTATCCCATATATAGAGAGATGTTTTTAGTCTCACAGAGAGCTCCACACATGTTCTTGAAGTGTATCAATTTGCATTAGAGAGACAAACTCCAGATCATGTAATACTATATTTTTTATTTATAACATAGGTAATACTCGGGGTTTGTCATATTATTTATAATATGGGTTTTATAGGTTATATGACAACCTTATAATGATATTATTCATACACTTCCTGAATATTGCATCATGCACGGAGATATATGGCGGTCTGTCTCTCCCCTCATTTGCTTTCATATAGTGGAATGGCATCTACTGGATCGTGTTCTAAGAAAATTCGGTATGGTTCAACGTGTGCCCAAGCCATATGATACCGAAAGACAGTTGCATGACATCGATTTAAGGGGGAGAAATGAACTAAATTGGGGCATCCAACATCAGGCATACATTGAAAGATAGGATGGGCGTAGGCACACATTGCTGAGGGGCGCATGGATGAACATGGATATGACAGCTCATACATGTTTTGATATCAGAGAATCACACGGTGATACATAACTCAACGGGGAGCGTTATATAATTTAATGGTAATTTTTTATTAATTTATGTTGTTAATAGGCTTATATGGTCATTTAATAAGTAACTTATATAATATATTTTTTATCTATGCAAACGGATAGTCTAGACAATATTAACAATTTGACACTCGATGATACTGAACTGTCTTGGATAATGTCTCAAATTCATAATGTGTGTAAGACAGCCGCATAAGCAATATGACAAGCGAATGCGGTTTAGCAATAAGACAAGCGAATGCGGCTCCTTTGTCCCAAAGGCATGGAGTTCACAGGATCATCTCAAAGAAGTCAACAAGAATCACACATACCTCGAGATGAACCATTTATGTCTCAGCAAAAGCCATACACGTCGCCGACCTTTTATACATTTGGAGGTGAGTCAGTGACTCAACAACTTGGTTCCACTTCCGAACCATTTCATCACTTCAACGGCGTAGAGGAGGATGAGCTGGTGCTCTTGGAGGAGGAGGTAAAAGACATGCCCGAAACTCACCTATTGTGGAGGATGCTCCTATTGTGGATGAAGACCCACATATTGTGGAGGAAGACCCGCCGCTTATTGTAGAGAAATAAAGTGTAGCAGCTATTATGGAGGAAGGTCCATCATCACAAGTAACTCAATTACAAACATATGAAAGATGCTTAAGAAGAACAAGAAGACGACCACCGTTGGAATGTGATTGATTTCTATTCTTTGTATTTGAATTTTTGTAGAATAATATAAAATGAAAAGTCATAAAATTTATTAAAAATGTATGTTGTTCATTAAGAATGAGTAAAGTCATAAACTATTCTGTAGGATGGATGATTTTTGTATGCAGGTTAGATTGTTAATGATTTTTGTATACATGCGCGAGCTTCTGCACTGAATGCGTCTTTTGTAAAGACGACTTTTGCCAACTAGAAGTCATCTTTTGACTGGAAGTCGTCTTTATAAAAGACGCATTCCGACGTGGTTAAATCCACCTTAATTTTAAAATTAGTTTCAAAACTACCTTATTTCTAGATTTTTTTTTTAAAAATCATATTAAACCCAAAAATTCTCCACCGTTTTGCACTTTCTTGGATTTGTTTGCTCATTTTAAACATTCAATTAACAATAATTTATTTTTGAGAAATTTCCGTGGATGGCCTTTTCAAGTCTCCACTAACGATATTGGGTACCTCTTTAGTCTTTAGAGAAAACGATTTATGGTGTTTTATGCCTAAGAAATCACTTTCTTAGCCTGACTCGTTCGGCTTTCTCTACTTGCTAATTATTGTGGGGGTTATTTCTTCCGTTTGTGGGCTCTATAATTTCTTTAGAGAAAAGATTACATGTATGATCCTTAGTTTGGATTAAATTTTAATTTCATTATTATAGTTTATTTTTTTATTATATCATTAAAATCTTTAAAATATTTAAATTTCATCACTCATTCACATTTCATTAAAAAACTTAACATTTTGTTAACATGACACATATTTTCTACACGTGTCCATTACGTGGGCAAAAAGTAGTGACAATATGATTTTATTTTATTTTCCCTTGATTTTTTTCATTTTTTCAAAAAAATAAAACCCACATCTAAAACCAACCCGTACTCTCTCTGTTGATTGATCCAATCATGGCGCACTGTCAATTCATCTCATCGACACATACTTAACGAATCCCCACTCCTAAACCTCCCATCACTAAAACACAAATCGTCAAACTTCTCAATGACATGAAATCCCCAATTTTTTTTATTGAAATCCCTTAAACCCCTAGATCTATTGTTGAAAGCTATGTATGACAGCAATGGCGAGCACAAATTTGTCGATTCGTTGACCAACATCATGAAAAATGGGAGTACGAGTCACGACCTAGAGATTTGATGCTTCATGTGGAGTGTGGGAGGAAGGGTAGTGAAAGAAGTAGAGAGATTCTAATGTTGCATGGTCGTACATGGAGGAGGAGAAGATAGAATGGGCGAGTCTTTTTGTAGAAATTAAAAATCGGAGAAAATGAATAAAATAAAATTATATGGTGTCAATACTTTTTGTTAGCGTGGCGGAGACGTGTGAAAAAGTGTGCAAAGTCAGCAAAATGATAGATTTTTAATGAAATGTAGATGAGTGATAAAATTGAAACATTTTAGAAACATTGATGATGTAATTGAGAAAAAATAAATTATAGTGATGAAATTAGAACTTGGTCCAAACTATAGTGACCATATATGTAATTTTGCCTTCTTCATATTATATCCAGCTCTCTCGCTACCGGTCACCATTGTTGTTCTCTAATTATTTGATTGCATCTGTATTCACTCTTGGGTTTTTGCCTAAAGTGTACCTCTAGAAAATCATATTGGCTAAAATACATTTTCCACTCATTTTGGTTGAAATATACATGTCACATCATCCGTCAACCTTTTCTCTAATTTTTCCTCCTTATACTCTTCTTACGCAACATCAAATCAAATTTTAACTTATTTTTCTGCAACACTCAACCTCTATATTTATTTATATTTCAATAAATATATATGATTAAATATATCCTGACTTGAATACTTCAAGACGATCTTGTAGTAATCTTATACACTACACAATGACCACAAGATAATCGTGTAACACATAATGAAGTATACAAGACGACTACAAGATCGTATTGTAAGTGCATCATAAACTGCTCAAGACGATCATGTAGTCTACAATCGTAAAGTATACACAATTAACTATAAGATTATCGTGAGTTTGGGTTCGGTTCAGTTAGATTCTCCGGTTCATCACTAGTAAGTAAAAATATTTTCTAAAAATATTTTCAAATGTTATTATTGAAAAAATAATATAAAAAATATAAAAAAATTCAAATGATATTATCGTGAGCACTTCATGATGCATACAAGACGATCGTGTAGTCATTTTGTACACTACACGATGAGTACAAGATAATCGTTACACATAATGAAGTGTACAAGATGACTACAAAGATCATCTTGTAGTGCATCAGGAACTGCTCAAGGCGATCATGTAGTCATCTTATAGTTTACAAGATAACTTCAAAATTATCGTGAAATATACACAAACAACTATAAGATTATCGTGAGTTCAGGTTCGGTTCGGTTCCCAGTTTGTCATTATGAATTAAAAATTATTTTCAAACGATATTATTGAAAAAATAATATAAAAATATAAAGAAATTCAAATGATATTTTTCATGAGCACTTCAAGATGCATATAAAATGATCTTATAGTCATCTTGTATACTACACGATAACTACAAGATAATAATATAACATATCATAAAGTGTACAAGGATGACTACAAGATAATAGTGTAACATATAACAAATATTTTATATATTTTATATTATTTTTTCAATAATATCGTTTGAAAATATTTTAAAAAAAATATTTTTAATTAATATTGACGAACCGAGAACCAAACCTGAACTCACGATAATTCTTGTAGTTGATCGTTTATACTTCACGATAATCTTGAAGCTATTTTGTAGACTACAAAATAATGACATGATCATCTTGAGCAGTTCATGATGCACTACAAGACGATCTTGTAGTTATTTTGTACACTTCATAATGTGTTACACGATTATCTTGTACTCATCGTGCAATGTACAAGATGACTATAAGATCATCTTGTATGCATCTTGAAGTGCTCATAATAATATTATTTGAAAATATTTGTATATTTTTAATATTATTTTGATTTTATATTATTTTTTTCAATAATATCGTTTGAATTTTTTTTTTAAAAATGTTTTTTAATTAATAATGACTATTCGGGAACCGAACCTAACCCAAACTCACAATAATCTTGAAGTTGTTCGTGTATACGTCACGATAATCTTGAAGTCATCTTACAAACTACAAGATGATACATGATCGTCTTGAATAGTTCATGATGCACTACAAGATAATCTTGTAGTTATCTCTGTACATTTCATGATTATCTTATAGTTATCGTATAGTGTACAAGATGACTAAAAGATCATCTTGTATGCATCATAAAATGCTCACGATAATATCATTTGAAAATATTTTTATATTTTTTATGTTATTTTTTCAATAATATCATTTGAAAATATTTTTAAATAATAATAATGAACTGGAGAACCGAACTGAATCGAAACCGAACTCGCGATAATTTTGAGTTGGTCGTGTATACTTCACGACAATCTTGTAGATTACAAGATGACTACATGGTTGTCTTGAATAGTTCATGATGCACTACAAGACGGTCTTGTAGTCATCTAATATATTTAATGATGTGTTACAAGATTATCTTATAGTCATCGTGTAGTGTACACGATAACTATAAGATCATATTTAATTTTATAAATTTATTTAAATATAAATAAATATAGATGTCGAATGTTAAAAAATAATACATTAATATTTAATTTGATGTTATATAAAAATGATACGAAAAAGAAAAAATGAAGAAAAAGTTGGTGGACGTTGGACCATGAACATTGTTTAGTAAAAATCAGTGGAGGAGTGTATTTTAAGAAATGGGTTTTCTAAGGCTGCACTTTAGGCAAAAACCCTTCGCTCTTTCTAAAAGAAGACTCATATTAGAAGCAAGACCCATCTCTATAAGATTGTTTATTTGGGTGGGTTGGAAATATACATAAATGGTCAAGCAGTTATCGGAGAACTAGTGAAAAGGCTCAATTTTTTCCCAATTTTCAGAAACCTTTCAATACTCTCACGCATTTTCTCTCTCTCTCTGCAATAACCCTTTCGTCGCCGGTGATTTCTCGTTCAACAAGTACATTTTATGGGTTTTCATTGTTGAATTAGAGAGATTAAGGGGTTTCTGTTGTCTAGTCGATAATAACAGTTGCCCAAGTTAGAGAGATGAACTGACAAACAATTTTCCCAATTTAAAGAGATGAAATTGGGACTCGGCGGAATAGTTCGTGGGAACGTCAAAGATAACGGGCAGCAATAGTGATGAAGAACAATGCAGAATCGGAGAACAGACGATGAATTGGAGAATGTTTAAGAAAAAAATTGAGCTTTGACTTTGAGTGGGGGTAAATAAGGCCTTGTTTGGAAGTGTGTTTTATAAAAATTTTCTACTTTCTAAAAATAAAAGTCGTTTGGGTATATGGAGAAAAAACCAAAACGAAAACGGCCTTGAAAAACCCACTCTTCTCTTAGCATGGGTCTGAAAAAATCCATAGAGCACACTCTCAATCCCATTCGCACGCTCGACTCTACACTCACCTCCACACGCTCCCCCCATCTCTTAAACCCATCAAACGAATATCTCATTCTCAAAGACCAAAGTTACCAAATCATGAAATTTGCCTCCATTGCTTCTACTGAAAACCCACTCTTCTTTTTCCGGATTTGGTAGATTTCGTTTCATTCTCATACCCATGTTCACTCTGTTTTCCCTGAACAGAGTCTTGAGGGCTTTACACTTCGTGTTTTTGGCTTTGTTCCTCAACTCCTTTGATAATATACACCTTCCTTCCATGAGAATGACTTGAGTTTCATCTAATACACGTGTATTTACCAGTGGACTTTGAAGAGAATGTACTGAGTTTCAATAAATAAAATAATGTTTCTTTTGAGAGACTAAGTTTCATTTACCTAATTTTTTGTTTTGGATACCTGAGTGAATATTGCTAGGTGAAAAATCGGAAGGGGCTAGCATTAGGTGAAAAAGCATGATGACTATTTATGAAGTTGGGTATGAGAGAGATGAAAAATGAAAATAGAAGATGAAAGGGGTGGAGGGTGGAGGGTGGAGTCACTGGAATGTGATGTGGAGGTGAGGGAGTGGATGTGTGATGTGATGGGGGGTTGTTGTGTGATGAGGAGAGTGGGGGAGCAAATTAAAAGTTGAAAAATTGTGGGCAACTTGTGTGATAAAAATTAGGTGAAATTGGGATCTTTGTGTAATGTGAAATTAAAATTATGTGATTTTTGTGATGATTTCTATTATGTACAAATGACAATTGAGTGAATTTAGGATGGTTTGTTTGATGTGTAAACTAAAATATGGTTTTTTCCGTGTTCATTTGCCCCCATTAGATTCAATAAAGTTTCACTTATTGATGTGATGGTGAGAAATTTTAATTTGCATGTGCCTTTATGAAGAGCATCTTGTCTTTTCTTAGAAACCTGCATTTCTTTGGAAATAACAAACATATACATATAATGTTAATTAAATCAAGAGTGATGCGTGTTTTCCCTGTGATGGCGCTTCGTTTCCCGTTCCTGCTGACATTTTTCCCATAAAACAGCTTTTCGTTATCTATCTTTTGCATATTCTGGTTCCCGCTTTCAATTGCTTTGAGCGATGTGTGCTTTGTTTATTTTTCTTTTTTCAGCTGTCGTCGTGCCATTCGCTGGTGCAGGTGACCGTTTTGTCCTGTCAGTTGTGCCCTTCCAGAAATGTCGCTTCAGATTTTCGTTTCCAAAAATTCGTGGAGCGCGTTTTTATTTTCTTTTCAAATCCGCAACCTATTTAAGGATTCTCTTTCTTCATTTCTTCCTACCTTCATCTTCTCATGGTAAGATATTCTCCTTCTCTATCTTCTTCTTCATCTTCTTTCTGAATTTCTTGCCCAATATCCCTTCTTCTTCATCCATGGCGCACGACAACACTTTTAAGTTTAAACCCCTTGTACCTTTGGTTAGAAATAAGGCCGAAGTAGAGCATTTTTTTTATATTTCCACTGTGATGCCTTTCCCCCGATGTAGTGTGCGATTTAGGTGAAAGTGGGCATGCATACCACCCTTGTAGCCCTCCATACCAAATAACCTTAAGCCCTATGTATATAGCATTGGGACTTAAGCTTCATTTCTCTCATTTCTTTCAAGAATTCTTCCACACCTATAAATTAGCTCTATCCCAGTTACCCCTAGTTCGTATAGGATTTTACTCGATTTTGAAGCCTTAAATAGAAGGCTTGATTTATATTTAGGAGTAGATGAATTTAGGACGTCCTACATCATCAAGTGCAGCGCCGAGTCCAAATGTTACTATATGGCCCCTCGCCCCAGTACTGAGAGAAGAAAAATGATCACTGGGATCCTACAAGGGGACAAGAGCTGGGAACGGGACGTTCTCTAGATAGGAGGTGGAGTGGTGATGGTCGCTGTATGATTTCCCGTAGATGGAAAGACTACGGTAAGTCGTCAGAGCTCCAATTCCCATTTCTTTCACTTTCTGTTTTCTCATTTTCTTGTTTATATTTGCTAACGTTCTTTCTTTTTCTTTGTTTTATAGATAACAAAAGGAACAAACATCCCTATCTATCCTAAGAGTCAAGGGGAAAGATCATAGTCACGTTCAACATCCATGGACGGGAGTAGGATGATCTCTTAGACCCGAGATAGTAAATCAACGTCTCATTTATCCCAGAAGACAACTGAGCTTCACCCCTTCGCGCAGTGCCTCTATCCTTAGCGCAGCCATCCACATCATCTACTTCGTCTTCTCCTGAAATTCAACTTGGTACTTTTACTTCCTAGTCTTCGATTTCTGTTTCTAGTACTTTCATTTCTTCTAGGTCTGAACTGGAAGACACAGAAGAAGAGTGTCTGCTTCAAAACTTTACAGTGAGCATTATGTCAAGGCGCACGCATCTAAGGAGCACTCATCAGGGATGTTGCTGAGGAAGAAAGGAACGTCCATCCGCGGTACGAGGCTCCGAGCACTTCCCAAGCAGGCCTTTCTCTCGCTTCCAACAAGACTTCGTCTGTCCATGCTTCACCCCCGGTCACTCCTCATGGCCCTTCTATTACAGCTGAGAATTCCTAGCGACGTCTTTCCACTTTGCCCCCTACACAACAGGATTCGACCCCCGTCCAACCTTCCGATTCTCAGGGAGAGGGCGAAAATCCTTCCTTGTGGAGATGTAAGCATTTTCATGCGGTCCCCCAGGTCCCCACTTCCATCAACTTCCTGGGTGACCCCCACTTAGCTCACATTATGCTATGCAGGGTCCAGTCAGACACAAACATGGCAACAACTCATAATATGTCCGTTGGGAACCAACTTTGTTCCCTAAGTCATGGCTTGATGAAGATTCTCTTCCATCTTCTTCCTACTTTCTTTATTTATCATACTCCTTCATTTTATTGAGTTGTGTTTCCTTTTGTATTTTTCAGGCCATTATCTTCCACAATAGTCTTTAGGAGCACTTCCTAGTCAATGAGCAGATTATTGCTCGATGGAAGAGGGAGATCGAGAGCAACCACGGGGTTCTCGAGACTTAGAGAGATGAAATCGAGCGGCTCTCCAAAAGAGAAGTTGAGCTCTAGAGTACTGTCGAAGAGTTAGCTCAGGGAGCAACGGTCGTGGTAGCAGAGCATTCCAAGCTCGAAACGTCCTTGGGGGTTTCGAAAGAGGATTTTGAGGAGTCTGAGAGGTGCCAGACTCTTTCCATTGAAAATTTAAAAATTATGGAAGAGAGGTTAGCTGCTGCAGAAGCCGTCTGGGAGGAGGCTGAGCGAAGAGAGGAGGTGACTGACGTCATTTATCAAGCTTTCTTCAACAAGGTCGAGAAAAAGGTTTACCTTGCCAGATGCAAGGATGGAAAGGAGAACCTCCCCCTCAATGTCTCTTTGGAAGGGGCCACTGAAGCTAAGACGGAGGCCACTCCCGAGGATGTTCCCGCTTCTAAGGAAGCCACAATCTTCCACCTGAAGAAGCCAATGTTCTCATCGCGGAGGACATTGAGGACTCCACGGCTAACCCTCCTACTACTGGGATCATCCTTGTGGATGAGTCTTAGTCTTATTTTTCTTTCCTGTAATTTTTACTTTGTATATTGTATCTTTTCTTTTTAAGGCATTTTGTAATTTTCCCATTATCAAGGAAATGACTCACTCTTTTTGTCATGCTTCATAAGTTTACCAATTATACTTAGCAAGGTTTGAGTGAGTAAAGTAGAACTTTGAAATTTTATACTTTTAACATTTTTCAATCGAATAATTTTTCAAATGTCTGAAGAAGAATTATTATGTAACTCAACATTTTAGCACGTAGCAATTTCTAAGTTCCAAGTTATTTCTAAAATGTAAAGGATTTTTTTTCTTACAATGTTTTCCCTATTTTTTGAGTTGTTTCTTGTTTAGAGCGGATGAGTTTTCCCATTTTTATCTTCTTCTGAATTTCCCTTTTATCTTTTCATTGCATTGTGTTTCATCTTTTGTTTTGCTTCCCACATTTTAGAGCGAATTTTTTTCCGCACTCAAGGGCTTAGGCTTATAGGTAGCCGACCTTTTTCAGTTTTGATTTTTTTAGAGAGCATGCGTCCCCGCTCTCAAGGCTTTAGGCTTTTAAACCATCATCCTGATTTCTATTTTAGAGAGTAGTTTTGTTCAGCCCTCAGTGACTTAGGCTTTCAGGCCGTGGTCATTATTCATTTTTAACATTTTAGTGAGAAGATTTTTCTCGATCTTAAAGGCTTAGGCTTCTAGGCCGCTGACCTCTTTTCCACATTTTAGAGATAAAGTTTTTCCTACTCCCAAAGGTTTAGGTTTCTAAGCCGCCGACCCCCTTTTTTGTAGGGTGAGAAAGAAGGAAAGAATTGACATAAGTTTTTTACGTGGAAAACTCTTGTGCGAAAAAACCATGGTAGAATTTGTATATTGCAATAATATTCAACAATCTAAATGAAGTACTTCTTAAGGTAACTGGTGTTCTAGAGTTTGCAAATTCTACTCCTTCCTCTAAATGAAGTACGGGCTGAACTTTCCTTCTGTTTGAAAGATCTTTTTTAAAACTAAATCCCCTTCCTGGAACTCCCATCTTCTAATTATTTTCTGGAAGTAGGCTTTTCTTTTATGATTGTAATTTGTTATCTACCCGAGTGCCGTTCCTTTCTTTCTTCTAACAAATCAAGACTTCCTTTCATGAATTCCTCATTTTGCTATTCAGTTAGTTCTTATTTGAGAGTTGGATTTTCTATTTTCATGGGTATAACTGCTTCTGTTCTGTAGGCTAAGGCAAATGATGTTTCGCATGTCGCCTTTCTAGGAGTTGTTCGATATGCCCACATTATTGTCGGTAGTTCTTCTACTCATTTTCCCTTTGCTGACTCCAGGCGTTTCTTCTTGTTGCTAAGTATGATTCAGTTTGACCTTTCAGCTTGTCCGTTTCCTTGTGGGTAGTAGGATGTAGTGAATCGGTTGGTAATTTACAGATCTTCGTAAAAATTCATTACCATCTTCCCAGTAAATTGAAGTATGTTGTCAGATACTAAGACCCGAGGAATTCCGTAGTTGCACACTATATTTTTTTCATAGGAATCCCCTTACTTCTTCTTCACGGATCCTAGCAAAGGCTTCTATCTCAATCCACTTCGTGAAGTAGTCAGTGACAACTAACAAGAAGCATTTTTGAGCGGGTGCCATGGGGAGTGGTCCGACCATGCCTAGAGCCCGCTGCATGAATGGTCAATGGCTTGTCAGGATGTCGAGTTCTCTTGTGGCTAATTTTATCACGGGGGTGAATCGTTAACACTTGTCGCACTTCTTCACGTATTATTTGGCATTTTGGTGCATTTTGGACCAGTAATATCCTTCATTTAATACTTTCTGGGCTAGAGATCTGCCCCCGACATTATTCCTGCACACCCCTCCGTGAAATTCTACTAACACGTATCCGACTTCCTTTTCTTTTAGGCACTTCCGATATGACCCTGAAAAAGACCGTTTATATAATGAATCGTTAATTATCCAGTACCTATCACTCTGTTATTGAATCTTCCTAGCATGAAGTTTGTCTCGAGGTAGGATCCCTTCTTTCAAGCAACATATCACGTCTTCCTGCCAACTTGGATTCTGCCCAGCTTCCACTTCTGTTACTTCTTTGGCTATGATGCTTGGTCTGTCCAGAAATTCAACTGATACGCTTCTTTTTCATGGAAGTTGCACCGAAGACCCCAAATTAGCCGATGCGTCCACGTGCCAATTTTTCGCTCTTGGGATATGGTGGATTTCAAAATTTTTAGTTGTTCAAGCAATCCTTTTGTCCGTTCTAGGTAACTAATCATTCTTCCATCTTTCCTCGTGAACTCCCATGTTACCTACTTTACTACCAACATTGAATCACAAAATATTTTTATTTCATTTACCTCTAATTCCTGTAACAAATTGATTCCCCCTATCAGGGCTTCATAGTCATCTTCGTTGCTGGAGGCGTTGTATCCGAATAAGATGGAGCGTTCGAGCATTTCGCCAAACAAAGTTTGCAGCACCACTCCTGCTCTGACTCCCTTATTTTTTGAGGCTCCATCAACGTACAACTCCCACGCCACGCTTTCAATTGCTTGTTGTCTGCTTTCTGCTTCCTCTTTGACGTCAACGGTAAAGTCTGCCACAAAATTGGCCAAGGCTTTCCCTTTAGTTGATGTTCTTGGCTCGTAGTGGATCTCATATTGGCTTAACTAGATTCCCATTTTATCGTTCTTCCACTTATTTTGGGTGAATACAAGAGACTTCTAATTGATGAATCTGTCAGCATCTTTACTGTGTGTGCCAAAAAGTAGGGCCTTAGTTTCCTTGCAGCTATTACAACGACCAGTATCAACTTTCCATCTTTTTGTAACGGGTCTCGGCTGCTACCAGAATTTTACTGATGAAGTATACCCGCTTCTATTTCCTTTCTTCTTCTCTGATTAGAACAGTGTTGACGGCAGTCTGCGAGACGGCTACGTATGGGTATAAATGTCCCCCCAACTTTGGTTTTGACAATAATGGTGGAGTTCTCAAGCATTATTTTATCTCGCTAAGAGCTTCCTCACACTTGTCATCCCATATGTCCGCTAAATTCTTCCTCAGCTTTGCAAAGAGTGGCTTGCATTTGTCAATTGATCTCGAAAGAAATCTATTTAATGCCGCCAATATTCCCGTTAAGCCTTATATTCCTATCTGGTTTCGTGGGGTTTTCATCTCCATTATGGCTTTTTCTTGATCTGGGTTGACCTTAATTCCCCGCTGCGTAACCAAGTGGCCGAGGAATTTCCCGGCCGCCACTCCGAAGGTACATTTTTCTAGATTCAACTTCATCAAATTTTGCCTCAAGATGGAAGCGGCCTCACCAAGGTTCTTGATGTGATCCTTCAGCTCATAACTCTTCATCGACATGTCATCTATGTAAACTTCCATGATTTTCCCAAGCTATTCTCAGGAGATTTTATTTACCAACCTGTGGTAGGTTTCACCTACATTTTTTAAACCAAAAAGCATTACCTTATAACAAAAAGTACCATGTTTAGCTATGAAAGATTTTTTCTCTTGGTTAGGTTGGAATATTTTCACCTGTTGTAACCTAAAAAGGCGTCCATGAAGCTCAAAAGTTCATGTCCAGAGGTAGCGTCCATCATCTGATCTATTCTGGGTAACGAATATTCATCTTTTGAGTAGGCTTTGTTCAAATCTGTGAAGTCTACACAAATCGTCAATTTCCTGTTTTTCTTTTTTACCATGACAACGTTAGCGAGTCACTCTAGATAATCTACTTCCTTGATGAAATCCGCTTTTAGTAGTTTGTCAACTTCTTCTTTGAAGGCCATGTTTCTTTCTGGCGTGAAACTTCTTTTTTAATGTTTCACAGGTTTAACAGAAATGTTAGTATTCAGTTTATGACAGATTATATTCCTGGCATCTTCTGAGTAGTGGTTGTAAAAATGTCTATGTTTCTCCATAGGAAGTCAATCAACCTTTTCTTTTCCGTTTCCTCCAGGTGGGCCCCAATATTTGTCATTTTTTGAATTTCTTATGCTAAGCAAAATGGGTTTGATTTCTTATCCTTCTTCGTACCTCGGACCCACCTATGCATCCTATTGTGATTGCTGTTTCTCATCAGCAACCACCGGCTTCTCTTCCATTTTTCCATTTTCTATTTCCACGCTAATTCTAATGTAGTTATTGCGCAGTTGGGTCCCTTCTTATAGTTCTAATCCCTTCACAAGATGGATATTTTAGCACTTGGTAGAGGTGGACGACGCTACCCTCATTTTATGTAAACAAGTTCTTCTTAAAATAACATTGTAAGGGGACGACGTGTCCAACATTTCAAGCTCAGTGAGGTAATTGAATGGTTCTGCACTAACTGGAAGGTTGAATCAGAACCTGACTGAGCCATTTAATGAAATACTTCCTGCGAAGATGTTTGAGGGTCATGTGAGAAACATGTGATTGAGAGAAATGCCACATTTGCTTTAGGACAAGTGGGAGATTGTTGGGGGTTATGTCCTGAAACCATGTGTATTGACATTTTGATATGAAATTTAATGAGGATTACATTTTTCCTATAACTATTCTTTTAAGTTATTGTTGAATTGAATAATTTATATAAATATCTAAAAATTCCATATTCATTAATGAGACTGTGATCTTGTTTTAGTACGAGAAGGTTAAGATCATAGATAATGAATAAAATTGTCAGCAACATACTAAAAATATAAAATTTTTAATGAATGGTTGCTAGTACGGTTCACTAAGCATTATGAATGCGTGTGATCTAAATGCAGATCATTGATGTGAATAGACATCTTAGTGAATGTACTTTATATAATGAGATTATATATAACTGGACCGATGTGAATTAATCTCTTTATCAACGTGCCATTTATAATAAAGATTTAATACACATCAACTGATGATCATATGTAGATCAATTTGAATCCTGAGTACTCATGAACTCCTATACATGTCTACTGGATCTTTTGATTCACTCGTTAAGGTTTGTTTGTAAAAGAGGCTAATAACTTTTGTTTTGGAGATTCAATGATATGCATGGTTGAGAACATGATCTTACAATATTTGGAATCCTAGTTTTCTTAATGGGTCGTATATTGGTTCCCTTAAGTGTTAATTCTGTAACTGAATGGTTATTGAGCTCAAATTTATAATTAGATTATGAACTAGCCATTCAGTAATGGATTAATGGTACTTAAGAATCAATTGGTAATTAGAAGGGTACAACGGTAATTTTGATCAATTATAATTTATGAATCAATAATTGAAGGAAAGAACTACATGAATTGATTATATTAGTAGACTACACTAGAATATTTTATAAATACAATCTATAATCTCTAATAGTGCAATTTCAAATTTATAGTGGGGATAATAATGAAATTAATAAATAAGATTTTTTAAATAAAGAGTTCAATAAATATAGTTTATTGGAGCCTAGGATTATAAGTTCATGGTTCCCAAGTCACATCTATACTACGCAGGTAGGGTGTGAATATTTTAGGACATGAGAAAATGACTAACTTACAAAAAAAATTTTGTTCTAGGACAAATACATAATTATGAGATACTTATGCATGATTAATTAATTAAATAGTTAATTAATTGAATTATTTATATATAAACGTAGTTTTTAGAATTAGTATATATAAATAATTGTTGATTATTTTTTAATTATCGATAAGTGAGAGAGAATATTTAATTTGTGAAATTATATAATTAAAGTATTATTAGATAGTATTTTGGATCAACTAAATCTGTTATTATAAAATAAAAGATAATTTAGTTGATAGAGGTAATCAGATATGTCAATTTTGAATTAACTGATATCTAGATATTTATCTGATTAAAATAAATATTTAATTTGTAGTAATTGCCACGTGTCAATCACTTATTGAGTATCAGATATTGACATGGAGTACTTTATTGCCACGTGGCGCTACAATAGAGGCGGCGCGACACTGTAGTGTTATGTGGCACTGTAGTTGTGTAACATTATACAGTGGGTCCCATTGTATTGGGTAATTTGAAATAAATATTATTTTTAATTTTTAGTTATCCCTAAATATCTGATACGCCATTATCTATAATAAGATACATATTTTATTCTAATGACAATAGTTGATCAGATGATCAGTTAATCGATCAGAAAATCAGTTCATCAATCAAGAGTTGAGAGAACAAGTTCTCAAAAAGTGATTTTCGATTAAGAGTGAAAAAAATCTCTAAAAGAATCATCATCACGTTCTTTTAGAGAATCGTCTCATAAAAGTCATTATTAGTGAAATCTCTAGATCTCATATGTTGAGTACAACGAGAGACAGAAAAGTGTCTTCGTTATACTCTACGTGCCCACACACATCCTCATACGTTGATGATTGACCTGGAAGATCTAGTGTGGATCTCAGAGTCCGCTGATCATTGAAATGATTTCGTAGGAACGAATAATCGATCGGTTTCGTGATGACGCTTGATTTAGACTGCAAGAGGTATATGATTCTCAACCTAGTATATTGTTAATTTAATATATAAATATATAATGGATCCTGATTGATTGAAAACAAATTTCAATAAAAGTTTTTTTTGGTTATCGTAGCGTTGCACGATTTTGGTTTACTAAAGGATTTTAAATGGCCACACGCCACACGCGCCTCGACGACCAATAAGTTGTATCAACTTATTGTTCATATAATATGAGATATGTATAAATATATGTTAAATATTGGTCTTTATATAATTATATGTTAAATATTGTGTGGGTTTTCTTGCATTGTTCATATAATATGAGATATGTGTAAATAAATGGATGGTCATATTTTTTGAATGTGTGAAAAATAATGGATCGTTAATTGTATGGTGATTATTGGGTTAGGTTTTGATCTTTTAATTTTTTCTTAGATCTTGTGTAAGCCGTTTTGGGGCGTAGAAATTTTTGTAATATATTTTGAATATTTATTTTAGTCATTCCGATCAGGAGAAGACAAAGAACGCACGAGACGAACGACGGAGGAAAAATAAAAGAAATAGAAATTCTTTTAGAATTCTGGCGCCGACCACCACCGGTCACCGGCCGAGGCCGCTGGCACTGGTGGCCGATGGCGGCAGATGGCAGTGAGGGTGGTCGATTGTATCTGTTGTCACATTTATGGAAGTTTCACACAAACCCTGATACCAACCTACCATATCACTATAGATTTTTGTGATAACCCTAAATCTATCAATCATCATTTTAAATTTTTAAAATTAAATTATGAATTATTAATTTTATGAAAATTAGAAATAAATAAGTTGATTGGGTTTGACCGAAGTTTGTCTAAATCAAATAAAATGTTTATTTGACTAAGTCAAAGTCAACTATTTTTAAAAGGATAATTATAGAAATTAATTTTAATTAAGAAAATTAGTTTATTTAATTAAATAGAGTTTTGTTCAAAACTTGAAGATCATGAAGATGAATATCAGGAGAAGAATGCAATATTTAGAAAATATGTATTCTTGAAATCCGTTTTGTAATTTTATTTTCTTATTTCAAGAGTTGTAATTTAAAAATACCCAATAGTCACTCGGTCCATTATTATTTTATTTAATTATTAAATAATTATTTTAATTGTTATGTTTGATAACATGTTCATACATTAGTCTCACATGCCATAAATGAAAATCTCACACAGTTTTATTTAATCATGCATTTCATTAGTAAAAACATGATTTATTAGGATTGTCGTAACATATTTGTATGTATTGTTTTTATGAAATCAATTGCATATAAACTACTAGGTTTTAATTAGTTTAAACTTGGTAATAACACCACATTAAGGGCTATAGTAACATTTAGGATAATCGACTTTAGTAAAAGAGTTTTATTAAAGTTTGATGAATATAATTATTTTGTTAATCTAAGTTCACCTAATTATGACTTAGGCACTTTAGAAGGTTAGGTTAAATGAACTTAGACCAATAAGATTGGCATAACTGATTATTAAACATTCATAGAGTTATTACTTTAACTGGTAATTAATTTAGAATTAATTAATTGGTTAAAAAAAACACATAATCCTAAAATAATGTGTGGGAGAAGGTTGACATGTCAATGTAACATACGGTCTCCATTATTAGTACAACATCGTGAGGTACAGTGAGGGCCTAGAGATAAATTTGTTTTCATCCCCTTAAGGAAGGTTTCGAGCTGTACCAATACCAAAGTTAGACTTCTTAAGAAGATAGAAGGAAGTGATTTAGTTTAGTTTTGACCGACCTTAAGGCGGTATATTTTAAATCAAGTCATGGAATTCGAAATGGGTTACACTCAGATAGTCGTAATTAAGCTTTCATGTGGATAGTTGTGACTTGACCAAACAAGTGATACATTAATGTTAAAAGAGAAAATATGAGATATTTTAAGTTTTAATTAATAAGGATGAGAATGTCTTATAGACAGTCTGAGGTTAATCTGACTGATCCCATGGCGACACATCAATCGTTGGCTTGTTTTATCGTGACTAGTAAATGTTAAATTTTGTGTATTTATTATGTTGAATTCATGCATCACGTTTGATTTTCAAATTCTAGATATTTATCAATTATATTGAATCATAAGTTTTTTTTTACTAAGGAATGTCTTGAGGACCCCGCTGCTAATGCCTCCAAGAATGTTAGGGAAATATGATGCTTGAAAGCATGGGGGCTGCCTATGAGATTATGGAATCTCTACAGGCTATGTTTAGGCAACATTTTGATCAAAGTCGTCATGAGGCCACTAGGAGCTATATGGCAACTAAGATGAGAAATGGTACTTCTATGCGAGAACATGTTTTGAACATGATCAATATAATGCACGAGGCAGAAGTACATGGGACGACTATTGATGGGCGGACTCAAGTTAGCATTATACTTGAGTCTCTCACACAAGGTTTTTCTATGTTCACAACTAACTATGTTATGAACAAGTTGCAATTCAACATGACTTAATTGTTGAATAAACTGCAGACTTTGGAATCACTCAAACTTAGAATGACCAAAGAGGGTGAGGCAAATGTTATCGAGCAAAAGTCTTCTTCCACTATTAATAGTAACAAGAGGAAGAAGATCAATGGAAATGACAAATGTAAGAACAAGATAGGGAAGAAAGCGAAGACATCGCCAAAAGCCAAGAATAACAAGAAAAACAGTAAGCCCAAGGGAAAATGTTTTCATTATGGGGTTGAAGGTCATTGGAAGAGAAACTGTAACAAGTATCTCTCAGAACTAAAAAAGAAAGGTAAATATGATTTTCTTGTACTTAAAGCTTTCATAGTGGAATATGATTTATCATCTTGGATACTTGACTCAGGAGCCACTAACCATGTATGTTCTTTTTTGCAGATGCTTAATTCGTCAAGGGAGCTAACTGATGGCAAAGTTTTTTTTAGAGTTGGCAGTGATGCGCTCGTGTCAGCTAATTCATTAGGGACGGTCTATTACTTTTTAGATATAATTATTTGGTTTTGAACGATGTTTATTATATTCCTGAATTTTTGAGAAATTTGATATCTCTTTCATTTTTGCAAGAATAATTTTTCGAAATTTCTTTTATTAATAAAGAGTTTATTATTTCAAAAAATGGATTCGATATTTGTCATGTAAAAGTTATAAACGGACTATATATACTTAAAGTAGCAAAACCTAAAAGTAACAAACGACATAGAGTTTCTCATGATGATGATAACACATATCTTTGGTATCTTAGGTTGGAACATATAATCTAGATAGGTTAAATAGGTTAACAAAACATTGTGCTTTGAGAGAACTAAAAGTTGAAACTCTTGATAATTGTGAATCCTGTCTAAATGGTAAAATAACCAAGAGACATTTCATAGGAATGGGTCAAAGAACCAAGAAACCACTTGAAATAGTATTAACGTACAAGCTAGAGGTGGGTATGAGTATTTCATCACTTTTATTGACGATTACTCAAGATATGGTTATGTTTACCTAGTGCAAAGAAAGTCTGAAACTTTTAGAAATTTTAAAGACTTCAAAGCTAAAGATGAAAAGCAATCAGGTAAATCATTGATAACTTTTCGATTCAATCGATGTGGTGAATACTTAGATTTAGAATTCAAGGATTATTTGATGGAATGTGGAATCCTATCCTAGCTCACAACACCTGAAACATCACAGTAAAATGGTGCTGAAGAGAGAAGAAATCGAACCTTATTAGATATAGTTAGGTCAATGTTAAGCTACTTATCGCTGTTATCTAGATTTTAGGGATATGCACTACATACGACAACTTACATTTTGAATGTTATACCCTCTAACTCTACAAGTAATACGCATTTAGAGTTATAAAATGACTCCAAACCTAGTTTGCATCATTTCCATATATGGAGGTGTCCAGTTCACGTTCTTAGACCCAAGATCAGAAAGTTAGACTCAAGGTCTGAGGTATGCATATTCGTAGGCTATGCTCTAGAGACTAGAGGTGAGTACTTTTATAGTCACAAGGATCAAAAAGTATTTTTATTGACAAATGCATCCTCCCTTAAGCCTGACTATATGCAAAACTACAAATCTCGTAACAAAGTAGTTCTCAAGGAATTAACAAATGATGAAATCAGACCACCTTCAATTTCTACTGATAAATGATAAACCAGAGAAACCACAGTTCCTATAATGGAAACTCCAGTGCAACGTCATAGCAGAAGGGTTATGAGACAACCAGTTTGATATGAACTAGAGGCACATGTCCTAGTGTCAGAAATTGATAATGACAATCCATTATCTTATGAACAAGCAATGAATGATCCTGAAAAGGAGAAATGGCAAGATGCCATGAACCAGGAAATAAAATCTATGTATTCTAATTCTGTTTGAAAACTTGTAGATCCACCTAAATATGTTAGGCCCATTAGATGTAAATGGATCTTCAAGAAGAAAAGATGTGCGGATAGGAAAGTAGAGACTTTCAAGGCACGGTTGGTAGCCAAGGGCTATAGACAAAGGGATTGAGTCGATTATGAAGAGACTTTCTGCCTTGTGACCATGCTAAAATCCATTCGCATCTTTTTTGTCCATAACCGCTAGTTTTGACTATGAGATATGAAAAATGAAAGTCAAGACAACTTTTCTGAATGAATCTCTTGAAGAAAACATTTATATGATGCAACAAGAAGGGTTTGTACAAAAGGGACAAGATCAGAAAGTATGTAAGTTATTTAAATCTATTTATAGATTAAAGCAAGCATCTAGATCTTAGAATCTTACATTTGATGATATTATAAAATCTTATGGCTTCGAGCAAAATGTTAACGAAACTTGTATTTATAAATACATCATAGATAAGATAGTGGTTTTCTTAATTATTTATGTTGACGATATTATACTCATTGGGAATGTGTAGAAACTTTATCAAATGAAAAGAAGTGATTAGCTGAGAAATTCCAAATGAAAGATTTGGGAGAGACAAGCTATGTTCTAGGCATCCAAGTCCTAAGTGATAGAAAGAACAAGCTCTTGACACTTTCTCAGGCATCTTATATTGATAAGGTGTTGGAGATATTCTCTAAGGAGAATTCCAAGAAAGGTCAACTACCAACCAGAAATGGAATTGTCCTCTCCAATGAACAATGTCCTAAGATGATATGAGAAAGGTTCTTTATACTTCAGCAGTTGGAAGTCTCATGTATGTCATGTTGTGTACGAGACTGAAGATCTGTTATGCAGTGGGAATTGCCAGTCATTATCAATCGAATCCAGGTTTGGGACAATGGATTGCAGTATACCATATTCTCAAGTATTTTATGAGAATGAAAAACTATATGTTTGTTTCTTCAGGTGGAACCTGAATCCCACTGGATATACTGATTATGAATCAGATAAGGATAGCCGAAAGTCGACGTCCGGGTCATACACCGAGGTGATCTAACATTTATGAAGATAATGTTGGATCAGAACCTGGCTGACCCATTTACTGGGACACTTCCTGTGAAGATGTTTGAGCGGCATGTGTGAAACATGAGATTGAGAGAAATGTCACATTTACTTTAGGGTAAGTGGGAAATTGTTGAGGGTTATGCCCTCAAAGCACGTGTATTAATATTTTGATATGAAATTTAATGAGGATTTCATTTTTTATAATTGTATTATTGCTGAATAATTTCTATAAATATCTAAAAATTCCATATTTATTAATGAGACTATGATATTGTATTAGTACGAGAGGATTAAGATCATAAATAATGAATAAAATTATCAGCAACATACTAAAGTATTGAATCTTTAATGAATGGTTGCTAGTACGATTCACTAATCATTATGAATACATGTGATCTAGATCTGAATCATTGATGTGGATAAACATCTAAGTGAATGTACTTTATATAATGAGAATATATAAGTCTGGACCAATGTGAATTAATATATTTATCAACGTGCCGTTTATAATAAAGATTTAATACACATCAATTCGATGATTATATGTAGGTCAGTCTAAATCTTGAACATTTATGAACTCATATACATGTTTACTGGATCTTTTGATTCACTCGTTAAGATTTATTTATAAAACAAGCTAATGACTTTTTTAGAGATTCAGTGATATGCATGGCTGGGAACATGATCCTACAAAATTTGAAATCTAAGTTTTCCTAACGGATTATATATTGGTTTCTTTAAGTATTAATTCTGGAATTGAATTAGCCATTCACTAGTGGCTAATAAAGATTATAAATTAGTCATTCACTAGTGGATTAATGGTACTTAAGGATTAATAGGTAATTAGATGGGTACAACGGTAATTTTGACCAATTCTAATTTACGAATCAATAATTGGAGAATAGAACTACCTGACTTGATTATATCAGTGGATTACACGAGAATATATTTACAAATACAATCTATAATCTGTAAGAGTGCAATTCCATATTTATAGTGGAGTAATAATGAATTAATAAATAATATTATTTAATTAAATAATTTAATTAATAGTTTATCGGAGCTTATGATTATAGGTCTACGCTCCCCAAGTCACCTCTGTACTACACAATCTAGGGTGTGAATATTTCAGGACATGAGAAAATGACTAACTTGCAAATGAATTTTTATTCTAGGACAAGTGCAAGATTATGAGATAATTATTTGTGATTAATTAATTAAGAATTAATTAATTAAATTATTTATATATGTAAATGTAATTTTCGGAATTAATATATATAATTATCGATTATTTTTTAATTATCGATAAGTTAGACAAAATATCTAATTTGTGAAATTAGATAATTAAATTATTATTAGATAATATTTTGGATTAAATAAATCTGTTATTTGTTAAATAAGAGATAATTTAGTTGATATGGGTAATCAGATATGTTAATTTTAAATCAATGTATTGAGAGCAGATGGAGCTGGATCATTTACGAGCAAATCTGTGCTCTAAATATCAATACAATTGTTCTGCTGGGAGTGCTTATTTCACTTCATTGATTGGCGTTGGGGAGGGATCCAAAGTTGGGTGGGTGGACGTCTCTTTATCTGAGGGCTGAATAATGATCTGGTTGTTCTGATGATTATCAATGGCTTTCGTGAGAATCTGAGGCCTTGAGTTTGGCTTTACTCATTTAGGGCAACTGATATCAAAATATATATCTGATTAAAATAAATATTAAATTTACAATAATTGCCACGTGTCAATCACCGACTGGGTATAAGAGATTGACATGGACTACTGTAGTGCCACGTGGCACTACATTAGTGGTTTTGCAACACTGTAGGTCTCATGTGTTGAGTATATCTAGAGATAAAAAATTGTCTTCATTTTATTCTACGTGCGCACATATGTCCTAGTGTGTTGAGGATTGGCTTGGATGATCTTGGTATGGATCTCAGGGTCTGCTGATCGTTGGAACGGAGAATCGATCGGTTTCGTGATGACGCTTGATTTAGACTACAAGAGGTATTTGATTATTAACCTTGTATGTTATTAATTTAATATATAAATATATAATGGATCCTGACTGATTGAAAAATAGTTTTCAATAAAAAAGAATTTTGTTATTGTAGCGTTGCACGATTTTGTTTTACTAAAATATTCAATTTTTTATTAAAAATTAATTTTTTAAATGGCCATGTGCCACACACATCTGCTGTGTATGCGCTGCGATGACCAACAACAAGGTCTCGTTGTAATGCATTGATCTGTTCATGCATTGTCTGCCACACGTTGTGTAGTGTTTCAGCGTTTCGTTGTTCCATTTCTTGCATTCGGCTCACGATAGTCAAAAGCATATCAGCTGGGGGAGCAGGATGATATGCATGTTCATCCCAGTTCCTGTTTCCTTCGTTAAGGACGGTGTTCGATCTGGTTCGAGGCATTGTTTAGTCTTCTATAGGATATCTTTGAGGCTATTTTTCTTCTCTCAACAAGAGCACTAAAATGTAAATGATTTTTTCTTGGTTTAACCAGGGATCTAGGAGAAGAATATCGATGATGTCTAATTTATATAAGTATAAATTAAAAAGAGAGAGATAGAAAGGATCTGAGTTGAGTTTTTGTTATATTGAATGTGTTATTTTTATTTAATACATTGGCCTTATATAGACTCCCCAAATTGCATGAGTTGATTATTAATATAAATGAAAGTACTCATTATGACTAGGGATTACACCCGTCGTGGGGATTACCCTGCTAGGTATGGTCCCCTTTCCCTTTCTCATTTTCTATTAGTCTCGTTCAGCCGCCAATCAGTCCTAACCACTTGGTGATTTTTTATGCTCACGAGCCAATCAGTTACAGCCACTTGTTGGCCTGCCAATCTGTCTCATCCGAGTAATTCAGCTTACCCAATCAATCGCATCCTTTTGACTGTTTATTTTCGATTCTTTTCATCTGTTCCCGCTCTTCTTCTTTTTTCGTTCTTGCACAGTTCGGTGCCTTCCCCATTCCGGAGGCATGGGTCTCCTGTCAGTCTTTTCCCGTTCTCGAAGGCACGAGTCCTCTGTCAGTTTTTTCCCGTTAACCGATCTGTTTTTCCCGTTCTGATGAGGTTTTCCATTTCCGTGCTCTTTTGCGTTTCTCGAGTTCCTTCCCATTTAGAGCTCCTTCCTGTTTTGAGTTCCTTACCGTTTAGAGATTTTTTCTGTTTAGAGTTCCTTCCTCATGATCTGGTTGTGTCACTTCTATTTTCCCGTCTAGCCTCCAATCTTGCCATGTTCATGGTCCATGCGTCCCCTCAAGATTTGTTCTTTCTTTACACGTATCTTGGGTGATTTTTCCATGTTTAAAGATAAGAAACCTTAAAGTTTATGAAATAATAATAATACTCATGTGATTTTATTAATTAAAATATATCATTAAAAATACTAGAATTTAAAACAATTACATATAATTTCTTTTCTTAATAATGAAACACTTTATTAATTTATTGTAGCGTTTTACGTTGACTTGTCTATTAAGATAAAATAGACACATTTCTAACGAAAACCTCGATGAAAAAAAAGCAGTGACATAAAGTTTTCACGACACACGAATTGAAAGGCGCACGAGGCTTTTTAAGTTTTTGTTTAAAGGACAAGTCCCCCAAAACAGCAAAGCATAACCCTACATTCCCAAAAAACAGTCTCAAATAGACTCCCACGTCTGGCTTCTCCGAAACATAAAGGTAACGTTGCCGCTTCTTCAAAATTATGTTGCGTAAAACATAATGTGTGTCCCTCTATTCATACTCTACTCGATAAATGCTTTGTTTTTCGTTCTATTTTTTTACTGGACAATTACTAGGCAATGACTATTTTTCTTGATCCTTTAATTAATTAGGCAATGCTAAGAGATTTTTTATTTAGATAATTGACAAAATAAAATTGAATAATTGAAGGATAAAAATTTATGAAAATGAACATCTCCTCGTTTATAATGAACAGAGTGTTGTCTTCTTTTTTTTCCATAAATGCCTTAGTTTTGCTAGTCCCAAGCCAAGCCCATAACTTTCCTAATAGGGAAAAAATGAAAAACAGTAGAGCCGTGTCAGTTTAGGGGAATAGCAAAAGTAAGGAAATTTGGACTTTTGACTTTTGTTTGATTAAGATGGTCTTTTCTAGAATTAATTACTTATCTTTATCATCTAAAAAATCCTTAGATACTTTTCAATGACATTCATCTATGATTGTGTTTATGTTATCTACATATTTATATTTGGTTATGAGCTGTTAAAGAATATAAATGATTTCTTAAAGCTATACATGCAATTTAGTGACCTTGTTCTACATATTACACAGATGGAAAATAGTATTACATAGATCGAAAATAGTTAGCCAACAACTCGAGCTATAAAAAGTATACGGCCAAAAACAATTTGGGGCAATGATTTGCATAAGGTATTTGTTGATTTGTGTTATGAGACAATGACAAAGGGATAAAAATCAGGAAGTTTTTTTGACAAAGAGGGTTGGAAATATATATGTAAGGTGTTTGTTAGTAAGAGGGGATGAACTATGACTAAAAGCAACTAAAAAATCATTGGGATAATATAAAGGCTGATTGGGAGGCATGGTATGTTGAAACTGAACGAAACAGGACTTGGATTGGATTACGATAGCAATACTATTTCAGTAACAAATGTTTGGTGGAATGACTATTTACAGGTTGGTCTAGTTTATTGTTCATTGGCTGCAAATATTGAACATTGAGTTCATACAATATGATTTTCCCTTTCTATTGTTGCAGTCTAATCCAGAAACACTGAAATTTCGATACAAAGGTATTGATCATTCAGAAAACTAACTATACTATTTAAAGAGGGATATGCGACAGGCCAAAATACATGGGCACCATCTGAAGGCACGTTCCCAGTTGACCCTAATGGACCATGTCAAAGTGCACCAAATAATCTACGAGAGAATGACATTGACCTAGATAGAGAGATGGATTTGTAAAATGAACAAACACAAAAGAGTCAGACAAATCAAGACAACAAAGATAAAGATGTCATGGGTGCAAGTTGTTATGAAAGGAAAAAAGATTATATTCTACCAAATGAGCGTCATCGAAGAAGATCAACTTCTTTAATTATGCATAAAAGTATCAGTCGTATATGTGATGTTGTTGAAGCAGTGTGAGCAAGATCAACCCGTAGTGAAACTAAATATACAATAAAAGAATGCATAAACATACTAAACGAGATGCATGGGGATGTGGGGAAAGGAAATGATCTTTACATATTTGCTTGTAGACTATTTTTGAAGAAGGAACATATGGAATTGTTTGTAGTACTTGAAGATGCCTCGTTACGTCTTGCTGGCTTGTGAGTGAAATGAAGATCAATGGTGTCTAAAACATACTTATTTATAGCTTAATCTTATTTAACAACACTTTAGGTGATTTATGTTTTAGTTTGTTTGTTATTGGTTAGCTTAACTATAGCTTAATTTATTGAAAAACATGTTATGTGATTTGTGTTAGTCGCATAGTTTCTTATATGTAATCGTATGTTTTATTTAAATTTGCTTTTAAATTTATGTTATGTGATTTTATTTTTCATTCCATTTATTACTGTGATGAAATATTTTAATACATGTTATCAGGTTCATATGGATTCGAATGAAGACTTTCATTATGATGAAAAGCGTAATGATGTCGTAATAGTATCTTTACTTGCTATTGCAGCCGCTAAAATATTTGAGTATTATGAAAGCTATATGGTGAAAGAGCCATGTAGAGATTCCCTTTAAAAGGAACATAGTTTTGTAATGGATATATTAAGTGGACATCCAACGCGTTGCCATGAATTATTTCGGATGAAAAAACATGTTTTTTATGGCTTGTTAAAAAGCTCAGACATGAAAGTTTATTAAAAGATAGTCGTGCAGTTAGCGTAGAAGAACAACTAGCTATATTTCTTATCATAATTGGTCATAATGAAAGAAATAGAACGCTACAAGAGTGCTTTCAACATTCTGGTGAAACTATTAGTATGAATTTTAACAAAGTATTGAAAGCTTTGGGAACATTTTCTATGTCAATTATTGTCCCACCGTCGTTTCAACATGCTTCTAGCCAACTGCGTTATAATCCTAAGTATTGGCCACATTTTAAGGTAGTAAGTTATACTCTATTTTTATTTTCTATAATGATATCTCAATATCATAATTTTAAATATATTTTTCTATATGCAGGATTGTATTGGTGCAATAGATGGAACACATGTTCACGCAATGATTCCTACACATCAACAATCAGCATACCTTGGGAGAAAAAGGTGATTGTACGCAGAATGTGATGGCTGCCTGTTCTTTTGACATGAAATTTACCTTTGTTTGGACTGGATGGAAAGGAACAACTCATGATGCACGTATAATTCATGAAGCTATCACTCGGCCAAATTTGAAATTTCTGAAACCAGAACATAGTTAGTAATACATTTTTTGCCCTTTTGACCTCAAATTGCATAATAATAGATTTGTAATATTTTTTAAGTAAATATTATGTTGTGGGTGCTGGATATCCTAATATGGTTGGGTATTTAGCCCCATATCGTGGAGTGAAGTACCGTTTACAAGATTTTCAAAGAGGTTGTCAACCACAAGGAGTTAAAGAACTATTTAATTACCATCATTCATCATTAAGAAATATAATTGAACGTTACTTTGGATTATGGAAAGACGTTGGCCGAATTTAAAGCAAATGGCTTCTTTTCCCTTTGAAACACATAGACTAATCGTTGTAACATCAATGGCTTTATACAATTACATAAGACAAGAAGCAATAACTGATTTAGAGTTCAAACGTTATGATGAAAATGAAGGTTATATGAGTGATGATGAAGCAACACATACTGATTTTATAAAAGTTAATTCAACAGATATAAATAATTGGGAACAAAGCAAGGAGATGAATCTTATTCGTGATGCAATTGCCAACTCAATTGATCAAACAAGAAGTGCTTGATAAACTAGTATTGACATGCTTTAGCTATATTCTCATTCTTTTTCACTTTTTGTTTAACAAACTTTGTTTACTTTTTGTCAGTGATGGAATAAGTCTTTGAATACAGTATTTATTTCAGATATTTTAAGTAGTATCTAACATTTTTTAATTATTATACAATACTTATGATTGTTTAATTTATAAATTTAATATAGACAAACAATCAATTTTAAAATACGAGTAAGAAATTTTCAAAAACCAACTGAGATATTATTTTGTCAAAACTTTTATCATCAAACACATGAGAAGCACTTTTATGTCTAATGGACTTTAAAAAGTCAGTTAACCAAACGTCAATTATTTTTCAAAAAGTCATTTGTGAAAGTCTATTTTGTAAAGTCTATTTTGAGATGCACTTTTCAAATGGAAGTGCTGCCAAACAGGGCTAAAGTCTTAGCAGACTCCCATCGAACTGTAGCTTCTCCCAGTCTGGCTTATTCGTTCTCGCTCCTCACTAGCTCCTTCTTTGTTCCTACGTCTTGGGTTGCAAGGCGAGTTGGAGAGGGACAAGAGCATGGTTTTGATTTTCTAATTCATTTTTTTCTCTGCGGGAGCTAGGTTTTCATGGTTTGTTGTTTCAAAATTGCATTATTTAACTATTGCGTGTTTCATATTTTTCCAACATTTTGAGACATTTTCTAAAGTTAATTTTATTGTTTAGTTGATCACATTTTCAAAGCACGTTTTCAGAACTAACATCTTACCATATATCAAAGCGATGATGTTAAGAAAAATATTTATGAACAACTTTATCCTCATTTTTTATTGAATTTTTTAGATTGCCCTTTTAACAATGAATATCATAATATAAAAACTTAATGACACCAATATTCTATGATAGTAGTTATAATTAACTGTAACCATATAATTTATAGTCTAATTTAATTAATTATACCAGCTGAATGATAGGAAAAACATTTATTGGAAAGTTTGGTTAAAGTGAAAAATAATTGACAATTAATCCTACTATATATAAAAGTGTGAAGATGTTGAAAAACATATTTTGGACAACTTTATTCTCTTATAAAAATCTCTAACTTGTCATTTTAATAGTAATGTCAACATAGTAATCAAGTCACTAAATTAATTAAATTAGTTAACATTCTTTTATATTTAAGTTAGATAATTAAGGACACTTATATTTTACGATAGTATAATTCACACTCTCATTTGTATTAATTATACAAGGTGAATAGATAGGAAAACACAATTCTTGGAAAATTGATAAAAGTGAAAAATAATTGATAATTAAAATATAATACAATGCAATTTATATGTTAAAAACTCAAATATAATTGTGAAAAAATTTAAAATAATTAAATTTAATATCCCACTAACAATTCTCATTTAGATTTACTCTCCCACTAATTGTGAAAAAATTTAATATCCCACTAACAATTACTTGTGGAGATAGTTTTATTGTTTAGTAATTTTTCATATTTAAATAACTACAACAACAATAATAACTACAACAACAATTAATGACAATAAAAATATTTTATTTTTAATTGTAATAATACACAACAATATTCTATATAAACTACAATCTATTTATAATTTGTATCATTCATAATATATAACATATCTACAATATATAAAATGGAGAATCTATAGACAAACAGTTATGGGCAATTGTTCATGTATTTCGCACAGTCTCTAAAATGATATTCTAAATGTGAACTTTTCTAGTTTGATATTTTTTTGTTATAATTTTATCAAGTGATATATATTTGAGTATATATGTTTAAGTTATATATCAAAAACTGATAGATACATATTAAAAAAATAATCACATATAAGTTTAATAATACATGACAATAAAAAATATGGTATATTTCATAAATTAGATTTTATACTCAGTTCACGTGCAAAACACATGTGCTAATACTAGTATTACAAAGTGCATGAAAGCTAATATTTGATCAAATTAGTATATATTACACTCTTTATTTTTATTTTCAATGAGATCATTGAAATAACAAAATTGCATGAGTAATTTAGAGAAATATGTATTTTACAAAAGTGTTTTGGAAAAATATACCCAAGTTGTCGTATGATTTTCGAATATTCAAGGCCCCTAGTTAAATCAAACTTAAAATCGACAATTTCTTATATTTTTAAATCATTTTTCTTCATTTTTTTATTCTTTCGTCTCTTCAGTTCTCACTCATTCTTTCAAGGGTTAAATGAGTTATAACATAATATTTGAACTTTTCAAGTTATTATATCAGTTATTTGAAAGATTTAAGTAATATATTTTAACTAGTTCTAGTAAGTGTTGATATTTTCTTATGGCGAAACTCAAATCAAATGTGACAACTTTAGAAGTACAAGTAGTTATAACACACTACTTCTACTCACAGGTAATTATTGACATTTTCAACCAAGTAAAATATGATCACTTGAATGGTTCAAGTAATATATTATAAATATTTGAACCATTCAAGTGACTGTTGACAATTTTTAATCGAAAAGATGGATATGATAACTTGAATAGTTCAAGTAGTTATAACATTAATTAATTGAAATTGAAATTTATGTTTGAGTAGAAGGAATGGATACTTGGAGATGTGAGCAAAATTAGATATATTTATCAATTACAGTCTCGGCACCACAAGAAAGCACTACACTAAAAAAAAGAACAAAAATATTTGCTTAGTTTTCTATTAATCTTAGAGTTTTCATTGTGTAGAGAATCTATGTTACAATCTATCAAACCAATTCAATTCGGTATTATTAAGTACTAGACGTGATATACTAATTCCATAATAAAATACTTTTGATTTCTGTTATAATTTGAATTATATCGTACATAAAAAAATATAAATGAAGGTATATCTTAATTGATCTTCCCGTTCAATCAGAAAATCATTTTTCAATGACTTATAATCTTTTTAATGTGATAAATTGAAAGATATAAAGAGTTACAATATACTACTTAAACCCATAAATAATTGTTATTTTCAGTCATGTCCAACATGACCACTTGAAGGCTTCAAGTAATATATTATAACTAATTAAACCTTTCAAGTAATTATTGATATTTTTTTCTTGGAAAGATGATGTTAGATATGGTAGTTTTTTCAAGTAATTATAACATTAGTAATTGAAGTCTAGAACCGAATTTAAAAAAATATAAATAGATATTGGGAGATGTTAGAAAAATGTATTGATAGAGACATTGGCAAGATTATCAAACTTAGCAGAAAAATTTGATTGATCTTTAAATTTTTAATTTAATAATTTACATGAAAGAAGGAGATCGCATGAAGCTTCACTGCTGAACTTTTGGTACAAGCAGCTGGCGCCGTCTTTGAGATCGACAACTAAACCACATTTCCATCTGAAACACTCAGGATCATCTATTCCCCATAAAGGCAGGATGAATCTAACATCCTCGTCCCCCTCCGACAAAGTCTAGGACGAGAGGGGAGACCCGCCTTCCTCCTCATCGAGAGCAGAACTTCCTACCGCCGCGCTGGTCACGCGGTAGAAGAAGAAAGACATGGTGGGATCACTCTCTAGGGTGGTAAAAATGCTAAGGGAAGAAATGATGGACCTCACCAATGTTGTAGCGGCCTCTTGCCAACCAAAACCTTCCTAGCCACCCCCATATACGACCCCCCAGAAGCTGAAAGAATTATCGACTGAGTCAACTCATGACTGAGAGGCAAAAAAGGATGACCACCTTCATAAAGGCAAGGTGGCCACCGACGTGGAAGAACGAACTAAATGGGAAGATGACGACTCTGTCAAAAAAGTAAGGACCACCGAATTGATGAATCACACCGGTGAAAGATAGGGACAATGGAAAATGATACAAAAGCTTCAGTTGCAAATAGAGGATCTAAGGAAGGAACAAAGGCAAAAAGTTGGAGCCTCTGTTAAGAATCTCCTGATACAAACCGAGTCCCCATTTTTCATGGAAATCCAACTGGCCGAGCTCCCCCTAAAGTTCAAAATGACACTGATCGCTTCCTATGATGGGACCAAAGATCCATTCCATCACTTGGAAACCTCCAAGGTCTGGATGGATTTGCTACACCCTAGAGCCCTTAATGTGTAAGTTGTTCTGCTTGATGCTTAGTGGACCCACCTAGAAGTGGACAGCGCAGCTGAAGCCCAACTCCATCCATTTGTTCACTGAGCTTTCCAAACTATTTACTGGGCAATTTATGGTAGGAAGAGAGCATAGGTGGCCAACATCTTACCCGATGATGGTAAAGTAGCGACCTGATGAGTCGTTAAAGGACTGCATGAATCGCTTCAATCTGGAGTCCTTGTAGGTTGACAACGCCAACAAAGACATGATGTTGGCCGCGCTTAGAAGTGGGATCATCCACTCTACGATAAGGTGGTTGATGGCCACGCATGACCATATCTCCCTCACTGAGTTCAAAATTAGGATCTAAAAATATGTAAACGCTGAAGAGGTGATCCGAGCGGAGATAGAGCTAGAGAGGTCGAGCGTTGGAAACCCCTATAAGGTGAAAGAACCACGGGAGGACAAAAGAAGTCGTCATGCCAAACCCTCATATCCAGCTCCTACCTCATCTAAAACTCATCCACACCCTTCAAAATGGCGTGAAGGGAGGAACCCCCACTTGGCCAGCAAGTTCACAACCTACACCCCTCTCATAGCCAGGCGAGAGGAGATTTTCAACGTCATCAGGGATAAAAGCCTGTTAAAACAGCCCCGGGTCATACAAACACCTGATAAAAAGAAGGATACCATAAATTATTGTACGTATCATAGGGATTCCAGGCATAACACAGAGTGGCATTTCGACTTCCATGAATAAAATAGAGGCCCTGATTCAGAAGGAGTACCTCAAGGAATTTGTAGCCAGTCACAAGAATCACGGAGATTTCATCCCCCAACTAAGAAAGAAGGGTGGAGATAGCCCGAGCCAAATATTGACAGACTACGAAGCCTTATCAGGGAGATTAAGATGATATTTGGGGGGGCCAATGCTTCGGACTCCAATCAAAAATGGAAAGTGGTGGCTCGAGAGGCACGACACCCGGTGGTCTTCAGCGTCCTCCCATGACCACCCCAAGATAAAGTAGAGGAGGCGATAGAATCCACTGAGGAAGAGGCACATCAAGTCCATCAACCGTACACGGATGCATTAGTCATCTCCCTCCTGATCATAAATATCAAGGTTTGACAGACCCTGATCGACGATGAGAGCTCGACCGACATACTGAACTACTTTACCTTCTTGCAGATAAGATTAGATCCCAAACAGTTATGTTCGTACACTTCTCCCTTGGTAGGATTCGGGGGACACGAGATCATCTCGGAAGGTGTGATGGAGCTCAATGTGACCCTAGGCACAACTCCACGGCTGGCCACCAAGATGGTAAAATTCATGGTATTAAGGTGTAGTGAAGTGTACTACGCTATCCTTGGCAGACCCGCCGCCATCCACAAGCTCAAGGCAGTGCCCTCTACGTATCATAGGACTATGAAGTTCCCTGCCCCTGCGGGCGTGGGACTAGTGAGGAGGATCAAAGGACATCTAGAGAATGTTACACGACATCCCTCAAGCAAAAGGAATCTAATACAGTGGCAGTACTAGCCCAATAAGCTATTTCACCTCTTTAGCGTAAAAAAAGAGAGGATGATAAAAAGGAGCCCTGTAATGAAGCAAAGTTTATCAATTAAAGGCCCATTTGCCCATGAAGCAGGATCGAAAGAAAAAGTGATGTCTGACGAAGTACTCTAGCTCGCCAGATGGGAAAATAGCTCTAGTCAGAGCATAAATACCTGACTAGACTCTAAATAAGGAAAAAATTATGTTTGGCAAAGCATTCCAACTCGCCAGATGGGAAATGAGCTATAGTAAGAGCAGAAATTCCTAGCTAGACTCCAAACAAGGAAAAAGTGATGTCTGGCAAAGTGCTCTAGCTCGCCATATGGAAAAAGAGCTATAGTTAGAGCAGAAATGCCTGGCTAGACTCCAAACAAGGAAAAAAGTGATGTCTTGCGAAGCCCTCTAGCTCGTCATACGAAAAAAGAGCTATAGTCAGAGCAGAAATGCTTGGCTATACTCCAAATAAGGAAAAAGTGATGTCTTGCGAAGCTCTCTAGCTTGCCAGACGGGAAATGAGCTCTAGTCAAAGCAGAAATGCATGGCTAGACTCCAAACAAGGAAATAGTGATGTCTGGCAAATTTATCTAGCTCCTCAGATGGGAAATGAGCTCTAGTCAGAGCAGAAATGCCTAGCTAGACTGTAAACAAGGAAAAAGTGATGTCTGGCAAAGTGCGCTAGCTCACCAGGGTAGAAATGTCTAACTAGACTCCAAAAAGGAAAGAGTTGACCCGAGCAAAGGATAACTGACCGATGACTAAGGAAAACGAGCTCTTTACATAATAGGAAATACATGTTTAAACTTTATAAAAGGAAGGGGTGGTGTGGCTTATCATGGCCCGCTTGGGCAAGAACACCCTTAGGCGTTAAAAGAAAGGAAATCATGCTTGTTCCTTTGCCCATCAAATGGGAAAAGAACTTCTACTAAAGGAGAGACGAGTAGGAAGTTTGAAATAGATCTACTCGAACAAACTCACCGCAGGGGGCAACCTGACTTTGTAAGGATACAATAAAGCTATTCGACACGACCTCTTCCAAATGGGGCAACCCGCCAAGAGGAAAAATCGTAAGAAAAAATATAAAAGGCAAGAGCAAGCCTGAAGATCATAACAACCCAGCCACTTAGGTTAAACATGTATTAATAAAGGCTCATGAGATCAGATCAAAGGTAGTAAAAACAACAAGGTCGAAGGACTTAAGGTTCGTATGGATCGAGGCCAAAGAGGAGATAGTTGTTGGACAAAAACACATTCTCATTCAGAAAAAGGAGTAAATAACAGTAAGGAAAGGTGAATTTTGTGACAAAGGGTCGTTTGAAACTCCGAGGACGCCTTGAATTCTTCCATCTATTTGGCACGACCTTCAGTCCATCGACCGTAATTCTCCTTCGACTGGGGGCTTCAGCCAAGCCAAGTTTCCTCTAAGCTTCTTTCTCCCAGTTCTCCGTCTGAGTTCAGGAATAGATCTCTTAAGAAAGCTTGCCCTCTTGGAGCCAAACCTTGTCCCTTAGGATATTCTCTTGTGCTGAAGATTGGAGACAACCCTCTCTCGATCGGATAACCAAGCCTCTAGCTCCTTACGAGCACCAACAGCTCAATCAACCTCTACTTTGACGCTTGATCCTTACAAGGATACATTCTTATCGGTAGCCATCCTTAAATCCATCCGAATCCTTTCGTCCATTACTGTTGCCCTTGATTATGAAATCTGGCAAATGGACGTCAAGACTGCCTTTCTGAATGAAAATCTTGAAGAGCGTAATTGTATGGCTCAATCAGACGGGTTCATAGAGAAAGGACAAGAAGGCAAAGTTTGTGAACTGTAGACGTCCATTTATGGACTTAAGCAAGCGTCACGGTCGTGAAATATTAGATTTGACGAAACTGTTAAGAACTATGGTTTTTAATAGTTGGATGGACGAACCCTGTGTATATAAGTTAATACATTAAGGGGAGGTGATTTTTATAGTCTTGTACATAAATAATATTCTACTCATTGTGAATGATGTAGGAAAATTATCAGATGTCAAGTTTTGGCGCGCAAAGCAACTTGGCATGAAAGATCTTGAAGAAGCTGCATTTATCTTAGATGTTCATATCCTTCAAGATCGGAAGAACAAACAATTGACACTTTCTTAAACATCTTATATTGATAAGGTATTAGATCGCTTTAGTATACAAAACTCCAATAACAGATTTCTTCCCTTTAGACATGGAGTTAGCCTCTCCAAGGAGTAGCCTCCCAAGACTCCTCAAGAAGAGAAATACATGAGAAGGTTACCTTATGTCTCAACCATAGGAAGCCTCATGTACGCAATGCTTTACACTAGACATGATATTTGCTATGCCGTGGGCGTAGTGAGTTATTTCCAATCTAATCCTGGAATCGAGCATTGGAATGCCGTAATGCATATACTTAAGTATCTTAGGAGAATAAAGAATTACATGTTTGTGTATTCAGGTAGTGACTTGAATATGATGCGATATACAGATTCTGATTTTCAAGCTGATAAGGACTCTAGGTGGTCCACTTCAGGATCGATGTTCATCCTGAATGGTGGAGCAGTTGTATTGAGAAGTATCAAACAATCTTGCATTGCTGATTCTACCATGGAAGTTGAATATGTGGCAGCATGTGAAGCTGCAAATGAGGTTGTATGGCTTAGGAAGTTCTTGAGGACTCTAGAAGTTATTTCAGACGCTGACAAGCCCATGACACTTTATTGTGATAACAGTGGGGTTGTAGTCAATTCTAAGGAACCTAGAAGCTATAACAGATAAAAATACATTGAATGTAAGTATCACCTAATTAGAGAGTCTGCTTAGTGTGGAGACGTTATGGTTACGCATATTTGGACGGTCAACAACTTGGCAAATCCATTCACGAATATATTAAGCAGTAAAGTTTTTTATGGTCATCTGGAGGGCTTGGGGATAAAATACCGCACACGCCTACTTTACTCTAAGTGGGAGATTGTTGGAATATATCCATAAAGTAGTGTGTGTAACTATTTATTTGTATTTAGTTATTTCTTAGACATTTGTATTAGCGATCTTTTTATATGAATAAATTGAAAGTTTTATTTTAAATTAAAGAGTGTTAATAAATTACACAAGTCATAGAACTATTGTCAACGAAAGAGGAGCGAAGATAGAAGCGGCTCTAGACGAACTCTTCTGAAATAGTTCAGAACGATATTCGCAGTCTTAGGATCGATTGGGCAATCAAATCCGATTATGATTGTTAGGATGAACCGTTGGATTCCAGTCTTGGGACATAAAAGTAGAGACTCAAATGATTAACCTAGACATATTATGAACATGTTGAATAGATCGGTTACAAATTAGTTTAGAACCCAAAATCATTTTCTTAGCACTAAATCTAATTGTTACACCTTAAGGGTATTTTTGTAATTACATTAATTGTGAGGTGAATACGTAACTTGACTTGGTTAGTTGCAATCTTTGATATGTCAAACGAGTGAGTTCGAATTGGCGGGCATAATCTTTGATATGTCCTATAATTTAATTAAGTAGGAGTTGCATGATTCACATACATGAAATTCGTAGTTGAATTGTGAAAGCAACAATATCATCTTATGCTTTATTGATGGGCATGTGAATAAATGAACTTGGCCAAGTATTTGATGAAATGAGTCACTGAAAAAGACTTGTGAATTTTACGAGACAATTCACTATAATGTCTTTCTTATTCATAGTTAATAAATGAGTTAAGGAAATAATAACAAGAGGGGTAAAATGATAATTTTACATTCTACTATTGTTACTGATATTCACGATGTGTATCATGTAAAAATATTTTATGGACCGTGAAAATAAATAGAGTTTATTTACATCAACAGAAAATGTAGCATGCGTGAATCGAGAGTTGATTCGACATCGAACCTATAATGGAGTCGTACGATGTCAGGATTAAATATGTTGGGATTTTATGGAGATAAATTTACCAGGTATTTGAATCCTAAGCTTTGTTCACGTGGGTCCATTCGGTCTCAAAAATAGCTCAGAGAACAAGAATAGAAAAATGAACTAAGTTTGACCAAAATGTGTGTTGTGCCATGCGTATTTCCTACACCTATATGTAATAGGTGATGTCACTTAAGTTAGTTAAGTGTAATTGTTGTATTAAATTAATTATTTATTATTTTCTAAATTATTAGATAATTAATTAAATAAAATAAATTAATAAATTAATTGATAATGATCAATTATATTTATCAATTGGATTGATGAATTTCGATATAACTAAAACTATAGGAGATAATATAATTTTCAGCAATAATAGATAATTAGGCGAATTTTCAGAAATTTTATATGTGGGTATATTTGTAAATATTGAAAACCATATTTGATAAATATCTAATAGCAATTTGATTGTAAAGAGATAATGAGTATTAGATACAGTTGTTGTCATCAACACACAAAAAGAAAGAGAAAAAAGTTTTCTCCTCTCACTACTGTTGCCGCCGAAATTAATCTGAAAAATGAAAGTTTTGATTTTTCTTTTTCAATCATTTTGAGAGATCATACTCAAATTCCTACATAAAATTCTTCTAAGATATATTTCTGAAGTTAACGAGTGGTTATTAATGGACTTGTTCAGAAATTGTTCGTGGAAGATCAACTTCGTGATTTTGATCTTAAAGCTTGAAGAACACGAAGAACACTCAAGGGAGTTCCACCAGATGAAAAATTACTCTCTTAATCTATTCGTTTTAATATCGTATGTGCATGATCAAACTAAAATTGGTGGAATATTATTTAATATGATTAAATAAGTTAAATCGTTTTTTATATTCCGCTCACGAACCGTTTGTGGTTCAAATCTGCTTTTCTTTAATTTTTAAAATCGATTGATCCTAGCAATTGGTATCATAGTGTAGTTTTAAGATTATGCATATATATAATTAAAATGAACGTAACGTGAATTTTATGAATATCAACATATGTTTGTATGGTAGATTCAAAATTGTTTTGAATATGTTTTGTGTTTGGATCCCGAACTATTGGCCCTATGCGTTTTTGATTTAGAATTGATGTATTTCAAATTTGAGGCATAGGAATTTATGTAATTTAATTATTGCAATTGTTGTAGATTTTATATTTATAGTAAATTCATCGTCGCCAGAAATCACTCAAACCGCCACCGAGAAGTCGTCGAACAGCCACCAAAAAGATGCCAAAAAATGCTTTGTTCACCGGTGGTACTGTTCACCGTTGGCCGTCGCTCGCCGCTGCTACCATGTGTTATTCCTTTCACGATAGAGTCCTAATCGGATTAGAAAACCTACAAGTTTTAGAAAACCATGGTTTTAGAAACTTTATGGTTTTTGAAATTCAAATTTTGAAATATGATTTCAAAATCAATTTTAGTCTCTTATTTAATTTGAAAAAATTTTCAACACTTGTATAATTGTAATTTTTTTAAAAAAATTGTTATAGAAATAAATCAATTTACTAATTACTTGGTAATTTGTTTATGAAAGTAAAAATGTGTTGGAAAATTAAAATTTTTAAATTGAAAATTATTTTTAAAAATGAGACTTTTATTTTGTAAATTGTTACAAAATGGTGGGACGACATGGAGATAAATGGATAAATTGCAGACACTATGGAGATTAGTTCATAAATTAATTTGTATTTTATTTATTATTCTTTTATGAGTTGTAATTAGAAATGAGTCAATATGGAGGTTAAATTTAAATGTATGATTAATTTTAATCTCGCATCATCATATAACATGCCATATAGATTAGGGATATGTCAAATATCGAATTGCCATGTAAAATGTACATGCATCATTGTAGATTAATTGATCATGGTTATTATTTAATTACAATGCAAAATTTATAATGGTTATGATTTTAAATTAGGATTTAAAATTAATAAAGGTTTTATAAATTTCATCACATTTTTCAAATTAATAAGAGAAATGTTTTTTGAAAAACAACAAAAAAATCAATTTTTCAAAAAATAAGTTGGAGGGTCGTTTACGTTGAAACGTTCCGAAGGTTTCTAACGTAGACTTGATCGTGCCACGAGGAAGGGTTAGAACCGCCCGTAGCGGTCCTCATTTGAATGTCAGAAACTTTAGAATCGTGTCACTTTGTGTCATCGAGTTACTTCAGAAACTAAGACTTCTAAAGGGAGTGGTGGGGTAGGGCCGTCCCATACATAATATTAGTTCATAGCAACCTTTAAGAGTCGATGCGTTAGTTAAACACTTTAACTGAAACACATTGGAATCCCCTCAAATGGGCTAGTCAATGGGGCCAATGTGACTAAAACCATTTATGATTGACTAAGTTAGATATAGAGACATTTGAGCGTAACCAAACTAGAAGAGTCTCGATGCGATAAGAGATAGTTTGGACTTCATCACTCGAAGAGACAAGCTATCATTTTTTATCGTAATATGATGGAGAAAATATTTTTCGAATGAATTTTAAAATATTTAGTAGTTGCATCATGCATAATACTTTCTTAAACAACTGAGCATTTATTTACACCGCTTTATTTATTCTTTTCATTAATCGTGTTGATATCCCCTCTCTCAACTATTCTTAACGCGAACAAATTCAGTGGTAAAAATTATGTGGATCGGAAATGAAATCTTGATATCGTGCTGATGGTAGAAAAGCAAAAATTCGTGCTCACTACCCCTTGTTCTCTTGAATCTATTGCTAAATCGACTTAAGAGGAAAATGATGCTTATGCTTCATGGCTGCGTTCTGATGAGATCGCCAGATGTTACATCTTGGCGTCTATGAGTAATGTGTTACAACAGCAGCATCAGAACTTTGAGACTGCCGTTGATATGATATTAAACATCACCGAAATATTCAGGGATCAGGGTCGTCAAGCCAGACAAACAGCTGTGCGTAACTTCATGAATTGCATGATGGAACCTGGAACTCCTGTCTGAGAACATATGATGTTGATCATAAGTTATCTGAATGAGATGGGATTATGAGTGCTCAGGTCGATGGCGAGACTCAAGTGGTAATAATCCTAGAGACTTTGCCTAGTACCTTTGAGAACTTTAAGCTTAATTATTTGATGAATAAGCTGAACTACTCACTTTCTGAGCTCATGAAAGAGTTGCAAGCTACTGAGACCCTGTTTCTGAAGAGCAAGGGGAAATCTAGAGAAGCTAACTTTACTGAAAGTAGGCCTTTTACCTCTAGCTCTAAGAGCTGCCAAAGGCAAGAGCACTGTGAGAGTAGACAAATCGAAAGACTAGTGTCATCACTGTGGAGCTGCTGGTCATTGGAAACGTAACTGCCTAGAGTATCTTAAAGGGTTGAAATCTAAAGGTATAGTAATGGTTACTGAGGCTTATTATGTAGCTGACTCTACCTTTTCTTAGATTGTAGACTCTGCAGCTACTAACCACATCTATTGCTCCCTGCAGGGGTTTAGGGAAATCAGAAGGCTTGGTGAGGGCGAGTTCAGCTTTCACTGGGGGAATGAAGCACTAGTAACGGCCGCATTAGTGGGAGCTTTTAAATTATGTTTTGAGAAACATTTTATTATTTTGCGTGATGTTTATTATGTCCCGAGTTTTAGGAAGAATTTGATTTCTATCGGTGCGTTAATTGAGCAAGAATTTGATCTAAAATTCATTGATAAAGATATTGATATTTTTAAAAATAAATGCTTAATTACTATTGCACGAATGATTAATAAATTGTATCACGTAAAACCTGTAGTACCCATGATTTGTGACACTGAAGTGAATATCGATTCACATAGGGATAATAGAAGGTTGAACTATGACTCAACCGATCTAACCTATCTGTGGTAATTACGTCTTGGACATATTACCCTAGACAGGATGAAAAGACTTGTGAAGGATAGTCCTTTGCAATCTTTAAGTGTGGGTTCACTACCCACATGTGAATACTGTATAGAAGACAAAATGATCAAGATACTTTTTTCATCAAAATGTGAAAAGTCACTTAATGCCTTGAACTCATACATAGTGATGTATGTGGACCATTGAATATCTAAGCAAGAGGAGGTCATGAATACTTCGTAACCTTCACTGACGACTACTCACGTTTTGGTCGTGTTTATGTAATGCATCAAAAGTCTGAAACCATTAAAAATTTCAAAGAATATAAGGCCTTGGTTTAAAAACAATTAGAAAAACAAATCAAAACACCACGATCTGATCGTGGTGGAGAGTACTTGCTAGGAGAGTTCGAGGACTTTCTTAAGAAAGAAGATATTCTTTCTCAGCTTACAACACCTGGGACGCCATAGAAAAATGGTGTGTTAGAGAGAAGGAATTGAACTCTGATGGATATGGTTAGATTCATGAAGAGTTACTCATCCCTCCCAAAATCAAGTTTCATCAAAGACGGTGCCTGGTACACCACATGAAAGATGGTATGGGCGAAAGTCATTTGTTCACCATTTTAGAATATGGAGTTTCCTAGCACATGTTCTAAGACTGAAGAGAGGTAAGTTGGTTAGTCGTTCAGAATTGTACATGTTTGTAGGATATCATGTGGGAACGAAGTGGTATATATTCTACAATACAACTGACAACAAAACATTCATTAGCACGAATACTCATTTTCTTGAAGATGATTATATTAAAAGTGTACAGCCGAGAAGCACAGTTATGCTAGAGGAATTATTGAGTGGGAGAACACCGACTCCCCAATCAGAAATTCTTTCTGATTCAATAATGAAAGAACCATGACAACAGCCAGAGACTATGGAGCCTCAACGTAGTGGCAAAGTTGTGAGACAACTTGAAAGATACATGTCCTACGGAGAAGCTTTGACAGCTGTCTCACACAAGACCTAGATGAACCAATCTCTTACTAGGAGGCCATGGCTGGTCCTGAAGCAAACTTATGGCAGAAAGACATGAACGTTGAGATATATTTGATGTACTCAAACAGAGTCTGGAAACTTGTAGATCCTCATGAAAAGATAAAATTCCTAGGATGTAAATTGATCTATAAGAGGAAAAGATGCCCGGATGGGAATGTAGAGACATTCAAAGTTAGGCTAGTAGCCAATGGTTACACCCAAAATGAAGGTATAGACTAAGATGATACATTCTTACCGGTAGCCGTCCTTAAATCCATCTGAATCTTTTTGTCCATTGTTGCTGCCATTGATTATGAAATCTGACAAATGGACGTCAAGACTGCCTTTCTGAATGGCAATTTCGAAGAGCGCATTTATATGGCTCAACCGGACGGGTTCATGGAGAAAGGCTAAGAGGGCAAAGTTTGTGAGCTGCAGAAGTCCATTTAAGGACTTAAGCAAGCATCACGATCGTGGAATATTAGATTCATTGAAACTGTTAAGAACTATGGTTTTGAACAGTTGATGGACGAACCCTATGTGTATAAGTTGATACATGAAGGGGAGGTGATTTTTCTTGTCTTGTATGTAGATGATATTCTACTAATTAGGAATGATGTAGGAAAATTGTCTGATGTCAAGTTTTGGCTTGCAAAGTAATTTGACATGAATGATCTTGGAGAAACTGCATTTGTCTTAGGTATTCATATCTTTTGAGATCGGAAGAACATACAATTCGCACTTTCTCAAGCATCATTATTGATGATGTGTTGGATCGCTTCAGTATGTAAAACTCCAATAAGAGATTTCTTCACTTTAGATATGGAGTCATCCTCTCCAAGGAGCAGTCTTCCAAGACTCTTCGAGAAGAGGAATACATGAGAAGGATGCCCTATGCCTCAGCCGTAAGAAGCCTCATGTACGCGATGCTTTGCACTAGACCTGATATTTGCTATGTCGTGAGCATAGTAAGTCGTTTCCAATCTAATCCTGGAATCAAGCATTGGAATTTCGTCAAACATATCCTTAAGTAGCTTATGAGAATAAGGAATTACATGCTTGTGTATTCAGATAGTGACTTGAATGTGGCGAGGTATACAGATTTTGATTTTCAAGCTGATAAGGACTCTAGGAGATCCACTTCAGGATCAGTGCTCATCTTAAATGGCAGAGTAGTTGTATGGAGAAGTATCAAGCAAACTTGCATTGCTGATTCTACCATGGAAGCTAAATACGTGGCAGAATGTGAAGCTACATAGGTTGTATGGCTTAAGAAGTTCTTGAAGACTCTGGAAGTTGTTCCAGACGCTGACAATCCCATGACATTTTATTGTGATAACAGTAGAGCTGTAGAAACTTCTAAGTAACCTAGAAGCCATAACAGATCCAAACATATAGAATGTAAGTATCACCTGATTAGAGAGATTGTCCAGTGTGGAGACGTTGTGGTTACGCATATTTCGACGGTCAACAACCTAGCAGATCCATTTACAAAGACTTTAAGCAGTACACGCTTATGTGCATAAAGTAGCGTGTAATAACTATTTATTTGTATTTAGTTATTTCTTAGACATTTGTATTACTGAATTTTTTTATGAATCAATTGAAAGTTTTATTTTTTATTAAAGCGTGTTAATAAATTACCCAAGTCCTAGAATTATTACCAACGAAAGAAGAGTGAAGATAGAAACAACTCTAGACGAACTCTTTTGAAATAGTTCAGAATGATATTCACAGTTTTAGGATTGACTGTGCAATTGAATCTGATTACGACTGTTAGGTTGAACAGTTGAATGCCAGTCTTGGGGCATGAGACTCAAATGGTTAACCTAGACATGTTATGAATATGCTGAATATACCGGAAACAAATTAGTTTAGAGCCCAAAACTGTTTATCTAGCTCTAAATCTAATTGTTACACCTTAAAGGTATTTTCGTAATTACCTTAATCCTGAGGTGAATATGTATCTTGACATGATTAGTTGCAATCTTTGATATATCAAATGAGTGAATTTGAATTGGCGGGCAATACCTCGACTGTTGGGATTGTAATTTAATTAAGTAGGAGTTGTGTGATTGATAGACATGAAAATTTGTGGTTGAATTGCAGAAGCAACAATATCACCTTATGTTTCATTGATGGTTGTGTGAATAAATTAACTTGGTCAAGTATTCGATGAAATGAGTTCTTGAATAAGACTTGTGAATTGTACGAGACAATTCACTATAATGTCTTTCTTATTTTACAGTTAATAAATGAGTTAAGAAAATAATAATAATGTGTAAAATGGTAATTTTACATTCCGCTTTTGTTACTTATATTCATGATGGGTATTATGTTCAAATATTCTGCGGACCGTGAAAATAAATAGAGTTTATTTACACCAACAGAAAATGTAGCGTGTATGAATCGAGTCTAAGAAAGACATCATAAGCACAGGTCTCGACATGAAGCTCAGCCAGACAGGAAATTCGAGATAAAAGGTAGATGAAAAATTCTTCTAGCCTCCTCTTAGTCACTGCAAGAGAAACAATAAAGATTAGCAACCATGGTAAATAATAGGCGGACTTTCTCCCCTGTAAAAGTGCGAGTTCACATACGGTCCCGAATATCCGAATGACTGAGGGCACATACTCCGAATCCCCATGAAGGTCATCCTAGAACCCAGAAATCATGTACCAATTATCATTCTAGTCCTTGTACCGGGATGAGGTCCCTCTCATGATCCCTTTCACTTCTCCAATATGGCTACTGAGATAGTACTAGCCCAGACCACGAGGAAGCAACCCTACGACCTTATTCTGGGGAGGGGGGAGACTTTGATTGAAACATAAAGTCGAGCTCGTCCAAAGTATGGTCCTCGCCATGGTGCAACCTCCAGAGCACCCAGTAACAGATCAAAGTCTTCCATGAGTTCGACATGAGTTGGGCCAGAGTGATACTCGTTGAGGAGAACCACTTCCTCAGGAAAGGATATAAAGGAAGTCTTAGTCCACACTCCAACGAAGCCAAATATAATCCAGTCCCCCCATATCGCGGAGCACTTATCTTCTCGCCCACCTCAGGCAGCAGCAGTTGAACATAATTTGGGATGTGGTAATCCCTTTGAATCTTGCCCAAGTAATCTTTGGACAAGGAGGACGGAATCTTGTCAGCCCCTCATCAGTCGGTATCTTCATTCGGGATAGCTTAGGCCCTCGAGTCAACACGTGAGTTGGAAGCTTCATTCGACACAACGATATGATTCATTCAGTCTACAACCCCCAGAATCTTCAAGCACAATAAAAATCCGAAGAGGCAAAAAGAAAGGATAAATGAAAAGACTCAAACAAAGGAAAAGTAACTGACCACGGTGAATCAACGATGTGAAGCTAACGTTGTCACCAAAATGAGTAACCTCTATGGCGTCTCCCAAGGTAATGGAGAAGGAGAATGCGAGACCAAACTAGTAGAGGACATGACCAAATTTTGAAGGAAACCAGAAAGGCAGTAGGAGCAGAAGAAAGAAAGGGAAAGGCAACACCAAACGAAGGAAATAATCTCTACCTCTATAGAGTGAAAGGGTTCTAGAGAAGGTTTCAGAATCTCTCAAAGGGCAGAGATGTTGAAGAGAATGGAAGGGAGTGGACCACCTATTTATAAGCCCAAACTCATATGACTATCATGTTCATTGCATCGATCCGACGGTCCGGGTGATGTCCGCTAGAGGGCCAATAAAGTGAGCTCAGACGTTCAAGCATTGCAAATTCAAGGGAACGATAAGTGATGCATCAAAGAATCAGACGTTGTGTCGATCGCTCTCTCCCTCGCGCACTCGTACGCTACCATCACTGCTACTCTAAAAAATAACTTACGGTGAAGATTCAAGAGAGGCAAGGCCACGCGTGTACGCTTGGCAAACGACTACCGTAGGGTAATCACAATAAAGCCTCGATAAAGGAGTCTTTAGACATGGGTAGATAGGACCCACCAAATCTTCGGCTGAGGACAACTGTTATAGACATTCCCCAACGAAACTATGTGGCATTTCACGACTAAGGTCTTTGCACTAGGAAAAGGAATCAAAGGCTTGATCCCCCAAGGGGAGAAAACTGACCTGACCAGGTCAGTTTCCAAAGAGCTCAGGCTACACTGACCAGCACAAGCAAAGAATAATGCGAAGAGAATCTGACGTAGATGGTCAACTAGCTCTACGCTAGGTACCATCATTATTCATTGAAAATAGCATTCCACATTGCATCTTCCTATTTGAGATGAGCACTGGTCAGGGTCAATCGCCATGATAAAGCGTCGACTCAGCTCCCAAGCAATCGCATCAACCACGTCCAGCATGGCTGGGGGCATATCGACATTAAATGCACATTCATTTATGTCAGTTCGGGGGACAAAGGCATTAAAGGCCTCCCCAAACTCGTCAAAAATAGAAGAAAGGTCGTCAGTCCACCCAAGCTTCTTCGACACGCATCCTTCTCCAAGTCTTTAGGTATAAATACCCCATCTACAACAACTCAAGGTAAACGAATCTCCCTTAAGGAAAACTCTGTTAAAACTTCTTCAGGATATTGACTTAGGTATCGGATGTTCTTAGGCGAGGAAATCACCCCCCCCCCC